>OZ021679.1:11499089-11916589 GCA_963978505.1 Listrodromus nycthemerus | reverse complement strand
CGACGATCGTATTTCCGGGAAATACAAATTCATCGACGAACTATCATTTCAAAGTTACACGATCGTTTTCCCTAGAAATTACCTCGGATCGCGCATACGCCTTCGACGGACAGACTCGACGTGTGCGCGGTCTCCGTTTTCGAGCGAGAGAAACAAAAAAAAAAAATGTCTTCGTTATACGTGGAAATTTTTGGTGGCTTGGTTTTTTACTGTTGAGCCAAAACTCTCGACAAAGCCGGGCCTTCGAAAGGACCTTAGGCTCGGTAGGAAATTTTTCGTTAGTAACGTGGCAACGTCGGAGAACGCTCTCGTTCCATCTCGTTCCTTTTCATTCTTTCTCTCTCCCCATCTCTCGGTCCCTTACTTCGTCTCTATCGCCTCGTTCGATTCCGTCGTCGGTGGAACGTCTTTCCTCCTCTTCACCGCAGCCTCGAGAAACTGAGAGAGCCACCTTCGCTTGACCGGAACGGTGTTGTGCCTTCTTCCTTGGAGCGCGCGCGCGCGCACACACACACACACACCCACACACACATATATATATATGCATATAAGTGTGTGTATGTATATAGATATATATAAGAGACCGGCTGGTCTCACTTCTCCGTCCCATGTTGAGCCAGCCGGCATACGTGCCTCTCTGTGTCGAGTGCCGTGGCTCCGAGCGGGTCCGATGCACCGAGCCCCCGATGCGCATCCCAGCCTCATCGGGGAACTCAAGCGGGTGAGCCCGAGCGCTCTTTTACTTTTCCTCATTCCTTTTTCTTATTCCGCATCCGTGGCCTCAGCCGGCGCTCTGTCCTCATCGCGCCGGCAGGTTTTTACGTGGCTTTTATACCTACAAAAAGTATATATATATGTGTGTGTGTGTGTATATATATATATATATATATATATATATATATGATGGGTTAAAATGTAGCGTGTACAGGTAGGTTACGGGCTACACGTATGTATAGATAGGATCGCGTGCAGCAGAGTCTGTACAAATGCTTCCAGTACGGCCGGTGGAACCGTGAAAACGTTTCTCTTCATCGCCGCCCGCGTAGAGATTCCATTTGCTTCTATTACGCCGAGGGCCGACCTCCGGCGCACACTTTACAACGGTCCGTTTTTGGCGCTTTGTTGATTCTTCGGATCCGTTTCCGTCGTCGAGACTCTGCGCTTTCGCGAGACTCTCCGTTTCGACCTGGGAGCAGCGTCCCATTTGGGGTTCTCCATGCCTCATCGGTGGATGCTCGGTCGTTCGATAATTAGTAGCGGAGTAACCGGTGAAATGAAACGCGTAATGTGCCGGTGGATTGTGGAGGATTTTTTTGTTTTTCCCCCGAATTTTACGGCCAAACATCTTTTTTACCGTCTTTCTTATGTTTCTTTTTGTATGTCCCATGTATTTCTGACGCCGATGTCGAATCCGTCGCTCGCCATTCTTTCACAACGGTATTTGACACGACAATCCACGTTGCGAGGGAACGAGAGAACATTTTTCCACTCGGCTTTCGCGAGCCGGTAGCCCGGTTTATGCTTTTTCGCAGTCCAAACGTATATTCGTCGGAGACGACGGTTTTGCGCGACTCCCATATACGTTGTACCGTCCGAAACTCTCGGATCTTTCGCGGCGTCGCTTTCGTACTTTTAGTGCGGTGAAACTTCTCGTTTTGTCGCGTTTACTCTGGCGAATTCGCGTTCGGCCAGTTTCGCATCGTACGAACGGCAGGGCGGGCGCGTCCCGACCGAGTCTGTACAGTCACGACGACTGCGTCGACGACGACATCGATCGCCGTTGGTGTCGGCGGAGGCGGCGCCGGCGACGAAAGAAGAGGCGAGCGACGTTTTACGAGGGTTTCACAAGGAATCCGGAAGGAGCGCGAAAGAGGAGAGAACTCCGCCAGTCCGCCTTTCAATAATGCAGTAGACCCGCTCGGGCAATCGTTTGATTCTGTAAACTGGCGCTGCACACACACACACACACACACACACACACACACACACACACACACACACACACACACACACACACACACACACACACACACACACACACACACACACACAAATCTGCAGTGAGAGACGAGGCGAAAGAAGCATTTGAAAGGAGGAAAATGCAGCGTCGCAACTGGGTCCAAGGTATCTGCCGGGAAAACCGAGAGTCCGAGTGATTGTGCCTGGCCTATATTCTCTTCGTCCACCTTCCGTCGATCGCTTCTTTCACCTCTTTCGCACATTCCCACTTACCGTCACGAGTTGTTTCTCCTGGATACGTAAACTCCGCGTTACAGCGTTCGCGCTATTATTTTCCGGGGAAACTCGGCGAATAAACGTTAGGGTATCAAAAGTGTACATAGAAAAAAAAAGGTTTCGTTAACTCTTTTATTGCCAGGGCAAGATATATCGGCCCGCGTCTCATAACGCATTGGTATTCGTTAGGGAAAAACTTTATCTCAAAGTAAGTTTGTAATACGTTATGATCTTATTTTGATGCGTGAGAATTCTTTAAAAATTATTTTTCGTTTAAACTCTTGGTGTACGACGACTTTTTCCTATCGCTTGGAAGTACCGAAATCTAAGATAAACACCGATGGTCACCGCTCAGGCGACATCCGATTTGCGGTGTGAAGCGCTGTGGTGGTGGGTCCTTATCGGAACTTGTCAGCGTTTTAGATAAACGAACGTTTTGTAAGAGATAACTCAACTTCTAATTTATTTTAAAACATTTATACCTTCGGTATTTATATAATTTGAAATGCGTACGGAAAAACTAGTATCATTGTATTGTTTTATATTTCGTCCACGATATGTCGCTTTTTGAATCATGCAGATATTGTTTCCTCGTCTTTTTTTTTTTTATATAAACGCTTTGCCAAACCCTAGAGAAACTCTGAAATTCGGCAGGTTTTCCTCTCGTGGGCACTAAAAGGATTAATGACAACGGCTGCCGACACAGAAAATTCGTTTCAATGAATCCACGTGCGTCCAAATATGCTGCCTCGTTGTTGAAATAATCAATCTCGTGTGGTTGTGTCAATCTCGTGCAGCAGTTATTTCAACTTCAATGTTGGTTCACGGTAAACCAAAAATGGATTAAACACCCTTTGTACCATTCATATTTACAGTCACGAAACGGTGGGTCAGGTCGAAAAAAATGTCGCTCAATTCGTTCGTATATACAGTAGGGGGCAATTGAAGTGGAACAAAGTGTTTTTTCGCGATCTCGGCGACAATTTGACCGATTTCGAAAAACCAAAAATATACTTTCTTGAAAATTTAATAACTTTTCGAATGCGACAAGTCCCATCCCGATCGGTTGAGAATTGGGCGATATAAAGGGGGTGTACCGAATCGATGCAAATCGGTGTTTCGCGGAAACGCCGTAATTTGCTATTCGCGGTTATCGAGCACCCTCAAAACCAGTGGCAATCGAAAGAGCATCTCTTGGCGTGCAGAAAACACACCAAGCCAGTCCCAATCGGATGACTCCAGGAGGAGATATGGGCCCCGGAAGACAAAAGGGTTTTTGAGACTTTGCTCGCAAAGTTCTCGACGGATCCTTTTGAAATTTGTCATGGGGTCGTTTTTTAACATGGTCTCGAACCTCACTTAAGTACCGACACGAAAATTGCTCTCGAAGATGATTTTCCGGGCCTTGCGTGCGCGCGCCTTCTCGTTCATGCGAACTTTTATCATGAAAGGAAAAAAATGTCGAGATTGAGAGTGTGTCCACCTTAAAGAGGATGTTTCAACGATCATAATGCGTCGCCGATCATTATCGGGAACACCTTACACGAAAAATGGGAAAGTTTTGAAAAATGAGGACGAAATCTTGAAATTTCGCGATCTTGGCTCTACGCGTTCCACCGAGCGATTCAACTGTTTATTCCAGGGCCGAATCGGGTGGAGCCGGTAGTGGCGGAAAATCCTCTCTCCACGAGATCTCAGTATTATCGCAGTATTGACAATCGTCAACGATACACAATTTATCGTTAACAATAATGTTTATAAACATTTGTTGATTATTTTTTATTGCCGAAAAAAAATTATTACAACATGAGAACAACGAAAAAAAAATTGTAGAAAAAATCTTTGCACTAGCCAATCGCTCGAATAAGCAATTGTTGTTTACGATGAATGCCTGAACAATTTCTTTACAGAAAAAATGCTCTCCTGTGTCGTTCATCTCGTTAAAAAAACGAGTTAGACGAATCGAGCGTATCGGATTATCCGGATACGGAATTTTAACTAATTAACAATTGTTTACAATTTTTTTTCCGTTGTTCTCATGTTGTAATAATTTTTTTTGGCAATAAACAATAATCAACAAATGTTTATAAACATTATTGTTAACGATAAATTGTGTATCGTTGACGATTGTCAATACTGCGATAATACTGAGATCTCGTGGAGAGAGGATTTTTCGCCACTACCGTCTCCACCCGATTCGGCCCTGGAATAAACAGTTGAATCGCTCCGTGGAACGCGTAGAGCCAAGATCGCGAAATTTCAAGATTTCGTCCTCATTTTTCAAAACTTTCCCATTTTTCGTGTAAGGTGTTCCCGATAATGATCGGCGACGCATTTTGATCGTTGAAACATCCTCTTTAAGGTGAACACACTCTCAATCTCGAATTTTTTTTCCTTTCATGATAAAAGTTCGCATGAACGAGAAGGCGCGCGCACGCAAGGCCCGGAAAATCATCTTCGAGAGTAATTTTCGTGTCGGTACTTAAGTGAGGTTCGAGACCATGTTAAAAAACGACCCCATGACAAATTTCAAAAGGATCCGTCGAGAACTTTGCGATCAAAGTCTCAAAAACCCTTTTGACTTCCGAGGCCCATATCTCCTCCTGGAGTCATCCGATTGGGACTGGCTTGGAGTGTTTTCTGCACGCCAAGAGATGCTCTTTCGATTGCCACTGGTTTTGAGGGTGCTCGATAACCACGAATAGCAAATTACGGCGTTTCCGCGAAACACCGATTTGCATCGATTCGGTACACCCCCTATAAATCGCCCAATTCTCAACCGATCGGGATGGGACTTGTCGCATTCGAAAAGTTATTAAATTTGCAAGAAAGTATAGTTTTGGTTTTTCGAAATCGGTCAAATTGTCGCCGAGATCGCGAAAAAACACTTTGTTCCACTTCAATTGCCCCCTACTGTATACGAAAAATTGACCATGAAATAATATTTTTATGTCGACGTAACTTTTCATTCTATTCGACTGAATTTTTTTTTTTCGCAACTGGCAACAGCCGAATTTTGTTGATTCAAAGAAATTCCGTTTGATATCGACCAAACATTTTTTTTTTTTCGGTTGAACGTGCAGTGCTGATTAACGGCTAACGGCTGTCCGGTGATTGTTTCATGCCCTTGGAGCCTCTCCGGACGAGGGAGTGTCGGGTGGCGCGATAGTTACAAGCTCAAGTGCAAAGGTAAAGAGAAAAAAAAAAAAAAAACTTTACAACTCGCTCGCCTCGCTTCCTCTCGACGGCATTTGCCTGTCGACCGAAACACTCTTCCAGCCCACCGGAAACTTTCGGCAGGTCGGTTAATCGCGAAAAGTTTTATGACCTCGTGGAGCTGGGAGGCCTTCACGAATGAGGGGAAACAACGGGAGCGTGCACAAAGACGGGAGGGACAAACTACTTACGGGGCAACTGTGCGCGGCACGACTGGGCTGGCTAGAAAAGGAATTCCGCAGAATGAGAACCAGCGAACGCGCCTCCGCTATAGTTGTAGTTTACAACTTCCCGAAACACCGAGGCAACGGTACAAAACACGCGGGTAGAATAAGCGACGACAACGATTCTTACGAGACTTCCCTCGTCGGAGCGTGCGACACCCGGATTGCGCATTTCAATCCCATCGACCTGGATTTCTCTAGTTTTTATTAAATTGTCCCTCTCCTACGGCTAAGATATTCTTCATCGGGAGAAAATTAGTGACGCGCCGAAAGCCCGTCGGCAATTTCCGTCTCGGCGTTATCAAACGGTCGCGAAGTGAAATATACGCCATCGTATCATCAAAGTCTCCATCGTGTTTCAGCTCCTCAGGGGGAGTTCGACTCTCGGGTAAACAGGACAAAATCGCTGTTCTACGATCGGTGCTGGCTTGTTTGAGATTCGGTCCGTGCGGCTTAACGGACGTCTGGCTATTGAACGTAAATCTACCGGCTGAATTGGTTGCCGGAAAAGGCGTCCCTACGGACCACCCATTTCAGCCCGGGAAAAACGTAGAGAGTCGTGCGCTGTTATTTAACTCCATCGAATTCTCGCGACGTTCATTGTTACACGTCTGACCGGCTGGAACGGTACGCGAGAAAGGAACAGTATAAAAGTAGGTAAAAAAAAAAATAAAAAAATAAAATAAATGGAAAACTAAACGGGAAGAGCAGCAAAGAGGTGTAGAGATCGGGACGTCCGTCAAACTTGAGGGAGCGTCGAGCCAGCCGCCCGTTGAGGGATCGCGTACACGCGTCCTCCTTCCATTCGTTTTCCCCGGTGCGCTGTCTCGGTCACTTTACAAGTATGCTAGCCACGTGAATTAAATACGTAATACAGCCTGCCTCGAGCGTGTCGCGCATGCTGATCGTAACAACACACGGTCCTGGTCGGACCGTCCACTTGGAATTCTTCGTGCTATGGCTTGACTCATACAGCTATTCCTCGATATACAAAGTACACAAGCTCTCTCGCTCCTCTGGCCCGTGTGTACACAAATATCGTCTACTGTGTGTGTGTATGCTGCGTCCTTCCAAACGATAAATAGCCCGAGACGCTGCCTACCGCTCTCGCTCGAGCGGCTCGCGTTGCGAGCTTGAAAAAATAAATGAAACCGCGATGCGAGACCAAAGTAAGAACACTACGGGAAACTGAGAGAGAGAGAGAGAAACAGCTCTTCCGTTCCCCTTCGACACGCTGTTGGGGTATATACGCGCGTTATAAAAAATGTATAACACAATCTCCGTGGTTGGGTCCCGAAGCGATAAAATATATGTCTCAAACACGGTTTCCGTGTGTGTGTGTGTGTACCGGTCCATACATTATACATTGCTGATCCGAAAATAAAAACCTCTGGGAGTAAGCCCGACGAGACAGTCGGGCGTTCAGTTTTTTTCCCTCCAGAGTTGAGTCATTCGTAGCAAAAACAATAAATCGAGAAAACATTTTGAAGAATTTACGAGGAAAGGGCTCGAGGGCAGATGAGGTGTCGTTTGTTTCGGCTACCTCTTCTCGTGACCTATTGATACAGACATTTTTGTTTATAGCGGCGTTCGATCGAAGAGTTATGTGTCGGCACGTACACGTGCTGCACACGAGTTCCTTGGACAGGGCTTTATTTATTTTTTTCGTTCCTTCATCTCGTGTCTACTCGTAAAAGTTAACCGAGGACGAGCGGAGAGAGCACGGTCTTGCTTATCTGCCGTTTGTGCCGGTGCGGAGAACGTTTGGGCCTTCGTGTATACAGAGCGTGGTCTTCGGGAGGATTCTTTTCCGGCCGATAGCTCCGACGAGGTGTACATATGGCTTGCGATAGGAGGGCCGAGGGGGAAGGACGAGAGGGTGCGGAGTCCACGGTAGGCGTGCAAGAGTGGAAACAAGAACCGGCTGTGTGTATACGCGCTCGAGGCACGGTAAATAGCCGGGACGGTTTCCTATCCCTGCTGCGTATATACGAAAGCCGCAGACGACTACACAAACGTCGTCTCGGGCAGGCCAGCGGGCAAGCTCGAGTCTGGGCCACTGGATAAGCTTGAGGATAGGGTACGGGCCTCTCCGTATATTTACATTTTTATTCCGCTCCCGCTTCGTGAAACGGAACTTTACCCGTCTCGCACCCCTTCGTTCCTCGACGGCCCACAGTTCTGGCATCCCGAGTCGAATCTCATCCCCGGCAGGATGACGTTCCGTCCGACCCCCGTCCACCCACCCCAATTCGCTTCATTTTTATTCACTGAAATCCAGTTTATTACCGACTCGACGTTTTTATACCCCGTAACGTCCCGCTATGGTGCTCGGTTCGCTTCGCTCTACGCATAAATTTCGCCATCTTCCAAAAGAGCTTCTCGTTAAATGTTAAGCAAATTTATATGTATTCATATATATATATATATATATATATATATATGCATGTAACCGGTTTCAATTCCGGGAGCGTCGGGCGTAAATGGAACGATGAAGCGGCAGAATGGTCATTGGACTTTCCTTTTAATTCGCTCACTGCCACTCTTCGCAGAGTAATGCAAAAAAAAAGAAAAGAAACTAGCACTCGGAGTGATTTTTCGTACTGGACGTTTGTTGCAGCCAACAAGCTCGACTCTTCAACGCTCACCGGAAAACGCGAGGTACGGACATTTCTAAATAGTAATTTCCACGCAGAAACGAATATTTCTTTTTTTTTTTTTCAGTCTTTTATCTTCCTACCTTGGCCTGTTTCCACATCTCTCTCTTTTCTTTCCGACGCTTTTGCGAAAGAGAATTTGAATATCCGCGACCCACTTTGCCAGTCCATGGAAATTCCTTCATCTTCCCGCTTCTATAGTCTTTACCTCCTTCGGGATACCCTCCAGTGATAAATGCTCGAGTCTCGATTATACTCTCTCTTTTCCCTCCCTTGCCTCCCTCGCTCAACTTTTATTTTGCAAAGTCGGCTTTCACGGAACTCCACCTTTTTTACCCTCTCTCTCTCCTCGTGCGTAACTTTTTTTGTTCCTCTCCCTCGTACGTAGACTAATACTATCTCGATCACTGGTGCACAGTTTCACGGGGCTGTCTTTATTCGAGTGCCCGGACCCACGGTTGATCCTCAGCTCAAACCGGCAGCGCATAATAGGCCGCTTATGAATTCTCCGGCATTCTCCCCCGCCTGAGAAGAGAATTGAGAATAATGGAAAGGAGGGATACGAAGGTTGAGTGTACCATAATAACGAGGGAGGGGGTGTGTTGGTTTGGTGCCCGCGCGCGAGCCACACTTTGGACACCCGAAACACGCGGACGTGAAACCGAGGCGGTAGGGAACAAGCGAGCAAACCGGCGCTTGGAATTTAGATGAGAGCGCTAGCGAACCGCACGTCCATTGTACGCTTTCGGTACGATTAGTCCGGTGAGACTATCCTCGAAGCTGTCTGTGGCCATGCAAGTCCCATCGTTCTCTCGGTGTACAGAACGAGCTTTGTCCGGTTGTTCCGATTTCGGTCCCGTTCATTGTTGCGACTGCCAAAGACCGTCGTGTAAATTTGTGGGACCTCAAGGTGAACCCGACGAAAATTCCACTGGGGCTGCTCGATTGCGTCTGGTTTTTTCAAGAAATTCCCGATCGAAAGACAATAACGGACCGATGATGATACTGTGAACGGATGGATCGATGATTAAAGGGGATATTACCGGCGGTTGGAATTCCCGTACATCGATTATTCGACGAGTCCCGTTAATTGTTGCGGCGAACGAGGGTGGTCGTGTAAATTCGTGAAATCTCAAGGCGAACCCGATGAAAATTTCGCTGGGGCTGCTCGATTGACTCTGATTTTTCAAGAATTTCCCCGATCGCAAGGCAATTACGGATCGACGATGATACTTTGAACGATGGATCGATGATTAAAGGGGATATTACCGGGCGGTTGGAATTCTCGTACGTTGATTATTTCACGAGTACGCTCATTTGAGGCTTTATCTGGATCGAATAAATTATGCGAGAAAGAATCTCGCGTAGTTCAGCTGGGCTGGGGATGTCGAGAGAGATCCGTTATCGGTGAAGTGAACGAAGTGTACCGGCGCGGTATACGTTCGTCGAGTTTGGTAGTCGGCAGTGGCCATTTCCACCCACCCTGTGTGCCGTGCGCCGGTGCAATTTTTCTTTCTCCCTCCTTCGACGTATAAAGTATACACGGACGACCTTTGGCAGTAAATCGCTTCGAAAGAGGATACTCCCGTGGACGACGTCCTCCTTCGTTCGTTATCTTCGCCTCCCTTTAATTCCGTCTCTCTTATTCTTTCTCCCGGCGCGGTGAAAGTTCCCCGCCGCGTCGTTTCTCCCAGTGCGCTCTCCGAATACGAGAAGGAGAGATAGGATTCGAGAGAATGCGCCGAGGTTTTACTTGTAAATGATATCCCGACTCGAAGGTATGGAAGGGATTTAAGAGAAAAAAACACATTGAACGAGTGCCGAAGGCGCGGAGAAGCACCGGAGAGAGAGAGAAAAAAAATAAAAGTATTCACGCCGAGTCCGAGACTGACAAACGACTCGAGCTCAATCTTCGATCTCGAGTCCGATTTTACCCACCTATACACGCGAATTTATGCGCGTTCACGCACTCCGACGGTCCTCATTCGCGCACCGCAAAAATTCTGCTCACAAGCATACTCGAGAAGAACGATACTAGATCGACACTCGACTGTTCATCGCGGTATGCGATTTCGAGGGTTTCGAAAACAAAAACTCACGAAAATCGTTACGAATACAACGTTGATTCGAGGCTCTCTTCACGAAACCCGTCCAAACTTCAGTCTATCGTAGTGCACGGTGCGAACAGGATTCTCTCTCTCTCTTGCGTTTTGTATCCGCTACTCAAGATATATGAGAGAAAATCAAATGGGCGAAGCGCGTGGCGACTGGTGAAGAAGAAAAATCACGGGACTATTTATCCCGTGAGTCCTGATTGATCAATGGCTCGCGTTTAATCTTTAATCTCGTATATCCAATTGAGTTCTGTAATGCGTACATCGGTGTGGAGTTTCTTTTTTTTTTTTTTTTTTTTTTTTTACACGTGTACAGTGATACGGGCAGCGGCAACCGTAACGTACGATAAATCGAGTAAGAGCGTGTAGGCGAGAGAGTGCGTACCATACGATTCTAGATCGATAGACTGTTATTTATCACAGAGAGCGTGATTTCGGTAAGGTTTTTTTTTTTTTTTTTTTTTTTACCGTGAAGCCGCGACCGGCTTGCGTTGTGCCGACTGTTCGATGGTTGGTTGGGGGAGGGGGAGGGGGTTTCGAGACGTGAGTACAAACGATGCTGGCGGCTTCCCGCGTCGAACACAAAGAACCGCCCGCAGAGTTCACCAAGTAGGCTCGAACACGTTCGGGCAGCTTATCGGCTCCTTTCGATTCGTCAACGCTCTACGAGTCCGTTCGTCTTCTCGTCCCGTGACCTTTTTTTTCTCCTCCCTCCCAGTGTAAACGAATCTTGAATATCCGACTCGTATCTCGCCTACCTTTTTATACGCGGAGTTTCACTGGCAATATCAAAAGCGAAGGACGATGCCCGTTTGGTGTTCTTGGTTCCGTTTGCTTTTTTTTTTGTTTGTGGGCAATTTACTTTTTCGCAGCCTTCCCTAAAATAATCACTTTCCACTGGGTGCAATTTGAACAGGAAATTGCCTATTATTGACCAAAGATCATTATCAACCTGTGAATGCGCAGTCGAATTTCATTATTCCCTGGGGAGTATCAGGGCTCATTGTTCCCTCCGAAAGGTCATATTACTCCCTGGTCAGTTATGATCATTGGCGAATATAACGATTTTGCGATGCAAAAAATACGGTTGCTTTAACGAGGTTGGAGAAAAAAATATCGCATGTCACAGGGAAGGAAGTGCATTTTCCGCTCGTGTAAAATTTGCGCTCCTTTCGCTCGGGTATCAACCTTCACACTCGCTGAGAAAAAGGCACTTTACTCCCTTGTGACACAATATTATATTTTCTACGTGGATCTTATTCTACACTTTGTAAACTGCGAAGAATGAAAAAAAATTCGTCTTCACTCTGGATCGGGAAATCACGAAAACATTTGCATCGCCGTGCAAGTGAGAGACGAGTAAAATGGCACAGCGGGGCAAGACGGGACAATGAGACAAAACGCATTATACCGACAACTTTTGAATCGTGGTCATGGTCGCACGTGGGAGAAACCGGCTTTGAGAATCCCGATTCCGGTACAAAATCGGTAAGAAATTATTCTAAGATTCAATGTTTCTCGCACCGTCCCGTCTTACCCCACTGTGCCATGCAGCCCCGGTCTCTGCTGATCCTTTCCCACGAAGCATTTACCGCGGTTAAATTCCGACACGGCTTATCGAAATTATGCTCCGTAATATATTTATGTGCATGATATTTTACGGAATGCATCGGTCGTCGTTCACACAGCTACGGACGTTCCGTTGTTTCCGGTAACCGCCGCCGTGTTCCATCCCGATCGGGATGGAAACTCTCTCGCGCATCGAGCCAACTCGAGTATAACGCGAATTCGTCACGGATCGCGCGGTGACCACACACCGACGGAGAAAAGGTTTTCTTATGTCTTGCGCGCACCGTTGCCGCCAGTGCCGAAGACCCGAGAGGTTGCTGCCGCTGCTGTTCCCGCACGGCGAGCCAGGAGCCGATATTTTACGGGAGGCGCTCGACCGAAGAAGCCCCGGTCGACGAAGAAGAGTCCCGGCCAGTTCTGGCCACGTTTCGCGGACGAGTTTCGTCTCGGTCCGCTTCTTTTTTCTCGCCGCTGTCTTTTCCACTCCCCCCTCCCGACTCTCATGCTTGACTTCGCTCTTCGTTCTTTCTGCGACTAAGCTCCGACTCTTTCTTGCCTCTCCATATCGCCTGCTTCGCGTTCGTTTCGATCCGCTGCACGCTCGGCCAACCTCGTGCCCGAGGCATCGATATTTCGGACCCACGGAAATACGGCGAGAGCGTTCCCTCGGACACAGCCATGTCAGTTTTTTCTGATTTATGGATTCCACGAGGACTCGTAGAAATTTAGGCCAATTTTTTTTTTCCTTCATCCGTCGCCGGAACAAAGTTTTTCATTATCCAATTTGCCCTCGGAATATTTTCTGAGAAGTCAATGGATCCATTGCTACAGGTATTAATTTATGGTCTTCGAGCCATTTAATTATCGGGGAGACTGTGGAAAAAATGGGGGGGGGGGTACCTGAGCGATGAAATCTGTTGCAAAGGTACCGCAAGTACGTTGAATATCACAAATCGATTTATTCGATAACTTTGGGTATCCCATTCTGCCCCGGTTTTCCCAACATCCAGGAAAGTCGCTCTTCCGGTCTTTTTGGCCGAATACTCGCGTTAGTTTATCGGTAGCGGTTCTCCCTTTCACGTTGAACGGGTACGGGGCTTGAGGAATTCTTGGGACGAGGCTGGTGTGCACCGAACGAGGGAGCTGTTCTGAAAGGTGCACACGGCCGATCGGAATGTTACTTCTTCCTTTCGGGTCGGTACCTACCCATTACGTCGACAACCGGAACCGCATCGACCCTCGGAAATCTCTTGGCTCTCGGCGATCCTGCAACGCGACTACTCACGTCTTATCTGCGCCGTTCAGTTTTCAGAGAGCCAATCTCTTCGAGCATTAACACTGACATGGTAAGACTATGATGTGGAAGACACCCGAACGATCGGACACTAAATAATGTAAAGGCAAAAAAAAAGGTAAATTGTAAGGTCGTGAGAAACGCGCATGAATAGGACAGGCCCCGGGCACTGCGGAAACCGGAGACGTCCTTGCCCGGTAACGCGAAGCCGAGTCTATCTCTACGAGGAGAAGGAGAGTACGGCGCTGGAAGGTAGCATCGGTGTTGTGGTAGTGGGTTTTGTATAGAGAAGAGGAACCACGCTCGATGGGGATGTTCATCCTTCCTTCTCGTGCGCTCGCCGATAGCTCGGGCTCTGCCGGGACCATTTATGGCATACCGATAGGGAGGACCCTGTGAACGAGCCGGACGAGAGAGAATCTTTGCGCGGCGCGCACCGCTGTGGCATTTGCCGCCAGTGGCTCTCCGCGATTAGAGACGTTTGCAATCCCATCTCGTCGAGAATCAACCGAGAGAACATCCTGACGGGTCCAAGTGACAAAGAACTTGCGCCTGTGCGCAACCTCGCGCAAACCATTTATCTCGGCAGAGTATTTTGCTTTACGAAAGAGCGAAGACTTCCTCAAAATATGGTGTAAGGGAGATGCACTATTTTTTAATGAAATCAATGCGTAAAAAAAATGCTGTTTAAAAATTCATAGATGTATACGAAGTTTGTTCGATACGTATGTAAATATGGGGCGATTCCGTTAAATTACGAAACGATGTTTGTACGATACTTTTAATAATATAATATTCGTACTCGGGTGTCTTAAATTCCAACGCTATCGTCGGTAATTTCAATATACGGATATTCACTTTAAGATCAAATTATTACAATTCAAAGACAATGTAATTAACTGTGATTTTTAATGTTAATTTCGTACAATTTTTAACGGTGCATTTTATTTTTACTATCAAACAATTTACTGATTCAGGGGGCAAGCCGACATATTGGATTTAATATGATCCTGATTAGACCGGTGCTCGAAGAGCGCAAATCTATGCGCTAAGCGCCCTCGGGCCCGAGATATTCCCGTCTCGATATTTTTACGTTCGACTGGACTCTGATCCGATTTGTCAGGCGAGGCCTCGTTACGCCGCGAGGCCCTCATCGTCGGCGGCCGCCGCAGAGGAACGAGAGTCGTAGAAGCGGCGCAGAATTCTATCGCGATCCTATCGAATTCGGCTCTACCGTATATCGCTTTGTTAACTCGTCCGGGCCGCGGTTCGATTTACACCGATCGACGCAGACGGGCGCGACGCGAATACGGGAATTTCAGTGGCGGAGTCGCCCGGACGAGATATAAACCCGCCGCCGCCTATCCCAATGTCGAGATAAAATTCAAGAACCGTCGGTTGCCGCTTTGCGCCGTCGGGTAGCGCGTACAACCTCTGACTCGTCGACAAACCTAAACGATAATTAAAGTACTCGTTACAAGAACGACAATATGGCGAAATCGTTCGACCTATTGCCCGCCCATCACCAAATTACTTCACCAACTTAACGCTTGACTATTTTGCGATAGGAGTTTTGGGAATCTCGCTTGAAGTTGGCAAAGTGTGGTCGTCAAATTGACCCCGCTCGTGAGTTTCTCCCAGCTATGGCGTGCTTGCTTCTTCGCCCTTCTTCCCCCCCGCTATTCGAGTATACGAAAACTTTCGACACGACCATCCCACAGGCTCGTCTCTCCTCTCGCTTCCGCCTCTCTTCCTCACGCGCCGCAGACGCTCGTCTCGCGTTGCCGAACAGTTCGTGCGGCCCACTCGGATGGCCGGAGGCTCGCGCAGCCTGTCCTCGAATGTTGTTCCAGCCCGAGAGCCTTCATAATTAAATTTGTTAATTAACCAGGATGGGGTTATGCAGTCAAACCGCAAAGAGGCTTGTTTGCGTCCGCGGGTAGATTTTACTCTCCAACTGGCGAATCCTATATATCGCTTCGCCTGCGCTCACCGTTCGCTTTTGCGCCGCGACGTCTTTGCCTCGGATTCTGTTTGACTTTGACAAAATTACCGCTCGCAGTACCAAGGCCCGGTTACCGTTTCATTCTGACTGTATCGCGCGCCCGGTCGCGCGAAACACCCTCAGCGACGATGAGACGACGCGACGGAAATCTCTCGCCCAAGAGAGAGTTCCCACGCCACTCCAAGCTGAAAGTCTCAGTGGGTGTTCCCGCGGAGAATTTCGCTCGACTGTGTACAAACGATAACGACCGTGCGTTACACAGAGACTGACGATTTGTATGCATATTTATGTATATTAGCCACGAAATTTCATCCAATCTGGCTAATTACTGTTTCGTTCAATCAATATTCATGCCGATTGCATTGGAGCCGCGAGAGGGAGAGAGCGTTCGAGAGAAGCGATCGGGTAGTGTCGAATTCGTATTGACACTCGGTAAATGTATGTACAATATAATTGGATGTATTGATTCACGTAGTATGACATTGGCGCTGTGTAAAGAGAACGTCGCTCGTACGCGATTCGTCAAGACGTGTATGTTGCGGCGTGCGACACCCAAGGCGCTTGTAACGCGGATGACGATTTATAAAGAGCGCGGGTACGGACATTTTCGAAGCTACGAAGATTCCGCAGTGTTCGTCCGTGCGATTCGGCGAGTTACGGAAAATTAAATTATCTGGTCAAAGGTTCCTTGGCCTAATAAAATTTGCTCGTTAGCGGTACGCTCGCCCGCATCGGGGAAACTGGCTGGGAGCTTCGGGAATACAGAGTTGAACGGCACGTAGCAACGCCGCGCCGAAACGACGGACGCAGCTCGGAGAATTAGCGACGGCCCTGTCCAAACATCTTTGGCCCGAATTCTCTTTGTTCCCTTCGATCCACGTGCTCTCGCCTCGTCTAACCCTGTCTCTACGTTGCTCGCTTCGTCGTTCCCGACCAAACCCAACCACCTAGCGCGGAGCTTCGAGGTGAACCGAGCCGAGATACAATGATGGATATCGTTGTCAATTTCGTATCTCACATTCGTCGGCGAGCTCCGCCGACAAATAGTCGACGATACCTTCGAAATGAGATTTTCGAAAATTACCCATCCTCGGCTTCCACGACGCAATTCACCCAATTGCGTCGTGAGTGAAACGGGATTTTCTCCAAAATGCGGACATCGCCCGATGGACACGCGCCTATGTGACTATCTCGGGTACAACTCGAAACTGTAT
Organism: Listrodromus nycthemerus; assembly: GCA_963978505.1. Lineage (NCBI taxonomy): Eukaryota > Metazoa > Arthropoda > Insecta > Hymenoptera > Ichneumonidae > Listrodromus > Listrodromus nycthemerus. The sequence goes on along the minus strand of OZ021679.1, from coordinate 11,900,061 downwards.
TTTCTCCTTATACATTCCTCTACCGTCATTAAATATTATCTCTTTCTCGGCATTTTTTCCTTCGTGGTTCTAGTGCTTTTTTATGGGTTTTTTTGTGCTCTTTGCTTCAACTTTTTCCGTAATGTTCTGTCACTTTGGAGGAGAGAAAGTTTAAGTGCCGCTCGAGAGAGGCGCGGAAAAAGGTAGATTAAAGTAAAAAAAAAAAAAAAAAAAAGTAAATTGCTCGAAGGCATGAGTGGACGAACACGTGCTCCGTAGATAATACTAGCTTATCCGCGACTGGGTCTGCCTTCGGTCTTGCCATACAGCGAATGTTTACTCGAGGGTGCGAAAGTATAACGAGCGCTGTTGGACGAGTTGAAAAGAGCGATGTCACGAGCGACGGACTGGAATATGAAGACATAAAGGGGAAAACGTGTTAAAAAGAGGACGAACGAGAATTGGCGTTTTTGACGTGAAACGTCGGGCAACGAATTTTGCGATTTCGGGTTCAATGAAATCCTTGATGAAGAGGCGGAGAAAGAGAACCAGGAAATAAATACGTTTCAGCGAGAAAAAAAAAGGGACACATCAGGCAAATTTCTCCGATAGGTTTTATGACACCTTTGAAATTCAAGTTTATCCCCACAATTTATTTATCTCATGGGGAAGTAAAGAAATCCTTCGATAAGACGTCGAGTCTGAAGGGGAGAGAATCCTCTTCCGACAAAGTTTGAAAGGCGAATGGTCGACACGTGGGCGTGCAAAGTGTTTATCCTAAGTGGGTTACGGATGTCGGAGGGTAGATTGAAAAAATAAAGGGGTGGGAGATCGTGCGTGCGACGAGAAGAAGCTGCGAGCCGGGCACGTTTCCGGGAGAAGACTGCTGCGCCCTTTCCGGTATATCCCATTCACAGAGGAGCGAGTGCCCCTCATTAAAGTTACTCCCTGTAATTATCGAAGGGGCACACAAAAGTGGTAAGGGCTTTCGGAATTTGCTAACCACCGATCGATGAATCGCTCATTGCAAGGCAACTTTAACGAGGAAACTTTCGAAGCAATCGCGTAGCATACAAAAGACGCGATCACGCGTAACGTCGCGCCCTCCTTGCGTGGTAATTCAGTGCTCGGATGCAGCGACTATTCGTCGCCGTTCGATGCACCATATACACTATTGGAAATGATTAATCCAGAAGAAAAACGAGTGATTCAATGAAAACGCCAAGGATATTCGCCAGGGACCTGCACGCCCCGTTGTGGCATCTTATCGGGGCGATTATATATATATTTTTTTTTCTTCCCTTTCGGTTATATGCGATTTTCACATAAAGGGGAGCCGACGTGATGCGAAGCTTCGTGACTCTCGTGCGCTCGGGCTCGTTCCCTCCTCGGAGAAGCCGACGAGTCAGACGATGCGAAATAAAGACTGGGCATCATCCGATGATCGCGCAACGATTGCAGGCACGTACCGTGGCGAGGCCTAGCTCGTCTCTCTGTTTCTCCGCTTCCGCGTCTCTCGTTCTCTCCGTTCAACCATCTCGCTCCTACGGTTGCCTCCTTTGTTTAAATTCATCCGCTCGCGTAGAGGCCGCTGCCCGTGGGATTATCTCTGCTCGAACGATCAGGCATCTGGAAATCATCTGGAATGAGGTTGTATCGTCGCCCCCTCCCTGTCTTCCCAGTCTTTCTCCTATCGCGCCAATGAGAGAATCTTTTTCCGTTCATTGCTTTGCACTTACCAGCCGTTCGTTCGCTCATACGTATGGGCTATTTTGTAGTTATAAACCATAAGGTAAACCCCTCCTCCCCCCAAGATATTTATAAGGCTCAGCCGCAGCTGAGCATTATTATTGACTGGCGGAGCATCGTTTTACTGTCCACGACGGAAGAGTTACGCCGTCTGAGATCGCTTCTTAACCCGTGTAATTAAACATCGTTGCGGTTATCATTTTTATGCATCGATACTGTATCAATCGTAACCGGATTATCGTTATGCTTATTTTCTGTAAAAAGGTATTGCGGTTTCAAATGGATTTTTTTCGAGAAAAACCAAGCACGAAGTATCGACTGAAAAACAATTAATATTTTTTGTATTGAATTATATTTTGAAGCTGCAGGAAACTTGAACGATTTTTCGTATGATTAATAGTTTTTATGACAGAGTTCAATTTTTCGACCTCTCAAAAAAATACAGTCTAAAAATGTTGAGAAAAAAAAAACGAAAAAAAAAATGAGTCAGGAACCCATTCAAAATATTCATGAATTATGGTGAAATTAGAAGCATCTTACGATCCAAGGATCATTGGAAACCGGATGGAATACCTCGTATACTGTATCTATATGGAGTGGAATATTGTAACGACGGTGGGGAGCTGGTCGAAATTCAAACGACTCGGTAACACCGTGACTAAATAAGACACACAATCTCGTCGTCGGTGGTCACACTGGCAGACGGTTTCGTTACACGCACGCGGACGTGCACGAGACACGGCACACGCATCCCCTCGGTTAGTTCCGTTTCGATCCTCGGCATTCATCGACTACTTACCAGCTCCGGATAATTTCTTTGCGCGCAGGTAGAAAAGTCGCGCATTGTCGGGCCCCGATGTACCGTGTAGGATTAGTCTCGTCTCGCGTGCTGTCTGGATTATCGAGGGCGGGTTCTACCGAGCCGACGACTCTCTCTCCTTCTTCCCTCTCCTACGAAAATTCCGTCTCACAATGCTAAGTAGAGTTCTCTGTCGATTCGCCTCCTTTCAGTCCATCGCCTTTCACGCAGAATACACTGCGTAGGATTCGGCTCTCACCCCTCGGGGACGACTTCACAAAGTACCCACAGTACGGCCAGCGGCGCGCACCCCCGCGTCCTCCACACACATGCTCTATACATGTCGAAGCTATTTTTCTTTCAGGCATCCTACGCACCCGGGTGCTCAACACACATGCTCTATACATGTCGGAGATATTTTTCTCTCGGGCATCCTACGCACCGAATTCTCGGACGGTAATAAGACGCACCGATGAAAAATAGAAAAAGCGAACGCTTCGATAAAATAATGACGAATTCGGTGAAAATTCGGTAATCTCGCTTCCGGGACAAGAAGCCGAATTTTTCTTCCTCACGTTGAAAGTTTTGTGAATTTTTTTTTTTTTTTTGTGGTTTTAGTCTCAGAGTTTTTATAATGATCTGAAACGGTAAGAACTGTGATTTATAGCTGGTGTTTGAATGTCTGTATGTGTGTGTGTGTGTGTTTGTGTGTGTGTGTAGCCGAAGTGTGCCGGTTAAAACGACTACAATTCAGAAATGGTTTGAGATTGCCAGTTGAAATTTCGTACGATAGTAGAGCAGCTTTGTCTCGTTCAGTGCAATTTTTATGAGGATTAGGGCCATATTGGGAATTTTACAGGAGTCTGAATTTTTTTTCGAAAATCGTAGTTTTCTTAAAAACTAAATATGCATCCGAATATAATATATTGATAAAGGACCTTTGGCATTGAAGTTGTTGGAAATCAATGCGAGCAGTCAGATTTTATGGGATTTTGACTTTCTTGAAAAATTTGTTTCGTACGTTCGCCTCCCAAGTTGATGCGTGAAATGGTGCCTTGGGAGTAAAATAATGTGGAGTTTAGTCGTGAGTTGGAAAAAATGTATTAAAGTCAAGCGTATCGTTGACATTAGAAATAAATTAAAAATTGAAAAGTTCATGTCTTGCTCATATTTCTCCTTTATTCGCAAAGCCTCATTTACGAGAAAGCCAAAAATATAAAATAAACCTTGGTCATTGAAGCAGCTTCGTGAGTAAAGAAAATTGTGAGAGAGCCACATGAAAAATTAAATTTTGCATTTTTTCAATGTATTTAGGCGCGTGATTCAATCAACGGGTCTTGCACGTCGCTCGGACTGTCAATTACCGACTCGACGATGAATTATGGAGATTCAACGGAGTGTGGAATATGTGTAACGAAATTTATCGAACCACACTTCTGGCGCAAGCTGCACGTCCCGCGGACTCAAAGAGTCGGCCTCTTTTCTTTTCATTCTCATTTCGTTCCTCTTCCTCTCTCACATTTGTTCGTCCCCCATTTCTTTTTAGTTTCTTTTTTTTTTATTTCGAAATTCAAGATTCCATTACCTTAGGAATGGTCGGTTGGTTTGTTCGCCCGGCTGGCGAGCTCGACGAGCGCCGATGGTATTAGATCGTGGCAACATCAGAAGCAGCCAAAGTAAAAGCAGCGGCACCAGCAGCAGGCGTCTTATTCCGAAGAGCCTCCGGGATCGCGCCAGTCCCCTTGGATAGGACGCTGCTTCCTTGCGAGCTTCGTTCGCCCCCTCCTTGTCCAAAACATATTCCCTCGCGTACCTCTCAACCTCCACCTCAGGCAACCGACTCTCCTTTGCACCTGGAAGCCTGGAACTCCCGGCAGACCAGCCGACCGTCTTCAAAGACCCTCTTTGTCGGTTCAGGTGGTCGAATAAGAATTTATACCACCGAAGAGCTTTTTCGAGTCGATTTTTCCACCCCGCCTCCGACCCCGTCCACTTCCGCAGTTTTCGGTGCTGTATAAATTACACCAAAAAAAAAAAAAGTCAACTTTCCAGATCACTTACTAATAATCTTTCCCGAATAAGAGAGCAATGTAACATTATTCAAGAGTTAGCAAAAAGTTTCACTTGGCGTATTAAGTTCGAATTAAGGTGGAAAATATTTATTAATTATTTCTGGCACATTCGTTTCTTCACGATTAATGCATTATCTTAGGGGGGTGTCTCGCAAGGAGAAGATACTGCCGCTGGGAGGGTCCGGCGGTCGAGTCCGGACCGTTGAATTAAATGAGAGACGAAGAATAAAAAAAGAAATAACGAAAAAGAATACAGCGAAAGAGCGAGAGTGGAGGAAGAGAACTCGATGACTTCCGACAAGATTACGTGAGCTCTGCTACACAGCCTCGGGCGACACAGAACTCTGCGTACTTCTTTCTTCTTTCGTTTGTTTCTTTTTGCTCTCCATCTTCCACTACTCTCCACACCGGCGTTACTTTTTCTCGGTCTCGGTATCATCGTACGTTCTTCTCCCGCGGCGTTGATGCTGCGTCGTTGAAAAAAGGGTAGCAGCCTCGGCTGGATTCACGGCACTCGTGTGCACTCCGAGTGTCTGCGCACGAGCGCGCCATGCAGCGATGCACCCCACGTGTGTAGGCAAATTCTTCTCCTTGGTTTCTACCTCGTCGGAAAAAAAGAAAAATTCAGCCCCGGGCGGTAGACAAAGCGGGAGTGGGTGAACTTTCACGTACACCGTCTGTCTCTCCGTCTGACGTCTGAGCTGCTGCGTGCAGCACGGACACTCGAGCCAGGCGCCTCGTATACGGTACACGATGAGGCTTACAGAAAGCCACCTAGAACCACCTAGGAAGACGAAAGAAAACTGTGAATATTTTTTTCACCACGCCATTATCGAAAGCTGCCAAGAGACCCCCATGGGAATCCGCATTAGGTGGGAATGAAATACGCCCGAGAGATTTAAATCTCTGCACGGGGAAGAATAATTACTTGATCCAAAAAATTGCGTGGTCCACGCTACGGGCAATTCGATTTCCCAGGTGATCGTTCGGTTTCGTATGTTTTTACCCCTTTCGAAAGCGATAAAGTGCCAATGGGGAGGACGTTACATTTAACGGGCTGCAACCGACTACAGATTAGTCGAGAGTCGACGCCAGAAAAGCTGAATCATAAGGCTCGTTAACCTCGTTGATCAGTACAGTTGTAAATCATAACGCGACCTACCGCGATGCGAAAGGTGGAGAGAAACTGGGAGAGAAAGCTCGGACGAGGGGGAGTTCCGTTGCAACCCCTTCCGACACAATTACCCTCCGCGGACCGAGCGATTCCTCTTGCTCTCGGTTTTCCTGCGTCCTTCGATGGTGAAACTTTGCCCGTGCCTTTCATGGCTGAACGGCCACGAGCTGCTCCAGTTGGTGCGGGTTAACGTCGAATACACGAAAGCGCTTCGAGTGCACTCTCCCGGCAGCTCAGCCTGGCTGAACACCCTCCAAGGATTTTCACGTTTACCTTCCATCGTCTTCTTTCTTATCTCGCCATTGTATAATTATCTCCCGGAAAATCTTGCTAAAATTCAATCTCAACGCAGCGCGATGGTCCGCTTCCCCGAATAATTTCCACTTCATCTTCTCACTGGCTCAGGATGACCCACTTTCTTTGTGTTGTACTACCGACGCTTTTTTTTTCCATGTCACCCACACTCGGCGCCTCGTGTCCCTTTGAACCGATGCAACAGGTACACGATTGTTCGCCCTCCCTCGCCTCCTGCGCTGTATGTTTCAACCGAGGGAATACATTGAAGATGAAAGAATGGAAAAAAAAAAAAAAAAAAAAAACAATGGAGAAATTACGGGGGTCGTAAGGGGCGAGGAGAGGAAGAACAGAAATCAGGAGAAAAGATAAATTGACTCCCACCGTGGGGATGACAGGTACGCATTCTCATGTCGGAGTATTTCGTTACCTGGAAGGACGTGCCGGCGTCTTCGTTCTCCGCCGTTCTCGAGAGCCCGCGCCCTCGCAGAGTTTTGCATAATTCTCCGCCGAGCGGGATAGCAACGAGAAGCCCATCGGGCAAAGTTGGCCCATTTGGCTCGTCACAATCTACCCCATTCCCCACGTTCATCTCCGCTCTTCGTACCGTTAACGTTTTCTACTTTGCAGCACATTCTTTTAATTCTTTCATCTTCCTGGGAAGGTCGTACGCCGGAGTGGAACGATTATCTCGGTAATCGGCGAGTCACCATCAGGGAACGATTAGTATCTATTAGCCTGCTCCGGCCGTTGCCTACGCTAGACCGAGCGCATATTTTTTCACTCTCGTATAGTTTCGTTGGCCCAAAAATGAACAGTAAAAGAGAAAAGGGTGCTCGGCCGTTCGCCTTTTAGCAGTGAAATTCGGCGATCTCTCAGCCGTCGCCAAGTAGACACGCTCCGAGAGCCAAATGGCCACTTGGCTACACGTAAACGCGAAGAGCACACGAGACCTACGAAGCGTGTCGTGCTTTATCCTAATCTCGAACGGTGCTGCCCGGCGAGCTTTCAGCATGCACTTCCTACAATCTTCTCGTGGTGCCGTCTTTTACGGCTCTTTCGAGAAACATTCTCCGACACAAATTATTCCGTTTTACCCCTAGGTGAAGAAACTTTGTACCGCAATGAAAAATCACTCGATGAATAAAACCTTACCGTCTAATTGAAATGCCTAATGCCGACTACTGATTGTTTTCGGTTCAGAGACACCTCGATTTCGTCGCAATCACGAAATCGAGGTATCTCTGCTCGTTTGAAGCCGAATTTTTTGAAAAATATTCTTCGACGAGGAGGATTCCGTTGTACAAAGAGGTAAAGAAACATTCTACCGCAATGAAAAGTCACTCGATGATGAAACCTTACCGTCCAATTGAAATGCATAATGCTGATTACTTATCGCCATCGGTTTCGAACGTCTCGATTACGAAATCGAGGTATCTCTTCTGTGACGGGCCAGATTCGGAGCTTATAGACGGATGTCGATATCCTCGGAAGAGCGACGTACCCCTCGGACCCAAACTGTTTCACCCGTCACGAGACACCGTCACCGTCCAATAACACGCAATACCTAAATGCAATGAGAGAAGTCCGCAATTAACTCGACAATTAAACGCTCAAACATCGATTAATTTAACATATCGTCGTCAATGGCAATACTACTGATGTGATGGATTTATGATTCACTGACAAAATTCACTGTCCACCGAGTTATAGTCGTTGACCGTGTACTAATAACATCCCATTGAAGTTCGTTCAATGAATTTTCGTTCGATTTTACCCAATGTAAAATGTATCGGAACACGGCGCGGACAGATATTCTAATTAATCTCCGTGTACCGTGTGGAAAAATTCATCGCGTTTGCCAATCGTTTAACGTTTTGTGGCTGGAAAATCGTATATCTCAAAGAGTATACGGCGCAACGGCCAGCGAGAGAGAGGAGGGCGAGGGACGAAAAACGTGCAGGCACTTCCGCGCAATCTATTTCGAATGGGTGCTGCTCGGTTAATGCTGCTGGTAGCGGTCTCACGAATTTTCCGATGCGGAGAAAACGGGTTAGTCGAACGGCTGTTTGTCGGATTTATGGAGTGAAAACCGATCGTACGGTATACGACGAGATCGGTGAGCCGGGGAAACCGCCTCTGCTTCGACTGCCCCACAAAGACGAGGGAGCGAGCGAGCGAGCAATGAGGATCGTTTGCTGGGAAATGCGAGCTGTAAAAGACCGGTCTACCGTAGAGAGCCGCTTCTCCTCCCCTCCACCCGTCGCCCCACGATCATCCAGAAAATGTTGCCTCATTGCTTTTCTATCCATCGAGTTGCGGGGGTAAATGCAGCAGTGAATGAACGTCATCCCTCGTATGCTTAATAATAACCGGGAAGTCCCCGATCGTAAATAAATCTTTGGTTCAACATATAGTATTAAACTCGAAGGATTAATCTTTGATTCTCGCTGTGTGAGGTTTTAAAAGATTCTTCAATATTTTTCTTCGTTATCGAGGTGATTTATTTTGTCAACTGAACCGTGCACGAAAGGTGTGCGTATAATATTTTTATCTTGCGACTCTTTTTAAAAAAAAAAACCGATCATCGGCTTGCCAGTTGATCCAAGACTCATCGTTAAAAAAGCTCCTACGCATCGACCACGTACCCACGGATTGAATGTACAACGTCGAAGGACATTTTTATTTCAATCAATGAATTTATTTATTTTTTTCACAGAATTTAGTATCGTGATTTTCGAAATACGAGTCTCCGATTTTTTTGTTGCTACAAGGATCGTTCGGACGAGCGTGCTTTTAATCGTTTTTTTTTTTAATCAGGTAATGTACTTTTATAATGTAGACGGGGAGAGTATCGTGCCGGTCAGAATCGTTTACCGTGAAAAGTATGGAGTTTAAAGGAGAACGACAGAGCTCGAGAGAGAGCTCGGTACAATCGACTGGGACGGAAGAGGTTCGAGTCGTTCACCGCCGCCGTCTAATTCTCGGTGCGGACAGGAAATGAAGTCGGCAAGAGGACAAAGCGCCCCCCCCCGATAGAGTAGTAGTGCCAGCAGTGCCTGGTATTACATCGGCGGGAGGGGAAACGAGACGACGTTGGGAGTTTCGTCTCTGTCGTCTTCGAACCTCCCTGCACGAGTTCGCGCCCTGCGTCTGGAACTTTGACGGTCCCAAACACCGCTATCCTGCAAGGCACATTTCGTTCCATCGTCTCTTAACTAAGTGAATGCACTATCTAAGAACTTGCAAGTCACTGTAGAAACAAGCGAGTCAAAGTCTCGAGGCGACAAAATCACGAGTGGAAGAAACGACATAGAGAGACAAAAAAGGATCTTACATGGTTTCGTACTCTGGTGAAAAAGTTGGAATTAACGTGGCAAATAACAATCGTAGCTCGCCTATCGATCGGTCGAGTAGGACATTCCGCGAGCGATGCGGGTGCAATTTTTTTTTCTCCAGAATTTGGGACTTTACGGACGAACGGCAAGAGCCAACCGAAACGGATATTTACTCGTCGTCGTACGACGAAGATAAAAAAAAGTCGAGTACGAAAGAAAGGAAGAAAAAAGTGAAACTGAGGGAGAGTAAAAAGAAAACGACGACGCAGGGGATGGAGAGCGAACGAAAGGGAGCGTAAGATTAAAAGTGTGAGGCGTTAGTCGTAGTCGTGGTATCAAAGACCATAAGGTCGGATGGCGGCAGTCGGTAATCCTCGGTGGACAGGAAATGAAGTCGCGCGTGGGACAAAGTTTTGAACGACTCCTGGACCGCCTGGTCGCTCCTCCGAGGCAGCCAATAGCGTCACGGCAGGGACAACAACTACCACTGCGACGATCGTCAAGGGGAAATTAAACTTTTCTAATTATTTCGACAGGCACTCTCTTTTCCGAGGATACCGAGCTACTGAACCGGGAGAGAATCCGAAGCCAGTGACTTCGACGCTAATCCAATCATCCCACGCTGACTTTGCTTGCTTTCCTCACCCCCTTTTTTTTATGTACATATATATACATTTTTTCCTCCCCCAGTGGAGCCGACATCCAGTGTACGGACACCCAGTCGAGCCACGGCTCGTTAAACTATCATCAATGCAACGCTTCGATGACCCAAAATAGAAAGCTTTGAGGCTCTCCAAAACTCCCTCATAGATATTAATAAATTGATTTTATAATAATGAAGCCGAAAGGTGGGAAACTCCTCGCGGTGAGTGCTTATCGTTCGACCAGAGTTATCGATTTAACGGAGGTGTGTAGGCGTCAACTTGCAATTCCGAGCACATGCGCAGTTTTCCTCACCTATAACTCCTCGACACAATAGGAACGAGCTAGCTCAACCCTCTCCACTCTGTGTCTAGTTTCAATTGCGGTTATATACGTTATATAGGTTCCATATCGATTGGCGCTTACGCTCGCTGACCATAGAGAGCTTATTTCTCATTGAGCAACATTCTCTTCCAAACTTCCCTTTCCTCTCAACGAGTACACACGAAACCCTTTTCCCAAACCGGAGCGTATATGCGAAAAAAAAAAAACCGAAAAAAAAATTCAATCGATTTCCGATAGAAGCTTTATCGTTTATACGAAGGTCGACCCGCTTATTCTAAGTAATGTGAACGAGGGCCCGTTCAAAGTATCGACTTTTTACACTATTTTCTGGGATACTTTTTAGTGTACATTTATCTTTTCACTATTTTAGAATTTGGTCGATCTTCGCTTCCGATAATTTTTCCAGCTCATCGTTGAATTATTTCGCGTATCGTGACAAAGATATTGAAGAAAGTTCTTCGCCCGGTCGGCGGTTAGATCTTGTTTATAATACGAAACAAACCGCAAGTACTTCGCGTGATTTATCCCCTTACGAGATCGATTTTTTTCGCTTCGCCTTTTTCTTCTTCTCCTCTCGTTCCAACGTTAGAATCGGCGAACTACGAAAATTTATCGGCCTCGGGAAGCAATAGCAACGTTTTCCGGGAGATTCAATTTCACCGCCGAACTTGATCGACGCTCTCCTCGGAGCTCCCGGCTTGCTCTTCTACGACGACGGAAGAGGCTAGAGATACTGGAAGTCGCGGAGGAGAAACAGAGAGAAAGGGCGACGAGGTTGAACCGGGCGAAGAGGCCAGAGGAAAGGAGTGTTCACCACCGATACTGTGCTCTTCGGCCAACTTCCCGGTTCTTAGACCTCGATAGGGCTATCGACCTCGACGGCTGCCGAGAAGTTTCCGAACTACATCCATAAAGAATGAAAACCCCTATCCTGCCCTCTCTCTCTCTCTCTCTCTCTCTCTCTCTCTCTCTCTCTCTCTCTCTCTCTCTCTCTCTCTCTCTCTCTCTCTCTCTCTCTCTCTCTCTCTCTCTCTCTCTCTCTTTTTCTCTTCCTATGTCGTTACGTCCGAGTGTGTGGTCGCCGTACGTTCCTTTTTCACCGCGTAACGGCACCGCGAGCTCTCGATCGCGCACACATTTTCGAACCATTTCTATCGACCTCCCCTGGCCACTTCTCTTCTCCCCTGTACGCCCTTTCCACACCGGGACGATAACTCTCCACCATGACAAATAGTCTTCCATTATGTCCAGATTCCAATGACTTATCATTATTTAATATCGCATAGATCAACCCGACGTGACTGGGCTTTACGCACGGTATCGATCGAGGACGTTCGCTTTATTCCATATTCGGTAGGTTTTTTTTTTCTTTTTCTTCACTTCATAAATACGCAAAATTGCACGGTGGTTGACGACTCGAGGAAACTTATGATCGCGCGGGCTATTGAACTTTCTCGTCGTCGCTGCGTCGAAGAACTCTGCAACTCTGAGGTAAAAGCGATTGCATAAAAAATGAGTTCTTCCTCGCCGGTGCAATTGTGTCGTCGACGCTGTGTCTCGCTTGTTCTCGCTCGCACGCTCCTCACCTCCGAAGACCGTGGATGCGGTATAGGGTTGGTGCGATGGATGAAACTTTTTTCTCGCGATTTGGAGCAAAAGTTATCGTCCGCGCTTGTAAAAGTTTGCGTGTTTTTCCCCGCGGTCGTGTCACGTGCTGGGAAATATTTATATTTCACATGACGTCGAGGCGCGGAAGAGAGGAAAGAGAAAGTTCTATCGGGTTTCATCGCACGCGTACTACATCGAGAGTACAAAAAAAAAAAAAAAAGATTGTACTTGTCGCCCGCTAGACTTTATCCAACGAGTCACAGTACGTAACGCGTCATGAATGAGGGGCAAAAAAAGTAGAACAAAAAATAAAAGAGTTACGTTCGAGCTTTGATTCGGAAGCTTTTTCACGCTCCAATAATTTTTCCTCGCGTCTCGAACGTCAATTAAAAATGTTTTATACTTTGTTGAATAGCACGAACTGTCTCGCTATGGAGGGGAAGAGGAGATGAAACCTCAGCGCGAAATAATTTTCTCTATATCGAAAAGTATTAAATCGATATGTATCTCGACTATGCGCTGTCAAGATCGGAAGCGATGGTTGGGTTCGGAACGGCTGCCTCGGCCAATCCGACGCACTTTATGAAATTTAATTTCGCAACCCCAACCGACGAGAGATGCGATCGGATCGAACGTTCGCCCGCTGGCCAACTCGCTTCCCCGCCACTTTTTCTCTCACTCCTTTCAGTTTCCTCCCTCGCTCATCCGAGTCAGCGATGCGGATCGCCACGTCCAACTTGGCGTCGTATTTTACAAAATTTAATTTCACCTCTTTCGCTCTCCCTCCGTTCCACATACGTGTCACGTATATATGTGCGCGCGTGTGTGTGTGAGCATTGCAGAGAGTGTGAAGAACTTGCGAAGCTCACAGAGATTTTTCGCAGAATAAAAGGTAAGCGTTCCGATTAATTCCCGTTCCGTCTTAAGTAGGTTTCGTCAATGGACCGGACGTGACCGTGGGTCGGGTCAGTGCTGCCTCGCCGATTGTCGAATCCCCAATGTTTGGCCGAATTTTTGGCGTGTCCGATCATTGGGTCGACGATTTCCGGCCAATGTTCGGTCGAGCATTGGTTCTCCGATCATTGATTTGCCTGTTTTAAGCCGATTTTCGGCCGTATAGTCATTCGCCAATCGTCGGTTTATCCACGTCGAACCGGTGATCGACCGAGTATCAAATCTCGGCCTATGCAAGCGCCCAATGGTGGGCTTACATCGGGTGCCGATCGTCGGCCTGTCCCCGCTAACGATCTTGAGGCCAATATTTACTGCCAACATTGGCATGTACTTGTCATCCAAGGTTTGCTCGATGATTGGACCAAGTTTGGATGCCAACATTGGCACTATCGGCAGCGAGCTTTTAGCCCATGCCTCGGCGCATTTCGATTGTCCTACACGGGATGTTCGCCGCGCGCGCCGCACGGACTCGACCCATCGTCAAACTTTTCGTCGGTCCCTCGAATTGACACGATTGTTTGCCTTCTCGTTGCGTCCTTCCCCGACGGAATTCGAGGCCGGTTCATTTCATCTCATCGTTCGCGAAGCCGAGGCCTCACGAGAAACCGGGCTCTCTTGGCACTGACTCTTGGCTCGAGCTACGAAGTCGAGACCGCAGTAACATTTGCGGTTTAACGATGCGCACAGGCGGCCCGTCTCGCCCCTGCGCCATCCTCGTACCGTAAAAATTCCACACCTACCCGCGGTATTCGCCCGTCATATCCGCCGCGTTCTGTCCATAGGATAATCGACCCACGGTATTTATGTATACACTGTAGGAAAGCTGACTCGAGCGAGGAGAGAAAACCACTGTACAAACCTATGACTAATGGAACAGATGAATAAACAGTCACGATTCACGAACCGTTCGTTTTCCAAGAAACAACGCTGCGCTCTTTAATCTACGCATATGATTTTTTTTTTTTTTTCAATTAAGCGACAATAATTTTTCACCGATTTTATGTTACATAGAATTTCGCCAAAAGCATGAGACATGAAATTTAGAACGTTCATTATTGTAGTAATTTGGGTACTCGGTGAAACATCACCGAGTGAAATTATATCTGTGTTCGTCGATCGTTCTCCCGCCGCCATCGAAAATCCTCTTTTCATTTGCGATCCCGACAATGGAAGTAATCCAGAGCGTTCGAGTTTCGTGTGTACGCGTTGGATACTTCGGTGCGGGACTCGGGCTTTCGGTACGGCACCGTCGTTCAAACTATTTCGAGCATACACGTGTACGGATAGCGTGTATCGGTGAGTCTTTGTCCGGGAACCCATATAGCTCCGGTGAACTTTATTGTTCAAAGTTCCGCTTTGTTCCTTCGGGGATAGCGAAATATTATTCTTCGGGCTTCCATTTTGCACTCCCGACTCGGTGAGTTCCCTCTGGCGATGGCTCGGCAAAACTGTTGTGCCGTGCAGATTTACCTGCCGGTGGCACGCGGACAGCATCACGGACGAACGCCGCGATGGATCGGAGCAGAAGCGAGATAATGAATTAAAAGCCTGCGAGACCGAGAGAGCGGGAGAGTCGCTCGGTACAAATCGTCGGGACGCCGTTAGCCCGCGAGAAAGAACGCGCGGACGAATCCACCCGTACCCCGCATAACAGCCGCTAATTACGACGGATAATAACCCTTTATTTTCCGTTACGAAAGCAACAGCGCCTCTTCACTCTCTTTTCATCTTATTTTCCATTCATCTCGACGTTTCGTTAGTCGTCTCGGTATTCTTATTCTCGTACCAGTTTATCCTTCGACTGGCCATGTGCGAAGGAGACACAGAGATACTGGTTCATCCGTCTTGATAATATCGTGGCACTATGAAACCCGCCGCAGGCTCGACTCTTCTTCCTCTCGTGTAACCCAGCGTTCGCTCCGGCTTTCGCTATATCTCTTTCCGCGATACTCGCTCGTGACTCTCGCTACTCTTATTATTATTATTTCTCCTCGGTCTTTCGGCCATACGCGATTCACTTTTATCTCGTTTTGCCACCCGCGAATCATCGGTGTTGCAATGACTGCAGGACGAAGAAGAGAAACTTATAAAGGTTAATCCGCGGCGCCGCATCAAATTCCCAGACAATTACTTTGCGTTTCTTTCTCGTTTGTCCCGACAGCTTTTTCTCGTCTCCATTCGCTTGGTACTGTGTTTTATCTTTAAGCATGGGCAAAGAATTTCCACGGCGCGCCGTCACTGAGGCTCGAGACGTTGTTAAAAAATATCAAGCGACGATTGTGCTTCACAATAATTATTTCATTGTTTCATCGACAAAGCCACCGACCGATAACGATCTTGTTCGGTACGTTCGATGATCGAGACTGCAAGTTTGTGAGGGTCACGGGACGTAACCTCTGGATTTCTCGGTTAAAGGTACATGATATATTGGCCTCCGGAGCTTGGACGATCGAAAAAGTTTAGTCGACCCGCGAGTCGGCGAACGATCCTCTCGCGTCCGCGCGGTGTGTGTTTGCACGCCACGCCGGGCAATCGTTCCCCTCGTACGAGAGAGCCGCAAGATCCTGCGGGACTATCGGCTATGTATCAACTGTTGAGCGTATCTTGTAATACTTTGCCGATGTACGAAGAGCCGCTCTCGGTTTCCTCGCGTGAAGAGGAAGAGCGATAGGAGTGTGTATCGTCGATGTTGCATCTGCAAACGGCGAGTCGGAGGGCCGCGAGGGCCGGAACAGACTCGGCTCTTCATGACTCTGTGCGCGCCTACCGACGATGCCACGATCGCGTACACGAAGAAGGAGAGGGATGAAGATATTTCCGCGTTCATAAGCTCCGACGGAACACACCGGCGCTTTTTTTTTTTTTTTTACAATTGAATTATCAAATATATAAAAAATATTTTTCATCTGCAGCAAAACAATATTAACATAGTTCGTTTGAACTTTAGCGGAAAATATTCATAGTTTTTTAAGTACAACGAGAAATATCTACAATTTTTTCAACTGTAGCGGGAAATTCCCACACAGATTATCAACTACAGCGGCAAAAAAAGAATCGAAGGCATTAACGTTCATAATTCCGAACAAAGAAAAATTTTTTTTCCTAAAAAAACGCGTAATTAGATAGAATATATAAAAGATTTTTTAACATGGAGTCAGATATCCGCCACGTGCCCGTTCGCTGACCTCCGGGTGCGGCAAAGAGCGGAGATTACCCGAAGTAAAAAAATATTCGTCATAAGTCTTCGATGCAATATTACCAATCAATTACCGTGAATATCGTTACTTAATTACTAAGAATTGTTCTAGACAAGTGGTTTCCGGGGAAACGTTTCTGGACGAATTGTTTTAGACGAATTTTCCGTTGACCCGGCGGATCCGAGATGAATCTTCAACGACACACGATTATTCGGTACGCGCGTACAGCTAACTTTTTCCGATTTAGATTTTCCCGTACAATTTACGGGCGCGAATGTTTCGATATCGGTATGTTTGTTACCCCGACGATCGAGAATTTGCCGTTTATTTCACCGCCGGCTCGAGTCTCGGTACCGAAAAATCCACGCCGAATGGAAAACGAATTTTTTTTCCCACTATCTCGATACAATATCGGCGCTTCGCGGAATGTTTCTGCAAATGGCCAATACCGGATGTAATATTGCTGTCGCTGCGGGCGTTGAATTTTCGACTATTTTTAGTTTATTTTTTTTTTTTGCTGCACGGGGACAACAGTCGCGGGAAAGTATGAATTTTCCATGGCAATGTATTCGACTGCGAGGAAGGACGATGGGAATGTCGAGGAATGCAGGAGCCGTTAAAGTGAAAAGCTGGAGAAGGGGATGCGACAGCAAACCGGGAACGCATAATCGGCCGCCAACGACCATAATCGATAGCTATCCACGATGCATACACACATATCCCCTCATCCCATGAATAGTTATTCATTCCTCTGAGGTGGTTGAATAACGAAAGAGAGCCTATCTTATTACAATAATAGCCGAAGAGTCTCGCTGCCGATGGAACGTAAGTACGCGTCTCTGGCAAAGGTCATTCACGCTAATAAGCCCCTGAAAATATATACATTTTCTATTTTAATAATTCCGGTACCTAACGGCGTTAGGGTGGTGGATGACCATAATTCATTCTTTATTATTGCAACGTGTGTCTCCTAACGAGTATTTTTCTTTGCCTATTATTTCAGAAAGTTCTGGCATGGGGGAGAATCGTCGAGGGTTAGTGTCTCGTGTTTCCATGGTTTCCGGCGACATCCTGCGAACATCGAGGGCTCGTCGAGATCGCGTCTATTCGACGGTAAGTTCCGTTTGACCGATCTTGTAAGAGACCATCGGGAGACCGACTGTTACTATATGAGCGTACAACGCCCGTTCGAGTTCGATGGGTTATTAGTTATTTGGTTCGCTGGTCCGAGAAGGTTCTTCTCTCAGGAACCACGGCGTTGCCGCAGCGTCATGTGGCAAGCATAAAAGCACACACGCGGGGCTGTCTGCACTCTGCTCTCTTCTCCGGCACGACGCTCCGGGCCCGGTGTATGTGCACTCTGCGTGCTGCCCAGTATAACATCGTATACACGCTACAGCTACGGAGGCATGTTATCCGTATGCGCCATAAGATACACGGCCTGTTCAACCTGTGCACTCGCTCCCTGCGGTAATATCGGACCGGTCACGTGATTATTAACATTTGTCGGGAGGCCGAAGAAGAGAGAGAAATAGAGAGAGCGAGAGAGGGACTGGATGTCAGATGGGAAGACGGATATGAGTGGAGAGAGAGAGAGAGAGAGAGAGAGAGAGAGAGAGAGAGAGAGAGTTGGTCGATGGCGAATCATTGGCGTATCTTCGTCCGTCGGGACCTATCCTTAACCCAGTGAACTTTTGCTTCAGACACGGTAGATAGGACGCGCGCTCGGGATCGACTCACGGTTCTCGACTCGCGAGAGGAGCCTCTCTTCTCGGAATAATATTTATATAATCGCGTTGGCCATATTACAGTGGAAAACGATTATAACCGGTTGTCGGGGGGTCGTATAATTTTTATATATACACAGTATAATACGCGTTGCGGTTGTAGAATTTCGTGACTCAGAATTCACGATGCACCCAAGGGTATATCGTAATGTATGTCCTTTTTTTCTTTCTTTCTTTTTTCTCGTCAGAGATTCCTCGCGCGTGTATCTCTCGCCGGTTCCGTTCGTTGCAGTATCGCTGACCTGTGTGAGCTTTCGTTATTATCCGATATCAGATTTTTTTTTTTTTTTTTCATTTTTTTTTAAAAATGTTTGTCGAAAGAATCGGTGCCTTGTTCTTGCGCGTCCTGAAGAGGCATCCTCATCAGTCGAAGGTTTTAGCCTTCGGGAATAATATAATCGGCCTGTGTATTACTGATGTATACGCGGAGCTATTATAACCGGTTACAGATGGATCCGACGCTCGCATCGGTACTCGAATATACGAAAGCCTTGGCGTGATCGTCTCTCCGCCTCGCGATAGTCTCGTTTCTCGACCCTGTGCCTCTCCCGTGCTCGGCCCGTATAACTCGCGCACGTAACGAATTATCCCAGCGAACTTTTCATCGTTACCGAGTTTCCTACTCGACGCGAGACTCGAGTGACATCGAAGCGCATCTTCGTCCAGTACAGTTTTCCTCGACCGACCGTAAGGCCCGTCTGATCGCCTGATAAATATTATCTTCGTAATCAACCGGCTGCTTCACGAGTGGGATATTAATTGGCCGATAATTCTCTCTTCGGCAACCGGTATCGAGTCGATTTATAATGAAAGCGTGCCTCGTCGTCGTCCATGCACAATGGGAAGACTGGGTCAAAAAGATAATAATTTTTTCTTTTTTACCGACTGACGCGGTTCTTTAACGCTTGCGCATTCAATAGCGTATCATTAATGTACTCTTTGGAGTTTAGTTGAAAACATTCAAGCACAATGTTGAGAATTCGGATATTGTAGAGTTTGGATGAGATTCTACTGAACGGATGAAATCCTCCGATGACCGAACGTGAAAAATAGAACGGAGTGCATTTTGCACGGAAAAATCAAAGTTTATTATGGTTAGGATATTTGCCAATGTTTGTCAACCACATATGTGCGGCTTACCAGTTCCTTACACCGACGCAATAAACAGAAATTTCGTAGTCTAATATGGAAGTCCTTTTACTGATTGCTCAGGATATAATAATAAATCATATGAAATATATTGGTATTGGTATTGGAACAAAGTAATTGTTGCTTGTGCAATTCGCTCGGATCGATTGTTACAATCGACTATACACACGATCATTATGCACGTTACTGCGGCATTTATTAATGAAAAACTGATAAAGAATCGTCTCAGCGATCAAAAACATTTACTATGACCGAATCAGCACCTTGCGTTCGTTTGTATCAATATTTTGCATCGTGCTACCTCACTGGCGCGATTTGCATAGCCGAAAAATCACTTTCACACACTTGACAAGAGATTTGATTTCACCTAACACGCGTTTTAGGAAACTCATTGCACGATGTTAACTCGATGTCTGCAATGTTTCGCTCACTTTGTATCCGACCCTCTCGATCATGTACAGCTTCAACGCTTGTTCACATCTGATCCGGGTTATTCTTCTCACCGCTCTCTCCTATCTGACCTTATCGAAGTGTCCTCAAAAGTCCCGGAGTTCGAACATAAACCGTCTTTGGCCAAACATTTTTACCGAATCTTCACTTTTTAAAAATATACAACCTCAGTACATAAAATTGGAATCCATACACATTCTATTCAAATTTTTATAATTTAATTTCGAATGCAACATCTTAATATTAGAATGACTGGTTGTGACATGGAAAATTGAGACATCCGCGGATGAAAATAATGTTATTGATACAAATATCATAGAACATTATTGTTTTTAACACATCCGTGTCAATGAAATTTTATACACCGTATATTTTCAATTTTTTGAATTTTCGAACATAAATGTTCAACAGTGTCTTATTCAATGCCCAAACTTACATTCAATCTTCTTCCGGCGCGAATGAACACGAACGATTGGGTGGAAGGTGAGTCTCGAAGTTTCGCTGTCGTTTGAACGTGTCTTTCTTGTATTTCCATTTTTCATTGGAGCTGCCGGTGCGCGTTCTCGACGGTGTTGCTGATTGTCTCGGTGAAAGTGTACGCGAGCGCATCTCCGCATCGCGGCCGCATTCGCACGTCGGCATTCGGCACGCATGCGGTGCTTCGCGCCGGGAGAACCGATCCTCGGGGCAACGATTCCGAATAGTGTGCGTCTCGAATATAGAAGTGAGCGATGCGTCCGAGATTTATTCCCCGACGAGACGGAGAAACCGGAGGGAGACTGAGAAACCGAGAATGTATACCTTGCTATCGTTCTCGAGACATCTGGTGTGTGTCTCGGGTGGATTCATACCTACGAGCGATCCGCACCAGAATTGACTGACAATGAGAATAAGGCCATAAAGTACTCGAGAGTTCATGGTACCGAGCTCCGGTGCAAGACCGTCGAGCTAATAGAGTGGAAGAACGTACCAACTCTCTCTCGCAGCGCGGTCTCGCGAATCCGCGCCCCGCGGGCATTGCTTCGTTGAAACTCCAGCCGGTGCTACTTCTTCTCTCTCCCCAGGTATCCGTAACTACACGTGTAAGTATGTGAAGCGGCGAGGGGGTGAGAGTGAGGGAGGAAGAAGCGAAAGGAGAATCCAACAAAGGAAGATCGTATACATTAATACCATTAGCATCGGTCCGTGTTAATTAGTATTAAGAGTACAGCTGCTGGTGAGAGCCCGTTGAGAATCTCTCTGGACCCTCGGCTTTCACAACTTATTCATGGCTTAGAGCAATAGCGAAGGTCCCTACGGCGGCGGATAGGGGCAAGCGGGGAAAAATGGCACGGAAGGGCAAAACGGGATAGTGAGGCAAAATCTTGGAGCAAGATGGGTTTGGAAATCCGAAGGTGTCGTTGGTACAGAGTTGGGCTTTAAAAAATTGGAAAATTGAGGTTTTATCTAACCGTCTCATTTAGCCCCGGGCTCTTCTGTGCTCTTGTGTGCGCGCGTGGAAAGCGTCTGACCGCCGTCACTCACACGACCCTCGACGGTACGATAGGAACGGATGAATCATCCTTACGTACATTGAACGATGAGAGGCGAATACGAGAGTGATGTGAAATACACCTTCCTGGAAAAATAATCGTTCAGCGATGACGCGGTCTGTCTCGCCGATAGCGCTGAGCGTTCCTCGTCTTTTCCTTTCACGCTGGTAAATATGCATCGTGCACTATGCTCGACGAGAATTGTATATCATCGGGTATGGATAATTCATCGTCCATTCACGACTAATTCACCGGGCGAACGTTGGCCCGTCCAGGAAAAGACGAATTTCTACGGCAGCTTTCTATCACCGCGATGCGGCTCTGAGGCGACTGCGGGAAGGTCGCCACTCGAAAGATTAAGAGTAAACATTGATAGAGGCGAGTGCAACTTGAACGAACAATACCAATGTAAAACGCCTGAGCGACGGTGAAGGTTTAAAGAAATATTTTATAAAAAAAAAAAAAAATAAGGTAAAAGAAACACGCGCTGTCCCTTTTTTCCTCTCTATTTCTCTCGGGGTCCCTCGGTGTTTGCGCTTTACCAGAAACCTCATTGTTGAAAAATAATGGTGTCGTTAGTCTGCCGGCGGGCGTTAGGAGGGAACAAAGAGCGGGACGGGAAGGGGTGCGGGAGGGTGAGCAAAGAGGCCCAGCTCAGTGGCTCTATGGTGGCTCTTTGCTTGTGCTCGCCTGCCTTCCCTATATTTCCGTACGCGACAGACCGCGAGGGAGCGAGCTACTATTATGCAAACACGCCACTCGATTTTTAAAAAATTCTTTCACTGGTAGTAAGGTAGAGCTTGCGACGAGAAGTAAGCGCGAGGAGCTCTTCGTCGCTCGGCCATCCGCGCTTCGGCTATCCCTCGATTCACCGCCCAAGTTCCCAGCACGCTCGGGACAGTGACTGCTTACGTACAGTTGGCTCCGGTTCGCCGCTATCGGAGAACCGGTGAACGCTCGCCAGTGGGAGATTATTCGCCCGGAGCACGACGATGCTAGGGCATCGAAGGAGCAGCACGTCCTGGGCGACCACGACGAGGATGACCTGGACGTGTTTCGAGCAGAAGAGAACGCTTCGAAGACTGTAAACCCAACCGTCTCCGCTACTCGTGTATACCTACGTACTACAACCTTCGACGACACCGTGGAATCGTCCGAACACAATGCTCGAGCCGTGTTATTACCTCCAACGGCTTATTTCCCACCGTTACGGTTCCTGCTACCGTTGGAATGCCGCTGCCGCCTTCTCGTCGGCTTCTACACCGAAACTACGCGCATACGTTATCGACTCTTCGCACCCCCTTCGATTCCTTCTTTGCGCTAATGCTAGAGCGTAAGAATTCCTGCGATTTCCCATCTGCGAACTCTTGCACCGAGCCGAAATTTATCGGTGAAACTGATAGCCGTTAAAAAAACCGAGTAAATTTATTCAGTCTTGCCTCTTCGCCTGATCTGGCTCACATCCGGCATTGAATCAGGCCCGAATCTAGCTTTTGACGCTATTTTACATCCGGATTTCGGCCGGAATGGGCAAACAGGTAACCCTGATCTAAACCGGATGTCATCCTGATAAAGTCACAGATCAGTCACAGATCAGTCACAGATAAATCAGCCTTTTAGCTTGGATCTGAAACTTTTTTCTGTGAATTTACAGGGATTCTAACGAATTCTAAAAATTATAATGAAATAAAATAAAAATATTATTCTATCTCTCAATCTGATTCGGATCTCCTCGACATTTGCCTGATCTGGTTTGCCTTATCAATTTCTGAGCTGGCCTGGATGAGCGTAATAGGGTATTGACCTGACCAGGCATGATCCATCCTTAACGTATTCACGGACAATTTTATTTATAAATCAGGCTATCTGGATGGGAAAAGGGATTTCTGATTCGGCCCGGATCTTAGTGGTGTTCGACTTGCCTGACCCGGCCAGCTTTACTATTACCTGACCTAGACCCAGTTTGAAAAATGCGACCGCGACGTTATCGCGGCATGTCTTGCGATAACTCATGTTGCCCTGATCCTAGTTACGTCCAACAGTCCCGACAAGACGATCCTTGATGATATTCGACACGCTCCGAATTCGGCTGATATCCGGCCAGCCTGATCAGTCATGCCTTAACGGTACCCGAGCTCGCCCCGATGAGACATCAGCCAGCCTGACTAAATTTCTGCTCGGGCTTTATTTGTAACTACAAAAACACCGTCTCACATCACAGCAGTCTCGTACAAGTTTCCTTCCATCTTCTACTTGTTTTCCTTTCTTTCGTCCGCCTCTCCGTCTCAATCGTCTCGTTACAATATTTCGTTTCTATTTTTCTCATCTGGCGTAGTTTATCCATTTCCCGAGGAAGTTGTAGATTAAGGCGGGCGCGTGTCTACCCGTGAGTACCGTCACTTTCGTGTCTACCGGCAATATAAGATGTCGGAGAAGTTGCTGTTCGCCTTCCTTCATCTCGTCCTCGCAACCTCTCTCGACCGCCTCACGCTAATTAGCTCCGTTACATGAAACACGGCGCGCCGAGTCTCGCCTCCCGCTGAACTGGGCAAGTCGTCGTCGCTCGTTCCCCTCAGCTCGTCTGTGCTTTATTGTACTGCGTGTATAACCGAGTACAGTCTCCGGCTTCCTCGCGCTGTCCTTGTCCGCATTTACTTCCTTTAGTTCGTCGTACATGCGCTTCACGTTTGCTCCGGGCGTGAAACTACTCTTCGCAAAAAAACAGCTTTCCGCGATCATGGAATTCGCCACTCGGGACAGTTGCTGGTTTTCCGACCGGGTACTAAAGCCCACTGTAATAGGCTATTCACCGAGCTTACAACATCGCAGGGATTCGAGTGGATATTATTAGGAGTCAAGGCGAGAGTCCAAGAAGAAAAGGTAAAGAATGTATAAGCGCATTCACAATGTACATATAGCAAATCGCTCTCGAAAAAAAATGGAGGGCCCTAAAGTTGAATTTACTTGCTCGTTGGGAAAAGCGGAAGTACTCTCGACGCAGCCGCTACCTCCTCATCGCGGTCGTCGAAGTCCTCCATTCTCCCGTTTAGCGCAAACTCATAGTGGACGGTTAACGAATCGAAAACAATTGATTTTTTTTACCTGTAATCCCCCGAGGGTGTAAACTTTTTTTTCGCAATCGCTCGCGCCGCGACTGTCCTTACCTTTTTTATTTTAATTATTATTATTATTTCATTTTTCAATATCGAGTTGTGCACGTACGGATTCGCGAAGCACTCCTCGAGACTAATGAAACAACGCTGTGGCGAATGGGATTTTCTCTACTCGTTAGTCGATCCTATCGCGCACACGTTCTCAGCGGGAATCATGTAAATCAAGCTTTCAAATTAATACACTCGCGAGAAAATAGCCTGTCGAGAGGCGCAACGATAGTGCAATCGTCTTCGATCTGAATCATGAATTATGACAAAAATGACATTTTTACACGAATTGGGTTTTTTTTTTTATGAGACTGAAATTTACGCGCAAAACAGTTAAATTTTAGATCTGATTACATATACGTTGATGCTCTATATTAAATATATATATCTATTTTTCTTAATACCGACATTCTTGCTTTACCCGTATTTTGAACCACCTTTTGTGTTACTCTCGAGGGTGAAATGAGAGTGCACGAGCCGGTTTTCACGGAAATTCAGGCAGAATATTAACTCCGTCATAATTAATGCATTCCTGACATTGTTTACCTTGCAGTGAAGAATGCCTATGGATTGTAGTTGGAGAATGGAAAACGGTTCTCACTTGTGCTTTCGACCCTTCATCTCGCTCTACTGCCTGTTACCGCCTTTTGTAAAACGATCGTGTATTCTCAGTTTCGAGTTTTCCAGCCAGATTGGATACGTATAAGTGATCGGTGATAACAATAGAGAAAACAGAACGACTATCGTCGTGGTAACGTCGATTGCCGCGTTTCAACCGTTCCATTGCATTGTTCTCATCTCTCACGCTATATACAGAAAAACAAACAAGCCCGGCGATGATAAAATTGGCGAAAAAAAATTATTTTCGTCGACTACACTGGGAACAAAAATCACGAAAATCAATGAAAGATTTCCGATAGACGATGTACAATATTTTTATAGTCTAAGGATATTATAGTACAAAGATAATGTGGAATTATTCTGCGTCGTGTGTTCGATAAAAAAAAAAACCTTTAATCGACACTGGTAATTTTCTTCCCAGAGTATTTTCATTCTCCATTGGAAGATTGTTGGTGGATTATTTGGTAATGGGTGAGTCGGAGCGTTTTTCGATTTCAATGGGGCACTCGTGCACGATAGATATACATGAAATTGCGTTACGACGAGAATTTCAGTGAGAATCGACGAATGGCGAACGCGAGAGACAATACGGCAGAAGAAACGAGGCAGAAACCAACGGGCGTGACGAGAGCACGATGGAAATACACCCCGCGGGGGAAACAATGTACCGAAAGTTTCTTTATGCGAGAAACTCGGTCACGAAAAATGGCGTGCGGTCTCCGGAACGGGAGACAGAGAGCCAACTACGAAATTAACGTGGACGTTATACAGCGTACCATAGTCAATCCGGGTCACACCTAATCGCGAGAAAAGTGTTTTAAGATCATTGGTTTGGAAAATTGGAAATCCGCCAGGAGGCCACGGAGCGACGCATATCCTTATAGCGTCGGTAACCCCGACGGCCTTGCCACGCCCCCGTGTGTTATCGTCAGGGCTATTAGATATACGCGGTGGAAGCGCGCAACGCTTCTCGTCGAAAGGTGAGGCAGAGAAAGCGAGACACCTGCATGCGCGGAGATCACGAACACGCGTTTCCCAGGCTCGAGCTAAAAGGTCCGCGCCTATAAACCCCGTGGCATACAAGAGGGCCGAGCGACCTTGGAGAAAAATCACGAACGAGGCGGGAAAAAAAAAGAAAATAAACAGCTCCGTTACATTCAGCTAGGTTTTGCCCTCGAGCTCGTTTCATATTTCTCACAGAGGACCGCGATCCTGTTAGTCCTCGAACGAATGACCCGCTAGGTCCGCGAATCTCGCTCGACGTCTTATCTGCCGATATTGTGGAACGATTTTGTGAAACGACGTGATTTCGTGGGGGAATAGCTGGAGGAGAGATGGGAGATGAAACGTGAATGAAAATTTATAGCCGCAGAGAAACGGTGTCCGAAATAATTGGTACGACGAACGAAATTGGAATCCCGCCAGCAACGAGACAAGGTTCATCTTCCTTTCTCACCCGGTCGGCTTCGAAACTCTCCGGTACCGAGTTGATTCGTTACAAGCCGGATCGCGCCTGTCCGATATACGCGATGTTGGATAGAGTAAGCTCCGCGGAGCTTACCTCGAAAATTGAAACTTGGTGGATTAGCCCTAAAGTCGACGTACGATCGTGTCGAGACATCGGTACTTATTTACTCCGGCCTCGACCGGTGCTTCTTCTCGCACCTTTTTCATCGGGCTGCCGGACGCCGCTATGTGAGAAAACAAAAGTGGCTTTGTCCGACCTGACCGTAATTATCATTCCGGTATTCAAAGAGCCAAAGCTCCAAAGGAACGCGTGGAATTGAAAAGAGCGAAAGCCTACGAGGAAAATTCCCCACGGTTTGTAGCACGAATGAACTTCAATGAGATTAAACTTCGTGGCACGGAGGGTATCGAATTAATTAAAAAATAAGTAATCATATTTAGACTCCATTGCAGAACACACAGGCATTGTTTTATCTCCGGGGAAGCAACGAAGTGCCAGGTGTCTGCTATCAAAGACTTCACTTGCGATATCCGAATTAACGTCGAAAAATCGTTGATCCAGGAACGCGAGCAAGTTGCTAAATTTAGTTCGGAAAGTGACGTTGGGTTTGCAACGCATTGGAAGACAGGCTGTGAGAATCTCCCAGGAATGAGAGGATCTCTAAAGCAATGAGAGCCGAGTAGGCATATCTTCGCTCGCGTGTGTTCTTTAATATGCGAGAGCGCAGAATCTCCGTTGATGCAATTAGGCTAATATCGAGGGTCCGCTCGCAGGCAGCTGGCCAACGGGACGATGTTTCGCGGTCTCGCGACCTTAACCGGCACCTTCGCTCATCTAAACTTTCGCTTCCACGTTTGGATAATTTCATTCTCGCGAGTCCACTAATTAATTCAACGAGTTCTGCAACCTGTGCCTGCCTCGCATACGAGTTGCCGCGGTGTCTGCGATGCCGTTTCGGAACGATGATTTGAAATTCTGCATAACGCTTAATAGTATAATCCAGGAATCCCGCAAATTCAACTGCTTTCCGATTCACTCCGCCTATGCGCCAGTATGTACCACGAATGACCGGCCAAACTCGAGCGGCATTCTCTTGTCTCGTTGCAACTCTCGCCAGCGGAAGCGAACAATAGGTCAACGGCCCCCAGGGAAATTACGCGGTTTCGTATTTTCCGGTAGCCAATAGTTTGTACTTCCATTGCCCTCTCCCCTCCGACCTTCTTCCTCTCTCTCACTGCAGTGTTTTCGTGAGATTCTAATCCTCGTCGGCTTATCAGAAGGACCTGCGAGGTATAAGCTTTCACCCACCCTACGTTGCCTCATCTCGATTTAATACTCGTGAACGGGAAGCACACAATATAATAACACGACAAGGGAAGATCGAGAGACCCCGCCTCCGTGTCGGTAATTCGGGATTCGGGCCATTTCCGAAACTCAGCGTTCCAGCTCGCTCAGCGAGGAAACCAGCAACCGCATTAATAATTTCCTCGAGCAAGCTGAATTATCGTCGAATTATTAATCGGACTGAAAAATAAAACCATCTTGAAACATCTACGATCTTATAGTTTTGGCATTAACGCCTCGATTTCACTGCAATTCCAGAATCTTTGATTGTCCTGTGGCTAGCAACATTTGAATCTTGCAATGAATCCCATTCCGCAGATATTTGAGGGGGAAGGTTGACGAAGACGAGAAGTAAGAGAAGAACCTTTCGGATTATTTAATAGAAAGTACGATTGACAATGTCAATGAGCGACGACTCCCAACAGTGGGAAGCGAGGAGTTGGAAGCGTCGGGTGAATTCTCTTCCTTAGACTTTAGCTTTGTTATCAGAAACTTTTCTCGAGCACACTGCGCACGGCATAGAAGTTCGGGTTCCCGTAAGCCGATGACTCGGCAATTTGGACCGAGTGCCCGAACGATCGAGGAATAGTTCGTAGAAGTGACCGATAGAAAATGGATTGAAACACGTCTTCGTTCGAGTGTTCTCGTGATTGTTTTTTACCCAGCATAATGTACTCGCGAATCAAGAGAATTTTCATCGCTCGACGAGTTGCCCATCGACATCGTTGAGAAGAATCGACGATTATATCGACGAGATAAGTGCGGATCCTCATCGCCCCCGCGAAGAAAATCACCGCATTTGTCACACCGTGACTTTGTACGTACGTTTATCACATTGTCTCGTCTCGGATGAATTTATACGGGACCTTTAAACGATCGTCAACGTCGCATGATCGCTTTTGGTACTAACGAACGTCCCACGCACGGGAAAAGATTCTATCGGTGTACGTTATATTCCCAAACGTATAAGCTGTTTGGCCATCTGCCAGTCCCTCGCTTATGACACCCGTATGGTATATCCGACGTGGCCGTAGACGATGACTTTCGAATTATTTGACGACTCTCTCACCGAAATCACCGCACGAAACTCGAACCAACCGGTGTGTTGCTCCTTGGAACGACTGTGTTACATTGTGGTACATACGGAAACATGACTACCGGGCCGGGCAGGTCGAAATTCCAAAGATCCATAAGCATACATAGGTCAGACCGGAGACAGATGCAACGAGAATCCTTTTTGTTTTTATTTTTTTTTGCTGAGAAACTCACTATCGTAACGCTTGGGCATAAAATGGTGCTCCATTAACCTACTCTTGGGTATGTAATTGAAAAATTGAAAGCACAAAATTGGGTGGAGTCTCGAACACCGCTCATTTAAACTCTGACGACTGGGAGTAAAAATTAGCATGGAGTGCATTATTACGGAAAACGAAAGTTTGATTATTGCCTCGATTATACATGAACATTTGTCGAAAAACATATGTTGTTTACCTGTTTATTAGACCTATACAATAAATGTAGCTATATAATCTTATGGATTACTTATACTCTAAATTACAAGAGGGTCGTTCGTTGATTGCTCAGAATGTAAGAATAAAGTACATCAAATATTTTGGTATAATACCGATTGCTCAGAATGTGAGTGCAAAATACCTGACATATATTGGTATTGTTATACGAAAAAATGAATCGTTGCTTGTACAATTGACCCGGATCAACTGTGCCCCGGCCGACTCCACAGACGATTATTACCAACGTAACTGTAGCTTTTTTTCGACAAGCAACCGAAACAAATCGTCTCAGAACTAACAAATGTTGCAATAATATTTTTCATTCTATTGCCTGACCGACGCGACCGGCATAGCCGTAAAATCACTTCCGCACTCGCCAATCACATTTGCTTCCAGCGAACTGGTTTTTCCGTATGCTCACCTGTGTGGTGATTAGCAGGGCCCCAAGCTGTCTAACAATGTCGTTCACTTCATATACGACCCATTAAATTCCGCATAGTGTTGGGCGTCCGCTCGTTACAACAGATCCGTGTTACTTTTGTCCCCGGTCTCCCCTAAGGACATAAGAACGTTACGATAATTACCATTTTGCATAAACTAAACCAATCGGTAATGTTGTGTTAGCGTTGTACACGCGTAGCTGGGAGTATGGGTCAACAAGAAATAGTACGAGCGAGAATCCAGTGTAATGTGCATGGAGTGTATGTGCTCCGGGCGCGGCTTAGCCGCGACTCCTGTACACAGCTCCCTCTCTCCCGCTATACCCGGTGGCCTCTTTATCGTTGGTATATGTATATGCATACGGTAAACAGGAGACGATACGAGCGTATCGTTGAGCAGAAGCGCCCCGGCAGCTCAGCTCGGAAGCCAAGAGGACCGAGCGTAAGGGTACCTGCATGTTGATAACGAGCAGCCGAGCTCTTTTATCTGCCGCGTGCTACGGAGTCCGCGGACCCAAGAGTGTCTCGTTCGCTATCTCTTCCCTCCTGTGCACTCTTACCGTACGCGCGAAAGATAAAGGCGACGAGGCAGTTGAGCCGCCACCAGGACACGTACATAAACCCCACGTGCGCGAGGCGAGGAGAAGTATAAAAGCGAGGATCTTTTTTTTCCTGGTTCATCTCGTGGAACAACACGAAGTTTCGATACTGCGATGGATCGTCGATGAAAGATCAAAGTCAAATGAACGTCGAAACAGTGACCCGATAATGTAATAACGACAGACTTTGAGATTAAAAAAACGGATAAGGAGGACTATCCTCTTACGCTCTCAATCTTCTTCCTCAATGCGACTCCGATTTCTTCCTAATCGGTGACTTCATTTCTTGCGAAGAAATGAATATCCGCCCTGACCATGATATCAAACAATTTTATCGTTCATACATTCGTACGGGGCGGTCGGAATACACATATCTTTTTAAAATAAAAAAATGTTGCTACCGCGTTGACTATGCCGGCGGTACTTGCAATAATAAAGACTTAAGTCCATGAAGAAGTGCGAGCGCACAAACCCCTATATATACAGTGACTGACAAAAAAAAGAGACCACCTCAAAAAATTTAAAAAAAATCGAAAAATTTAATATTTTTATATTTGCATCATTTTCAATAGGCAAATTTTATAATCCTTATAAATAGGTAACATGGTAATCGTAGAAATAATTACTTTCTTTTGCTTGTAACAATGATTATAATTTATAATGATAATTTATATCTTTCAACGCATGGACAAAAAAAAGAGACCGCTTTTCAATTTGTCAATATAACATAGAATATTTTTTTTTTTGACGATGCCTAATATTTGGTATGGCCACCTTTAACCTTGATGACGGCTTGGAGTCGTCTACGCATACTTTCGACGAGATTCTGGAGATAGTGGTCATCCAATTCCTCCCAAGTTTTGTTAAGCGCCGTGAAATAATTGTCCTTGTTTGTTACACCAGTTTTGTTGACTTTTGCGTCCAAAATCGACCATAAATTCTCAATTGGGTTGAGATCGGGTGATTGCGCTGGCCAATCAAGCACTTTTATCTTGTTCGATGTCACGAACAGCTGTGTTCTCTTCGCTGTATGCTTCGGATCATTTTCTTGTTGAAAGGTGAAATTTTCTTCCAATCCGACCCGAACCAACGACGCTTCCAAATTCTCACTGAGAATGTCGATATATCTATCGGCAGTCAATATGTCAGTGATTGGCATCAAATTTCCCACTCCGAACCAAGCAAAGCAGCCCCAAACCATGATGCTGCCTCTACCGTGCTTTACAGTTTGCTCTAGGTGACGTTCCTCCAACTGTTCCCCGGCTTTTCTCCACACTCTGGCCCTTCTTTTCCGGTTGAACAATTCGAATTTGCTTTCGTCCGACCAAAGGATCTTTTTCCAAAAAGCAATTGGCTGTTCGACAAATTTTTTTGCGAACTGCAAACGTTTTATTTCATTTCGTTTGCTGATAAAGGGCCGTTTTGCTGAAAATCGGCTATGCAGGCCAGCTTCCCGGAGTCGACGACGAATCGTTTTGTGAGACACGTCTAGCTGAAGATTTTCTTGAATCACCCGTATTGTGGTACGCGGATTTTTTTTTATTTCTCGTATAATGCGAGAATCGTCCCGGTACGAAGTCGCGCGTTTCCTTCCTCTTTCTTCGATGTCCTCTACACAACCAGTCTGAGAAAATTTTTTCCACAGTTTTTGCACTTGAGTCTTGCTCACATTAAATTGCCTAGCAATTTTTCTTTGTGATAAACCAGCCTGAATATTTTTTATAATTAATTTTCGTAAATCGATGGAAGTTTGTTTCTTGGTTATCGTAGCACATGTACTGTCGTCGAGAAACGGTTTTCAACTGAGTCAAAGAATAATACCAGTTCATAGAAAGCATCATACGACGACCAAGAACAAAGCACAAAAATAGTAAACAGGTAAAACGTACAAAACAGCAAGTTATACCATACGTGTTGACATCGGTCTCTTTATTCTGTCCCTGGCTAAAATAAAGTATTTTTGGAAAACTCATTGTGAATATAGTATCGAAATGAAAAAACGTACAAATATTATTCACATATTAGTTTGAAGTATAGTACATGTATGTAAACGAAAAAACGATACGTTTTTGCCAACTGTTTTCATAATATTTGAAAATTTGACTCAACAAATTTAGTGATCTCTTTTTTTTGTCAGTCACTGTATATGTGCTAAGAGTTTCATATGACATTGTAGGTGAGAGTTTCGCGAAAAATTGATAAAAAGAAAAATTTCGGTACAATATGAGCTGAAGCTTAGGTCGTTCCGTTTCGTCCTGCTTTCGACCGGGTTTGATGACAATCTGGGATTGTCCGTTCTGTTTTTCGACTCTTTCATTCCTCTTTCTCATCGGCTCTGAGAACGGATATCCTCCGAGTTGAGAGTCGTTTATAGGGGCAGTAAGTGAGAAGAGGACGCACGCAATCCCCTGGAGGAATTTAACGCATGGTCGGCAAAGGTACATATACACTGAACCAGAGGAATAGTCACAGAAGTCACCGCACGATAAAGCGAAAGAAGACCCTTCCTTCTTCCACTCGCGCCATGTCGTTCCGTATTTCGTCCTCTCGCTCGTTGATCCTTTTCCTCACTCGTTCGTTCGGATTTTCAATGTCGAAGAAGATAGAAAGCCACGGACGATGGCTCGAGGCGCCCGGAGCGAAGATCTGCCGTTGGCGTGACAGACACTCTTATTAGACGTCTCGTTCAGTCGCAGGATCTTCTTCAGACTTGGAAGTGAACAGCTGGAGGATGAAAAATAGAGAGGGAGAGGGAGACACCGTCGATATCGATGATCAGCTTAATAATGCTTCGCTGTTTTAGTTCGCGCTCGTGCCTCACGTTATTAGCGTAATGGAACCTTTTGACATTCGCGTGACTAAAGCACTTTTCAAATGATACGTTGATGATGACCCTTGCGGAGCTAAAGAATTTGGGTCAAGATGACTCGTTCCTGTATTCCTTCTCTCGTTCGGTATACGCTCTCTTTTTTCCGCAGTAGTATTTCAATAGTTTTTTTTTAATGAAATAACCTGACTGGGCGAGTACAACGCGGCGTCCAGTTAGGAAGCAATTAGCTCAACCAGCCGTGAAGAGAACATCGGCAGCCGCCGGGCTTAATGCTCATCGCGCACCTCATCATCGTCAAAACGACTCTTACCATTCGTACCGGACTATTGTCCTGGATTAAGTTCCAAGTTACGAAACTTGGGAGACAGACTG
This sequence comes from Listrodromus nycthemerus, assembly GCA_963978505.1. Taxonomy (NCBI): domain Eukaryota; kingdom Metazoa; phylum Arthropoda; class Insecta; order Hymenoptera; family Ichneumonidae; genus Listrodromus; species Listrodromus nycthemerus. The sequence continues at coordinate 11,866,646 of OZ021679.1, read as the reverse complement.
AGTTTAGTAAGATTGAGCTTGGGCAAGCGTGAAATTAAGGAAACCTTAAACAATCTATTTTCCTCCCACCTTCGAGACGTTTTTACGCCTTTTGTATCTCGTATAAAAACAGTGCACTATTCCGTTTAGGGTATAAAGGACGTAACAGTGTCTTATGAGTCGGTTGGGCTGGATCTCGGCTTCTGAGCGTCTTATTAGCCATCCTGGCACATACCTGGGCTCGTTAGTTAGACGAAAGATCTATAGTTACTTTAGAAAGTTGGACTACAAGTACGGTACAGTGGCTCGGGGATTTTTGCTCCACGCTCGCGACAGAATACGGTGTGCCGGCTTCTTTAGTTTCTTCTCATCGCCGCCGGACGATAATTGCCGCAGTCGCCGCCACCGCCGTCGCCGTCGCGTCTCGGCTTCGTGGTTTACGTAACTATTGAGAGAGCAACGCCGTCCGAGTTACAGAACTGATCTCTCCGCGATTGGCTCTCGGAGAGAAGGAGCGAGGCAGCTCGCCGCTAAAGGCAACTTATCACGCGGCCGGCGCTGATAGGATTACCGGGGGATTGGCAAATCCCGTGAGTAAAAGTGGCAGCTGCTTCCACAGGTCATTCTCAGATAGGATATCTGTATGGTGCACGGTTTGTGAAGCAAGAGAGAGAGAGACGCGGATTGATTCGCTAGCGAGAGGAATCACGGTTGTATTCGAGTACAGTCGAGGATTCGCCGTAATCGAAATTGTTCTGAACGTAATTAAGTACCCTTTGTTAGTTAGTCCGACGAGCCCACTGCCAAACGCATACCCCATTCTATGGAACTCAACTTTTTCACCACCTCTGTTAATTTACACCGCGTTCGTGCCCGGTCTCCAAAGTACAATAGGCAAAGGGAGTCGGTACACTTTTATATTGTTTCCATTCCTAATTGCGCTGCACCTTTTTTTTATGTAACTATATACCGCGCTGGTAATGCAGCTTTGCCCGTCGCACGTAATTAATAAAAGGGTTAATGATGATTGTTATACCCCGTTCTATCCTGGAGAGTTTCAACGCGACTTCGTTTCTTTAATTCCTTTGCTCCCTCTCCCGTACCAAAGGCCAGCGCGACATTTCCCCGTCACGTAGCATTGACAAACGACAGTTCTTTCCCGGGCCTCTTGTTTTTCTTTATTAGAAACTTTTGTGGTCCAGCAACATGCCACAGTAGTTTGGCGCGGCCCCGAGCCCCTCGACAGAAACGACGGAACAGAAACTCAACGTTCCTAGAGCGAGGCTCTACGGAACTCGGTGAAGAGGAACTTGTGTCACTGCGTGCGAGACAATGAAATGTAGCCTCGCCCTCGAGGCACTCGTCTCGTTCTCTTCTCGGCGTTCTCCCTTTCGCGTTCAACGACGCGCGACCCCGCTCGGACGAGATTAATCCAATAAATTCGTAAAGTAATTCGTTCGACATTGCGACGATGTGGAGATTCGGCGCGCCATAACTGAGGATACGAAGAGCCCTCTCCTTTGTTCATCATATCGACACGCTGTCTCGATTTGAGAGAGCTCAACGCAATGTGAAAATTTGGGTCCGCATGTTTCGCTACGGACTCCCCCAAGGTGAGGTCAGCATTGTCTCGTGCATATGCGCCATTATTATGTTACTGTACAGTCAGAATCCTCGTTTCTGCTCGGCAAGCGATCCCTCCCTTCGCCGACCGTACCGGCGTTTCGAAGCCAACCTCGATTCCCCTCTGGACGTGTATCCACTCCGCTCGATAAAGTACTCCTGCCGATAGATCGAATCGCCCGAAGGTTTCGCGATACTGCGGCGATATGAAGTTGGGGAACATCTACGATCGACCGATTCTCGTTAAGGAGCCGGAGCATAGATTACTTTCCGGACGACGATGACGACGATGATGATCCCCATCAGTCGTGGCGCCGTAGATCGTCATCTTCGTTCTGAAAGTCATGGCTATCATCAGTCTCATGGCTATCGATCGTTCATTACGGCGCGGACACCGTTCGAGACTTATCTCGGTATTTATATCGATGAGAAACTGATTGCGTGCCAGCGTCATTGTCCGAGAACTTATCGCGAGCACATATACGTGTAAATGGCACAGATTCCATGTTTGGATTCATACGGTTATACGATCTGCCGAATGACGACCGGGTATTTCCAACGATCATGATCTCACGATAAACGCAATTAACTTGTCGCCCAACTTTATATCCCAAGTGCAATAATGCATCGATCGGTCGTGAAATACCCGATCGATCGAGCGATTGTCTGCCCAATGCATTAAAAAGGTTCGAAGGTGCCCGCTGCGTACCGGAGGACACCTGGATCTCTCCATCTTCTGTCGCAAGCAAATTTATTACGATTAGGGATTATTGAGTTATAGCATTATGAGCGAACTATTCTTTATTCCGAATCATCCTCGTATTATATTCTCCCTCATTCAGCAGCGAGCTTCTTCAGCTTCTTTTTATCAGTGCCACTCTCTTATTTACCTCGGCTGCTCTCCTTGGTAGAGCTTTTGAAGCCGCAGTCGCCGCGAATACATAAAAAGTGATGAAAGCCCGATCTCATGACTTATTCGATGAAAAGATTGCGAAAGATTTTCTCCATAAGCCCAGAGCTCCGTGGAGGGAATGAAGAGAGAAGAGCATAAAGGCGTAAGTCATATACACGTCAGAACGCCTGCGACTCAGTCATATCGAATAATCACTATCATCACCATCATTTCATTGAGCACACTTAATCCATGATTGATCACATGCCCTGAATACTTTGTACGTATCGCTGAAAACTGTAATTTTATCATTTTCCCATTCGATCGGCGATATAATTAACTTATATTAAGTTTCTTCCATCTTGTTTTGCCGACGGGAACGGGAAACCATGGCTCTCTCTCCTACGGCCACACTTTTCGTCTTGGTGAGCGAAGCTAATGAAATTCCAATCCCTTTTTATATCCCCCAACTGGCGGTAGACTTCTCTATCATTCCGGCGACCGAGGCAACGGGAAACTACGACCGAATCCATCGACTCACCGATACCACGGACTTCGTCAATGTATCGCGACCCCGAGGACGTTCAGTTTCCGCTATTTTTCTTTTTTTATTTTTATTCCGCTGTACCCGATACGAAGTTTCTCGAGGTTTTTTTTGCCAATATTATAGCAGCAACCGATGTGAAATCACGAGAAGTCCGTGTAATTAAACCATCGAGATCTTCATCGGAGATCGATAAATTTGTTGGTATAGTGTTGCTTCCCCTCTGCTGGATATCGGCGAGCCTCGTACGAAAGAGAAATGAAGAGCTATACAGGGTGTAGGAAGGGAAAGGGTCTGAAAGCGTAGAATCGTTAGTGAAAAAGGGAATTCCAGAGAGGAAATAGTGTTCGTCGAAGCGCGATGAGACTAGAAGGAAGTGCACGAGCGACAGTCTCCAGCGGAGGAGAGTGACGGAGAAACGGAGTACGAGCAATATGATGAGGTTAAAAAAAATATATATATATACGTGTATAGCTCGTATCGCAACATTAAATGCATCGCCATTCGTGGACGCTCCAACTCACAATGGCCTCTCATATAGTCATTCAGTTGCGAGCCTGGGGAGTGGCAAACTGAGGAAGAAAGTGGGAATATTCTCTGCGAACATTTTTCCTCCTCTGCTATTGCTGCTGGTGGTCGCTCAAAAACGGCGTTGTCGGTGCCGTTGTTATCATCTTGGTTTTATATTGTTTCTCTTGTTTCTCCGTTTATTCTCGTTTCGTTTTAATAGTCTATAGAAAAAACACGAACGGGCTTTTCCTCGTCGTCCTGTTATATTCATATATCGTTCTTCTCCTGGTTAAATCGAAAATAGAATAAGCTCAGGATACCAAAAGTTGAAATTAAAACACTAGGAACGGGGAAAATTATCCTTTTGTTTACAAAAAAAAAAGGTGAGAAATCTCGTGCCATGAAAAATCTTGAGAAATTTCGATGTTGTCCCTTTATTCGTATGCTGATTGTCCGCCCTGGCAGACCGAAATCCAAAAAGCAAAAGTTATTTCGATAATAAAAAATAAACGTAAAGCATGCGACGAAATTGAGTTGATATGAAAAACACGGAGAAACGCGAGTGTACGAGGAGATGTTCATCGGCGTTTGAGGTAAAATGAAAAAAGCTAAATCTGATATTCTCATATCGATCCCTCATAAAAATTGAAAGATCAAATTGTTATATCATTCTCTTATAACTCTGCTTTAGCTGCAATGCTTCTTCTGTGACAAATTTACATTTAATATATTTTTGGTCGATTCACACACGCACACACATTCATTCGGAGATTTTTTCTTAAATGTCAGTTTTCGATGTTTTATAATATCTTCAACACGTTTTCATAAAAATCTCAAACAAAAAATTTTTCAACACAACAAATCTTATTGCATGAGAACGCAAAATCATAAAAATGGTCTTAAAATCTGAAAAAAAAAAAAAAAACCTTTCGTGAGATATCACTATCTTAAAAAGAAATTGTAAAAGTTATAAATTGATGTAAATGAGGTAAAGACCTGGGCACGGGTGCATTGGAAAAAAAAACAGAAAAACAAAAATATGACAAATTATCAACAGTCGAATTTAACTTTTCTCTAGACGCTACAATTAAGTTCTCGTTACGGTACTCAAAAAAATTAAACAATTATTCTTGCCGTTTGGAGTCGTAAATGATGTGTCATCCGAATTTCCACAACCCGCATATCCCGCAATCGCTTGACACGCTATTCGCATTGGTTACATCATTACGCCAATACGTGACAACAATAACACGGTATATCTAGGTTTGGTATTATGTTTAATCCGGTATTATTCTAGGATTATTGGTATTATTGTTTTTAGCGTTATGTCGTATCGCTACTGTGGTATCGTATATCATTATCGTTTGCGGTGCGGTCATGATTTGTAGAAATCTATTCAGTAGCGCACGGTTAACGGTACCGGTGCAGTTTCGGGGTAAAAGCTCGATCTGATAAGTTTCAAAATTAAAAAAAAAAAAATTCGTTTAAAAATTCTCAGACGTAATTCTCCGTTATTTAAATCCTATCTCGGCTTACTCGCTACTGTGACGTATAATAGAGTCAATTTTCATTACAAATATGTGTCTATAACTGTTATTATTATTCTGACTATATCAGTATCAAAATTTCACGTAATGCTATTTGGGAGAAATATAAATATTACCATTTTTTGTGACGAACCGCCGACGAGGGAGTGCCGAGTAATACGTCGAACACGCATAATTTCCCACAATTTCTATCATTTTATGATATTATACCTGGCGTTTTACGTTTTAACCTCTTGCCGTTCATGGCAACGTTAATTTGCTCTCGAGTATCCGCGAGATAAAGTTCATCATGTGCGAGGGTGCGGCGCCGATGAATGAAAAAACTTCCTGGCGCTCGACACCGACAGCACAGGTAATTTTTATTCATATTTTCGACGCGCGCGAGTATCGAGGGTTTTTACCCTCCGAAACTATGATAGAAGCAGGTGTGAAAAGGGTGATTCAATTTTCCGTTCGGGCGTTTCACGATACACACGAAGATGCGCTTCACGATTTTTTTCCCCCCCCGTTCGCTTCGATTTATGCATACACAAATGTGTATGTATTTTTTCTTCCTTCTACTATCGAGGGTTCGACAAGAGAATGGAGATCGTAATCTCACTTCAAACGAGTCCAGGTGTTTCAATTCAACCGGTGCTGGGCAAACAAAATATGAATAACAACATTTTCAACTCGCCTCCCAGCTCGAAATTACTTTTATACACCAGTCATAGCATGCATTCTATTACAAATTTCCGAAGAGATATTTCGTTATTCCTTGAATATTCGCCAAAGCGTACGAAACGTGATTCTCGTGTTTCGTCGTGGTATTTTCTACTCTCTTCCGGGCGGGGGGGGGGGGGGGGGGGGCATTCGGTACCCGTATCCCGTAAATGCGCCCACACACACGGGTTATTGTATCACATATATCTCGGACTCCCGGAATCGCTTTGCTGAGATCTTTATTCAAATTCCCGGGGCCTCGCGAGTGTACTCTCTGCATAGTATATGTCGCGTGGAAAGGGGTTTCTGGTATCTATACACGTACCCTCGGAGGATCACAGACGCGTCATTCAGCCTTCGCTCTCTCTATTTCATCCGTTACAGCGTTCTCCAGGAATGCTTCCATATATCTTCCGAGTACATCTTTGGTCGTTCCTCTTCGTTATACAGAATTCGAGAAGAGCATATTTTCTCGACTCCGGCCATCCTCCGCCCGTATCGTCAGTGCAATTCTTCTTTTATCAAAATACTCCCCTCTCCGTTCTCTCAAAATTACATAGGTCTGCGTGTGTGTGTGTGTGTGTGTGTGTGTGTTTGTGAAACAAACTGTCTTGCATGGTTGTCAACACAATGTCTACTTAGGACACCGATAGAAATGTATGTGTCTGTTCACTCGGTATAGGAACGACTTTCTACGTTCCCGTGCGTTTCGAAGCGATTTATCGTACGGTCCGATAATAGCCGTGTCGAAACGAAGCTCCGGTTCGGAACGCAGAAGTAATGAACCCCGGTCATAATCGCATAATTTCAAGAGTAATTTATAGGACCCTGCTAGCTCTCCTCTGAAAAGTCTCTCGGGCATTTATATTGGTTTCTCTTCCTCTCTGAAAACGGGGCTCGTAACGGGTGAACCCGAGGGCCAATAAATATGTTGTTGTTTCCTGTCGTTCTTTCCACCTGCCCTTTAAATTCCAAAGTGTTGTGCAGACGCACGTACACAGCGGTCGAAAACTTTCTCTACCACCCGGGGTAGAGAGAAACGTGTTGCCGTGGCGACTTCGCTCTGGCGGAAGCGTCTGTTGGTCTCGTGAACTCACGAAGTTCCTGTGAGTACCCGAGAGGTCGATCCGCGGGTGTCGAGGATAGCTCGTTCCTCCATCATCGAGAATTCGAACAGGAATTATTGCCTGGGAAAATATTGAGAGTAAACATCATTCGTTGGCTCATAAAGTCGAGAGAGTGCACCGCTCTCGCTAGTCTCGGCGTCGTAAATCTTACGGAAAGAGACGATTTCGGACAGCGAGACGGAAAATGGCAGTTCGTTCAGGTAAACCGGTAAACGATACAGTTATCCTTGACACGTTCGACGAGCGCGACAGTTGGGCCAAGTCCTCGGGTGTTTCGTGACCGAAGACTGGAAAGTTGCAACGAATTATTTATGTTTCAAAAACGTTGGTCAGTGGCGCTTCGGGGACTTTGGGGGCGAGAGAAGTGGCGATCGAAATTAAGCTGGCAACCGGGTCCGCGTTGTTGGGGAGATGCAACGTAGGGAGGGAATAATTGCTCCATCGGAATACAGAACTACGGCTAAGAATCTACAGAGCTCAGCCCAAGTGCTTTACCGTGGGGAGTTACGCCCTTTCGATCGTCAGTCTTCGAGATAAGGTAATACGCGCGCGTGTGCGCATCACCAAGGTGAATCGTATCGCAATAATGTGACCCCGATAAACGATCGTCCCAACAGTTCTCAATCAACCCCCGCACTTGGAACAATTGTTCAGCAACCCCCGTCCCATTCAACGTTTACGCATCCCTTGAATTCCCTCGTATAGAGAATTCAGTGTGTGTGTATATGTATATATACATATACATATATATATATATAGTACGATGCAACCGATGTGGCAACGCTGCTGCGGTTGCTTTAGGCGCACATGCTCCAATACAGTGTATTACAAGAGGGTGTGCTACCGTCTCTGCATTGACTCGAACTGCAACCCACGTTTATACACCGGAGAGATTCCAGGTTCTCAAGACTGAATGCGTTTGCAGCAATTGCATCCGAAGCGTTAGGATCTTGGGAGCGTTGCGCTGCTAACGTGTCTCCCCCTTTTGCCTCCGTAATTCCGCAGTCGATAATGTTCGCTCGGCACAATTACGGATCGATGATTTTGGATTGCGCGTTAAGGCCCAGGCGCTCTGTCGCCAAAAGTTGAACCGTCATTTAGACGGCTGTGAAGAAACGACTATTCACCCTCTCGCTTAGATCAAACTCCACAAGTATTTTCCACCACTCTTACCGAGTCAAGTGACTTCCGGTTCTCTACGATTCGACTCTTTCAAACGACGAAGCTACCAAACAATTTTCAAATTTAAAGAACGATCGGTTGGCCACTTGTCCAAGGGAGAAAGAATCTCTATGATTTAAGGTCGAAGTTTGAAGAAAATATACCAAGTCCAGTACGTATCCAGTTAGTTTTTGCTCGGGCCAGCTCTTATCTACCGGTTTTTTTTTCTCCTCTCCTTTTACTCTCTCTTCTTCGAGGATCCCAATATATCTCGTGTTTTTCTGAGAGCGATTGAGCTCACGGCTCGTCTTTTCTGGCTTCTCTTGCATCCTTCCTTCTCTGTTTACGTCGTGAAACGGGGAAACGAGATGCCGGGACAGCCATCGTAATACGAGGATGAACGCGCCTTACGGCCAATATTGAAGCGAAACGAAGAGAGAAAGCAAGTTAGTTCGTCATTAGAGGTTCGGCGAGTCCGAGAGTCCCTTCTCGCGTCCCCTTCATCGCCCCGTCCAGCTCTCGACCCCTCTTGGCTTCGGCTCCGAGTCCTCGCGTTCGTGCTGCGTTTTCTGATGCTCGAAGGGAAGCCGATTCTTCCAATGTGGCAACGTTGGCCGCTCGGTAACCGGGGTGGGGGGGGGGGGGGCTGTACGACGTTTCGTTTCGTTACGTACGAAGCCCGCTGGCTTACTGCCTACAGTTACTATGGAACTCGCACATGACGCCGGGGAAGAGCGGCAACACGAGTTGCTGCCGAGGGTCATCATTAGAGGGTGCAGGCCGGGCAAACTTTCGCTCTCGTTTCCCCCCACGTATTCCCCAATGGGACCGAACCACTCGAGACCCAACCCCCTCTCCCCCTAGACACCCTCTCGGTTATATATGAAGGATATTGCTCTACCGACAGAATCAGCAGTGACGCAATCGATGATTCCCTCACTGTGTATCGTTACTGTGTCGTCGGTTTGCGCGCGACTGGAACCGAGATAAAGTATGATTGAGAACCGACGATTGGTTCGATATCATCCCCGATCGCGGCGGATACAGAGCGCGTTATGACTACGCGTAGGGGAGAATGTGAAAGGCAATAAAAGAAGCCGTCAAAGCGTTACGGATTATGAAGGAAAATTATGACGACTTACTCAGTTGCGTACAATGACTCGTGAATCGTTACTGCGGATTTGAGTCTGCATAGTTCGAAAGTTTCGGGGGGGGGGGGGGGGGGGGGGCACCCTCGTACTTTCGTTCCTCTCGACAATTTTTATTTCGTAATTCATATTCGATGTTTAGCAAACAGATTCGCGTTGCGTTGATGTGTGTATAAAAAGATACCCGCACGAGTACATGGAAAGGGGAAGCAATTTTAAAGTGCTCCGGGAGTTTAAATGATTTTGGTGTGTATCGCAGTTTGTGCTACCGTTGAGCCGCGCTTTCACACACGTATGTAGTGAGCGACGATTTCGACCTGGAGCCTTATCCCAAAAGTCGTCCAGAGACCGGCTGCCAGACGTTATAGAATATCGCCAGTACGTATAGGACGCACACATACAGGGTTCTTGCAGGGTGGCGTCAGGCCGCCCGCTGCGACGCGTGCACCCAGTAGCGAGGGGGATGAGAATTTGCGAGGCAATAGACGACGTTGCGAGGGTGCAGTTCGGCCCGTTTTATCGTTTGCCGAGGGGTGACGGGGTAGGTACGGGGGTGCGGGTGGAAGGGGAGGGAGAAAGACAGATAGACTGCCGAGGCGCAATATAGAACGAGCGCGAGAAAGCGAAATGGGGGTGAGGAACATTCCCTGCCGCTCCAGCACGCGCGTACAACGCAGAATTATGTGCGCGAGGGTGAAGACTAGTAGCAGATTTTATGACGAAAACTGCTCGGTAATCGATGGAAGATCCCTCGGAGCGGAGATAAAGTATGATGGAGGTTGGAACACGCGCTCCCAACGATTTTTCGATATGATATACGTAGCCGTTATGGAGAGGGAAAAGAAATCACCTTTGCGATCAACCGCAAAAAGAAATAATATAAATCAAGCTGATGATAAAACGACGAAGAGCCGAGTTTACGAAGCAATGGTTTTAGCACATTCGGGTAAAAAAATATGGAACATCGGGAAACTTGAAGTATCTCAGTCTCAATGAGCCAATCTTGGTGGTGGTAACGAAGTTCCTGCACCGTTGGATTAATTATTCGGGAGATATATTGTGTACGCGTTTTCCCCCCAATTCGCCACTCTGTTATATCTCTCCGTTACATTTCGTTCGAACATACACGCCTTCGTATTTGCCGACGGAGAAAGGGCTAGAGGGTTCTCACACGACACGGCGAAAGCTGAGAGCGCCGGGGCGAACTTCGAAGTACTTTGAAACATGGCTCCGAACAATTATCGAGCCTCGAATGTGCTGCGGGCCGTACCGGGTGTATTCACGGAGGCTCACTCCATCAGGAGCACTGGAACTAGACTTACAATTAGTTCTCGTCTCAATCGACCGTTTCCAACCGTTAGACGTAATTGCTTCTCGCACGATATCATTCGGCGTTGAGTGTCGACGACGCGGTATCTTCGAATTCTTCGATCACCCCTTACGACACTGTCTACCAGTCGATTAACCAATCTTCCGTCCATTATAGGCAAAACAAATCTGTTTCGTACCGATTGTTCAACTATCTCATTTTTTTCGTCCCGAAACCTTTGAGACATACAAAAAAAAAACGGAATATCGTTGTCTCAATGACGATTTAGGTGGCTCCACCGCTGAGATATTGTGTCAACGAACTAAACTTTATTCAATTTCTCGGTGAGGATAAATGCGGCGAAACTGATGGCGATCTTGAACAAATTGACGTCATTGAAGCTGCGAGCCAATCCCAATGAGATCACTTTAAACAAATCAACCCCGCGAAGGTTGGTTCAGCCTCGATAAGATCTATCGATTCTATTTACTGTAAGTTTCGCCGAATTCGAACTCACTCAGAGATTGAATCAACCTTACGATTTCAACACAATCTCTCGGTACTTGAACCACATAAATCTTCATTGAACCGACCACTGTTGTTTAAGAAAATCTCTCGTTTCTCCAACCCTGATTTTCCTGTCAGTGTATCACTGTAACGTCACAGGTAAATTCCTATTGTTTCAATCCTCGTTGCGGAGGAGCTCGTCGTTTCGAGCGGTCGGAGCGTGCGATACAGCGGGAAGAATGGGTTGCTGCCGATATGGCGGCCTCGGGTAAACGTCGGTTGTTAATTGTGTACGCTCTTTATGACCTTACTATATGGTCGGTATCGAGCGAACGAGACGCTACGAAGCCGGGTAAGAGAATACGCCGGCGGGCTCGTAAAGTTGCATGGAAGGAAAGTCGGGGCAGGTCCCAAGAGGATCCTTCGTCTTCGTCATCGATTCATTCCTTTTCAGCTTTTGTTGTGTGCAAAGTTATAGTCACAACGTAATTTCTCTACTTCCCTGACAGCGCTGGCTGTGCATGAATACATGTACGACCACAAGACGATATCTACTTTGGACCATCGCTGACCGATAAGGAGATGTTTATAATTGGAAGTTGATTAAACAATGGAAGCGTTGTCCATTATTTTCTCCCCATCTCGGACAAAATAATTGACGCTCGTTCAAATGTGTCTTGGAATATCTTATCAAGTGGCCCATGAAAAAAAAAAATCGTTAACTGCGTTTGAATTAATCCTGGTATTTCTTTCTTTAATTTTAATTTTAAGAAATATAGACATTAGGGTGGTCTTTAAATAAAATGTTATTCTAATTTTCTACGGACCATCCCGTATTGTCACGAGGTATAAAACAAAAAACCAATTCCACTACCGGTTATTTGAAAAATAAAAAATTACGATACATCGAAATTTCAACTACAAATGAAAAGTTCGACACTTTTTTGGAGCCGGCCCGCTACTCTAAACTGTAGCGTATGAAAAAAAACTACGAAATCCTAATGAGAACGAAATGTTTTTAGAGGTTGTCACCTATATTAAAGAAAAAACAAAGTTTCCGACAATTAGTGCTAACAATTGCAAAATGTTTCTAGAAGCTGGAAATTCCTTGCGGACGAAGAATCGATTAATCCATTTGAGAAGCACAAAATAATCTTCGGTTTTCTATTTTTATTTGGTTACAAAAAACTTATTTTTTCAAACAAGATATTCAGTTATTTTTCCCCGTCGAATTTCCACCTTCTACAACATTTTGCAACTGTTAGCCGTAATTACCGGACACTTTTTTTTGAGCTCTCGGTAGCGACCTCTAAAAGCGCTTTAATTTCGTAGGGATTTCGCAGAGTTCTGTCTCATCCTTAAACTTCAGAAGTGCGAATTCTAAAGTATTCATACTTATACTTTAGAAGTAGCTCCGAAAGAAATCTCGAATTTTTCATTTTAACATTAAATTTCGCTGTTACGAAGTTTTATTTTATTTTTCAGATAGTCGGTAGGGTCTTCTAAAAATGCATTAAATTCGTGGACCCTTGGTGCATCGCATCTTTATTTTATACCTCGCGGTGATGCGGAGTGGCCTGGGGAGAATTCTAAAATGTTCAATTGAAGTATCCCCCTGATGGACATTCCCGAGATGGAGACTTTGGTATTCGGAACCAGTGTCCGCCCATTGTACACCACAACAGTTGGAGCAGAGTTCGCCGATGTCGAGGGAGTCTCCGGGTCGCGGTATTCTCGATATTAATTGAACAATGGAATCGTTGTTTCTCTGGAGAACACACGGTGATGCTGGTGGCCGACCGCTATGTATACCATTGCTGTATTATTATCGATCTTCGAGAATCGTGTTTCCAACGAGAGAGTGCACGACGGTAGCCCCCTCGGATCGTAAAAGTCTGCAGTTGCGGGGGTAACCGAGAAAACACGTTGTACTCACTCGTTCTTTGGATTTTATACTACAGGGCGTCCTTTGTGTTCAATGCTCGATTGATTCCTCTCAGCATTCGCTCGGTGAGTGTGGCTCGCCGCATTTTCTACCGCGATATCGCGGGCGACGTTTGCACTTGTTGTTTCACATAAAAACAAAAAAATCATAAAAAATAAATAAAAAGGCGAGAAGTTCACGGTGACAGATTTGCGTTTTATAATATAATAATCCACGATCGGAAACTCGTGGGGGGCTTCGGTTATGGAATGGGAGTAAAATGGACGAGATGTGTAAAACAAGGCGGAGAGACGGAGAGAAAAACAAAAAGCTCAGAGGAGAGAAATAAAGCCGCTGCTCTCGACGATCGTAAAGGAATCTCATGAATAATAGAGACTCGAGGGGACACAGCCTCGTTGAGACTTTTTCAATAAATATAATTGTTTCGTTGGATATTTCAAATAACACTCGAACTAATTAATTCATTCGGGTATTAAAATTGTCGATGACTTTTTTTTCCCCTCATCGTTTGTTCGTTCTCGTCTTCTCTCCGCGGGAAAATTTGCAATTTGTCTCTCACGAATAGTGAGTAACGTGTACGTGGCACCAGCCCGGTCGAGTGCAGCCACTACTGCGTTCATTTCCTCCTTTCTGTCTCTCCGTGTCAAGAGTTTCCAATGAAACTGCCAGAAGAGCGGGAAATTAGCATTTTATGAACGAAGTGACTGAGGCGCTGCCTTGCCCTCGGGCCCCTCAACATTTCTAGACTCGGTTGCAGGTGAGATAAGAAATGGAACACCCGCGGTCGAGCCGACGAGTTACCCGCGAAGACGCCGATAATTCTTCCTCGTATATCGACAGCTGCGGTTTTCGCCCTCGGACCAGCTTCCTCAACGCCGTTACTGCTCCTTAATATTTCGTATTGTTTCATAAATTTTTCACGCCACCGTACTACGACCGTTCATTCGGTAAACGCGAGATTGCACGAAATCTGTTACGGATATATCGTTCGCAGAGTTCGGATTGAATTGCTCGCTCTCAACAAATAGCAAGTCAACCGAAAATCGATCGAGTACGAGTATAATGAAAAAGGAAAAAAATTGACTGTTCGCTCTCGCAGCGCGGCCGCAAATTTAACCGTCAGTTTGGTCTCTTCGCAGCGAGTCATTCGCGGTGTTCGCCCCGCTCCCCCCATCTCCGCGGCACGGTGATTGGATTCGCGAGGTGACCGAATAAAATGGAGAACGATCCGGAGACATTCGAGACCCCATGCTTGGACGGGGATACACGCTGCGCAAATAGCGAGGAATTCTCGTTTAACTCTCGACAGTAACGGAAAGGTCAGCACGAAAAAAAAGAAAACAAGTTGATATAACTTTTGTCATAAAAGCAAAAAATAATTATTGAAAATTACTCGCCGAAACGAGAAAGTCGAATTGCTCGTCAAGAGTACAAAGGCGTTCCTCTGAGGTGGACATAAACGCAGATAAGTCTTATCTAGTGTCCTGTAGGAAAAAATAATACCTATCGCTTGTCTCTACACTTCCATGTTGACGCACGTTTCTAGGTATTCACTTATACCTGCTTTGTTTGTCCTCCTCGTCTCACAAAATTCTGTCCCAATATTTGTTCGTCCCATTTCTTTTTCTCCCCGCCCATATAAAAGCCCATTGTGCAGACGCTCCGCGGCGTTTCTTTCCGACGCTGCATAGGGGAGAACGGGGCAAAACGAGATGGTGGCACTTTTCTTTTTTATGTTCCGCAATAAAATTACTAAAAGTCGCCTGTTTTGCCCCGCTCTGACACTGTCTGCTGCGCTGGACTGCATATTGGTAAAGCATATCGGATGAGACTCCGTTGCTGAAAACAACTGCACCGTATCCGTCCCAATTGCTATTCAGTTATTAAACTTTTCCAACTTTTTTCTCCCTCTTCTTCCTCCTTACTCCGGCTACGTATCGTTAATATTCTCGATTATGCAAATTCGAACACCTTATTACCCTCTCGTACCAACTTCGGCTCCCGAAACAGAAATCTCGAGTACAACACCCCTCTGGTGCAGGAGTAGCGTGAGCAGAGATAAGAATCACGGGCCTCCATTTCTATAACTGTAACCAGCAGCAGCAGCGTTATTTTGGCGTATCGAGGCGAGTTTGAAAAGCTATCACTTGGAATATCTGTACGACCTCAAAACTAAATTCTCCAGGAATATTTTCTTGCGAGCCGGAAAAGAGTTTGGCTTTGCTATAACATACTCGGGTCACAGTGTAATGACAATTCGAAAAAATATAAGAACACGTAATTCGTCACCGTGGCTGGCGACATTTAAGAAAATTTTACGTTTAAATTTTTAGTTTTGTTTCCTGTATAAAGCGGCAAGAACACGTTGCTTGGAATATTCGTACAGCCTCAGAGCTAAATTCTTCGAAAGGTTTTTTTTGCGAGCCGGTAAAAATCTTCGATTCCCTATAAAATACTCGTGTCACCGTGTACGAATAATAAACAAAAAAATGAGTATTTCATTCGTCGCCTTGGCGAGCGACGTTTGAGAAAATTTCCCGTTAGAGATCTGCGTTTTTATCCTGTATCAATCTCCAAGAAGACGTTGCTTGGAATATCTGTATGGCCTTAAAACTAAATTCTTCGGAAAGATTTTCTTTCGATCCGGAAAAGAGTTTCGCTTCTCCATAAAATTCTCCCGCCACCTCGTACGGCTAATAAAAAAATAGAAGAGTATTCGATTCGTCACCGTGGCCGCGCGACGTTTGAGAAAATCACGGTAAAGATTTTGTTTCTTGTATCTAGCTGTGAAACCATGCTGCTATACGTAGAGGTATCTTATCCGTGCGGGAATGTTGCGTACACAAACACGCGCGCACACACCTATGCAACAGACTTTTAACGTATACGAAGAGGTCGGCATTGATTCACGTTTCCCGATAGCGATTGACTTTACGCCGTATACACCAATAGATGGAATGAAAACGACCAAGAGAGGGAGGCAAAGATCACCGGGAAAGATATACCCCGTTTTCTCCCTCCTAGGATCCTATCTTTTACGAAGCGGTGTAATACGAGGCGCGCTCACGGGGCCCTCATCGTGTACGTCGATGGGCAATCATTTTGATTCCACGCGTGGAGAAGCTATTGCCTTGGCCAGGCTCAACAGCGGCAGCCGCAACATCACCGGCAGTAACATCACCATCGGGAATAGCAGTAGAATCGAATGGAGGGAAGCCACTTTCCATTGGCTCGCCTTGCCCGATCGTTATACTGTGTTGCGCAATTAGAATGTTCATCGTTGGTGCACGATGCTCCGTCGACGAGAGACCCCGAGATATATGCTGATGATGGACCCGTGTGCGGCGTGCATCTCGCTGATGATTCTGCTGTTGCTGTACCTCGCTATCGGTACACCTTGGGGAATGTTGTTGCTCGCCGAGACCGAGCACAAGAGTCCGCTATACGTCCCGTCGATTCTGTGTATATTATCCCGTTCTTCTTTACCTCAACCAAACGTTGAATAATCGTAGACTATGGAACGTCGAGGACAGAGTTTCCTGGGTCAACGGTGAGGGATAATTGTCGCTTCGGTCTCTCGGCACAGATTCGACGGTAAACCATTTCTCCAATAATATCCGTGCGGGAGACGGAAATTATTTTAATAAACTCCAATTAATTATGATTATCATGAAAATAATGATAATTGATTGTCATTAATAATATACATTATAACGAATGATAATGGTAATGAGTAATGCGAACGAGAGAGAATCAACTGCGCGTACGGAACGCGTGCATTTTTTTCCAACGATGCTATCACGGTGAACAGCTTTGAGGCTCTCTCACAACTTTCGCTTCGTTTCTTGCCGAGAAAGTTGCCGACTTACGTATCAAAAGGTGCGAAAATACGTGGATGCTTTTCATGCGCGAAGGGAAAGCAATAGGAAAAAATACGAGGTATTCAGAATGAAAGCTTTGTATGATAATTTGTGATACGGGATTTGTGCCGTTGATGTTTCTGGTGGTCGGCATCGATGTACCAAATCCTCCAACGCTCTTTCTAACCCGCACAGAATACCTACTGCGCACAGACGGAGCAGACAGCGCCGCTGTCCCGTGTATAGACCAAAATCTCGGCTTAGCTACGGAGCTTCGGGTCTTCCTTAACGAGCCGAAGGTACCTCCGATACTCCGCACATAGCTGAGTCGGGTATCAAAACGTTGGGCTGAGTATGAGCCTCGAAGAATCGAGCGTGGTCTCAGCCTGAAACAATGGCCCGGAGATCCGAGCGGCGGAGGGGGGTGATGGAGAACGTAAGCAAGCAACCCAGAGCAGGTATACGAAGGTATCGCATGCGTCAGAGCCGTGACATGCGAGCCGTGTGTGTTGCTAAGGTCGCAGGGCTGCATCGGTGGAGGGATAAAGGGAAGTGGCCGGAGGCCTGCAAGAGGAAGCCACGAGTGAGAGACTTGCAGGGAGGAAGAGAATGCACGAGAGAAATGGGGTATGAGAGAGAGAGAGAGAGAGAGAGACGAAATGAGTGAGCCCTCAGCTCCAAAGCCCGGGCGTGCTGGCTGTAAGGTCCCTCCGCTATAAATCATACCTGCTTACGCTCGGCTTGGTTCCCCGGGAACGGGCGTACGCGCCGACGAACGAAAGACCAAGGCGAACTCTCACCGTGTTCCCGCAGCTCGTAGGTTCGGCACCAACGAACGCGTCCGGCAGACGGATCCCAAATCATTAATCCATTCATTCTTCTCCGGACAGCGTTAACGTTCACGCGATCGCTCGTTGATTATCAGAGTCTCCGTTTTTCGACAATCACTGCATTCTTCCTTCTCCCGATTCCGCTTCTTTCAACAAATTAACGACCAGCTATATCGTTCTGCCTTTCGGAGCAGCTTTCTCGGTTATCGAAACTCGATCGTCATCGATCAGCTTGCCGCAATCTCCCAAAACCGCTTATCCGTTATCGCAACATTCTTCCTCATACTCTCTCAGGCCCGCATCAGTTTTCCTTTTTGTTCATCGCTTTTTAAAGCTCTCTGTTTAGCATTACACCTTGGCTCTCGACGAAAAAATACCACGTAGCGCTAGGATTCCAGGGAGCTTACGAGTCATCAATCTTTCAGCCAGCTCCTCTTCGCGCATCCCGTCCCGAAGAAGAGACGGCACTTAAAGACTAGTTGTCTGGGGGGAAAAGTGCACTATCCGCCGCTTGCTGGGTTTTGTTGTTCATTTCCTTCGTTCCCCGCGTACTTTCCTCACCGGCTACTCCGTACTACCTCTTAATATGTTAAGTTGTAGAACCACCTCGGAAAACTACAAGATTCCTCGGAGTTTGTTAGAACAATTTGAGTGGTATATGAAAGTCTCGCGAAAATTATGAAACTGAAAGTGTGAAGTAGGACAGATTTACTCTTGCTACGAGCTTGATTTGCCACGCCTCGAGTGGTGCTCATTGTACAGAGGGGTGCTCCACCTCCACCCCTCTTACGTCATTAATCTCATCGACTATCCGTTTCGTTTCCGTCCCACGAGTTCTGTGGATAGTACTAGGAAGACAGTTTAACCACACGAAGAGAATTGAGAGAGAAATTGCGAACACTTGTCAATGAGGTGGGAATCTTTAAAAAAATCAACCATGTTGATGAAGGTGCTGCAAATATTAATTTTGCATGACAATGATTCGAAAAATTACACGAAAATCAATCAAAATTCATAGTTGTTGAAAAATATTAAAAAATTGTTTTTTTTTTTTCTTATAAACGAAAAGTATCACGCAAAATCAATATTAACATTTTCGACATGCTTGATTTTTTCAGATTTTTATCTCTTCGAGATGTGCGCGTAATTCTCTCTCAATTCTTTTGGAGGAACTCAGGCGAGCTCGGGTTGTCCGCTACTTCCACGTTTAAGTCTCCTACCTCGCGCAGACTTCCGAGGGGTCTTGTTCTTCGTTGCTTCTCCTCGAGGCAGCCCCGCCGCACATTAGACGTCTGGCTCGGGCAGCCGGGCCCTGAGTAATCAACGATTAGCAACGAAGAAGGTCGGAGAAGCCGGTTTACAGAGAGAACTCTGTTCCCGTGAGGATACGAGATCGAATCGGTGGAGCGTTAACTCGGTTGTTCTCGTGAAAATTTGCAGGATAAAAATGAGCGAGCGCCTCTGAAAACGGTAAACAGTTAGCTCGCCATGGTGTCGTTTCCGACTGTTTTTTCGTGGTTCTAATCCAAGGGACGGTGTCCGAGTATGCATGCGTCTGCAGATAGGAGCGAGTAACAGGTGTGTTCGTGATAACATTGGGCAGTTTTCTCAATCGCTCCGACCACTTTAGTTCTGCGCGAAAGACGATCTCGTAAAAACCGGACTCCTTCCGACGCTTTGATTGACCAATACAAGACTTCCGGTGTATGTTCGCGGCTTGTGAAAGCCACGTTTCCCTTCCCAACTCACGTTTCTACGTAAAAGTCTAACTCGTCAGATCCGCGTAATACATCAAACATTTATTTTCGGACTCCTTGCGAGACGTTCTTTTGAGAAACACGGTGGATGAATAGACAGGAAGAGATGGCAACGCTGACAGGTGTTCCCTCCTCGTTTACTTTGAAGAAGAGTTTGAAAACTATTCCACCGTTTTGTGCTTCAGGGCTAGAATGTTCGTAATTTCGAAGCTTTCCCAACGATATATCGTTCTCACGTCGCGCACTGCGCGCCCGAGACTCGGAAGAGCGAAAGATTGAGATAGGGAGTAAACACACAACTCGGAACAAAAATGTCAAATGTAATGTTTCCTGTTCGAGTTACCGGAGTGCCACTACGGGGAGAATAAAGTTTTGTAAGTTTTAACGCGTAACGTTTCCAACATCCCCGTTTCCCATGCCAGCACAACTCTGTAGGAGTCTTCCGCTCTCGTAGCTACAACAGTTCGCAGATGAGTGGCCGCGTTTTATTCTTCCGTGAGGAATAAAGTTGCCAGTTATGAGATAGAAAGAGACTCGGTGCTTTTATCGTTGTACCGTAGCTTTGCGAAAGTATGGGTATAACTTTGTTTACTGAATACAGCAGTTCAAAAACTGCAGAGCTGGAAGGATGAAAATATCGAAAAATAATGCATGGGCGGATCAATTTTTTTTCTATGCATCACGGTCAACAGCAGAGCGACGGGCGTTCGAATAAGCACGGGCTTTCGTATGCAAAGTTACGGAAGACAATGCAATGTAATTGCTGCAGAGAATCCATGATATTCGAAGGGCGCATGGGACCCAAAGGTTCTTCTATTCTGTTTACTGTGCAATACGAGCGCATGTTTTTCAGCCGAGAATATATTTATGATCGCGCTTGTTCCATCGCCGTTGATGTTGTGCCGGAAGCAAACGATCGCACAGAGTCTCTTGTGCTCGACGAAACCATTATATCGAAATGATCGGAGACCACGCGCTCGAGTAAGAGACCGGAGAGAAAGATAGCGGAAACATGAAAAAGGAGGATAATCGAGATGATTGGATGTTTTGCACAGATTGCAACAATGTAGAGAACGACACACCGGGCCAAAACGGCTCTTCCAAATTTATACTTCACCCCATCCACAATCGTTTTCTCTATCGCTAGGAATCTCTCTTTGTTTCCGGAATACAATGTCGATCATCGCTTTCTCGTAACGATTAACGTCAAATAGCAGCAGGTTTTTGGAGTTCCAGCGCTTTGAGTCTTGTAACTTCGTGAGACTCCATGAGCTCCGAGCATTCGCCTTTCTAAAAATGAACAGATATTTATAATGGGAATGACGATCCGCCGGTGGCATATCGTCGGAAATCTCTCGCAGGTGAAATTCTGCTTTGGATGTTTGGCCTTTCATTACGTATATTCGTTGAAACATCGCGATGGTTAATAACCGTTGAGTAGCGGGTTTAGCGGTGATTATCGGGCGTCGTTGAGGGACTCGAGAACATAACCGGTAGAGGAAATGATTCACGGCGCTCTGCTGCGGAACCCCGTGACATCCGGCATTCTCGTCACACGCCCAGTCGTTCTCGTTCCCAGTCGGGCTCCTAGATACTTGATGGGACAAGGGATCCTCCGGATTCGCCATCTTGGGTCCTCCGGGAACACCGAATCACCGGATTAACGTTCGACGGCCTTGGGTGTTTCTCTCCCGTCGCTGCTTGCCTCCGCTCGTCCGAATCCACGAATTATTTAGTTCCCACAAGCGAGAGACTCATTGCCCCGCTGCTATCGCGCTCGTCTACTCTCCGAGTTTGTATCGTGAATTAATACTCTAGCACTTCGCCAACGGGTTGCAGAGATAGCGCTGGTACTCTCTGCGAACCAAGCCCGATACTCGCTACCATGTACGTTCCATCTCAGTGCCAGAGTCCAATCGAGAATTACTCCGACTCTCCGGCTATCGTGCAATTTCCAATGGTTCACGGACACCTACTAGAGAACCAACGGGAAAGCAGTTCTCGAAACACAATCCCGGTGACCGTATTTTTTTTTTATTCTAAATTCTGATTGACCATCCAGAGTGAATTCTTCGGATTCTCGTGTCTCCGACCCAACGCCGATAGAGCGCGAGAATTTCGTGAATCGTGTGACGGAGAAAGAGGAACCAAGTAAATTGGACAGTAGAAAAAGAAAACTGAAAAAAACAGATGGTCCGTGTTGAGTGATTCGTGACCGTTCGGGCAGAGAGGCGAGAGACGCGAGAGCGCAGCGAGCTCGATTCATCACGCACGTATCCCAGAAGCAGCAGCAACAGCACCAGCGGTAACATCAGAATCTGGAGTACGGTAGAAGTGCGGCAACCGAGTGTTGAAAAGTTCCGCGTTCCTGCTTTCCAGAGTCGTTGCTCGAGTTGCTACGGCGGTGATATCTCTTCGTCCCACTCCTCGCGTTCGTGGGTGGGAGAGTGCGCGACACGAATATTGCCTTCTGGCTTTAAACTTCATTCTTTCAGTTTTTCTCTGGCAATGGCAATTCCGCGTATGTTCGTTGACCCGTGCGAAATCTATGTGTAAGACGTGAGATATGTCGAGATATGGAAAGTCTGAGTATCAATGTGGAACAATAGTAGACCAAAAAAAGAGTTTGGCAATACCAACCTCATAGTTGCGGTCACGGGAAATTGGTTTGAATCAATGCAAGCGTATTTAAATACGCTGAACCGTTGTTGAAACAAACTGGCCTGGTTGTGTCAACAGCCTACAGTAGTTATTGCAATTACAGTGTTGGTGCAAAGTTAACCAAAACTGCATTTGAACAACAGCTTTTTATTTCGATTCAATCTTATTTACAATGTTGAAAGGAATAAACAGTTTTTTTATTATTTTAACTTGAATGTATCTTTGCTCAACGTGAAAAAACAATTGATTAGGTGTATTTGTATATATATACGAACATTTGTCGTGTTCGAAATGATTTTATTCAATTTGGTAAGTTATCTTTTTAGTAATTTACAAATATTAAATTCGTAATTAATAACTTCTGAATTGTTACAATATTTTGATGTCGAATCATCCAAATTAGGTCTCAGTTAATGTTGTACAATAATTAATATATATCTGATTGAAAATTATAGTTCGAGCCGATTCAACTTTTGGGGTTCGAGCACCCTTCGGATATACAGGGTGTCTCAGAAGTCGTAGAAGAAACTGTTAGGGTTGATAGAGAAAAAAATTCTGAATCGAAAGTTCCTGAGTCAAAAATTTTTTTGGGCCATAGAAAATTAGTTATTAATTAAAAACGGTAGCCAATCAGGAGCGCGCTACAAGAGAAAAAGGAATGAGCGGGGGAAGTAGCGGAGACGCGCATTCCTTTTTCTCTTGTAGCGCGCTCCTGATTGGCTACCGTTTTTAATTAATAACTAATTTTCTATGGCCCAAAAAATTTTTTGACTCAGGAACTTTCGATTCAGAATTTTTTTCTCTATCAACCCTAACAGTTTCTTCTACGACTTCTGAGACACCCTGTATAGACTTCAGTCTGTAAAAAATGTCATACCGATAAGTAGCGATGGTCCGGTAGCTTCGTAGTCAATTTGAGTAAATATTGTATTCGCTACTGGAAACGAGCGGATTTGGTTGATTGAAACTAAATTTGTTTGATCTTCCTAAAACCCGTTTCCGTGTAGTCGACGTTGTTCTAAAAAGCTGCGATACCGCTATATATGTAATTGAAAGTATCGAGTATTTTAATTTTTTTTTTTTTGTATAACCCGCGGGATTCTCGTTTTCCGCCGTATCATTTGTGCGATTGGTCGGCGACAGAAAATTTTCACGAAAACTGACGGGAGTTCACGTCGGAGCCGGACATTGTTTATTGTGATAAAAAATCTTGTTTTTCATCGCGATCCGCTCTCAGCTCTAGCTTCGCTCAGCATCAATAATATCAGATATAGAGCGACAATGGTACCGATATTTTTTCAAGTTTTTTTGTGTCACATGCATTTTTCCCCGATCCTTTTCCGATGGGAATTCAAAAAATGTTTACACGCGTATGTTTACAATCGGGTTGTAAAACTCGACAACTCGAGGGAAAGCTCGCCTCGCATTATTGAGCTGTAATATTACCCTACTCCACTCTCGGAATCGATACGATTCTTCAAAGCCCCGGATATGACTGACGCTTGCCGTCGAAGCCCAATCGGCATCTTCGCCATCGGACCGTCTTTGCATAAAAAAAAATACAGAGCGAGTGAAAAAAAAAAAACCGGAAAAATCAGGTTCAATAAAGCGCGATAGAAGCCTCGCTGGTCAGGGAAGGTGGATGACGATCCCCGCAACTTTCCGGTTCATCAGTTGAGACAGTTCTATGCGAGTAGTCTAAATCGCGAGTATTATCAAGCGAAAGCTAGGTAGCTGTCGAGAGTTCACCGTCGGCATAGGTACGTGTTCCGAGGACTCTATAGCCACTCCGACAGTGGAACCTCTGCACTCGACGTGGATATTTACGCGCGCGCGTCTCTTTGTACCTGTCTGGGACTCCGGTGCGAGAGCCACGGGGCCCCCCCGTCGCTGGCGCGATTAACGCATGGAGAGACCTGAAAGCACGAGCGCGAAGCCGCGAGTGAACGAGTTTCAACGAACTCCATCCATCCACTTTACCCTCTTCCTCCTGCAGTGCATCCTCCCGCTCTCGCTCGCGGCCCCTCGCTCCGGCGTGTGTGTTCACCGTTCCGGCGGTTTCTTCTCTCTACAAACTACGCTTGGTGCACCCCTCCCCCGACGGTCTCGTCGAAACTGCGCTCGTTTACGCCCGTCCGTTTGACTTCAATCGGTCCTTTCGAGTGTCCTTTCATACTCCACTCCCACTTTAATATAAGCGTCGTACGTGTACGGTGCATATACACGCGAAATAGAGCGCAGAAAACCGGATGCAACGGTGCGACTAACGACTCGAATATAGGTTTTCCAACGACGAAGACACCGAGACCGGTGGATATTGCCAACAGTGCGGTGCGGATGCGTCTGCGAAATGCAGACGCGTCTGCTCGGCGGCTCTCGGAACTTCGTTGTACACGCACGTCTCGTGTGCATCGGCGGGTTATTCGCACGCGCGCACACGCATCGAGGTGAGCTAAGCGAGAAGCGGGTGATCGGTGGAAGGTAAGAGGAGGTAGGTGAAAGCGGCGAGGATGGTATCGAGCGACGCGCGGAGCGTCGACAGGGGCGCGTCCGCGAAAGCGGGGATCGCGGCAGCTACCACAATCCACCTCGCCGTCGCACCGAACAAGTTTGCGTTCGCTCGCGGAGCGGAGTCATACCGTCAAGATTGGCCCGATTCCAAGGGAAACAAAACCTGCGGGAGGAGAGAGAAAGAGGAGAATACCGCGAGGGATTGGAGAGAAATGCGCGTGAGCCGTTCGTGCGACGACAACGACGGCTCCATTCTGGAAATAGGCGTCGGGAATTTATGAGAAAATAGACGACGAGGCGGTGTTTCCTGTTGGTGTCGTATCACGCGTTTACCATGAACGGCGGGATAATAAAAAAAACATTCAAAATAAGGCACACTGACAATTTACACCGGAGGGGACACTTGTGCCTGCGGTGTCGTACCCTCCGAGTTATTTTCGGAGCGAAGGGTACGAAGTGGGACGATCCTGCATAGTGTAGGCACGATATAAGGCCAACGCGCGATTCCCGTAGGGCCTAGGGTAGTGGGACGTTTCACACTATAGATATACAGTTGACGCGTTAGGGAGGATTTTAAAGGGATGAATCGTCGCAGCGCGGGCGTAGGCGGCGCTGAGAGGATGCTGAAGAAACATGAGCACGTAGAAGATAGTCGGTGACTCGGGTATTCAGCCAGGTTGTGACGGCGGACTCGAGACGAGCAATCTCGTTTATTCTTTGGCGAGCCACCTGGATAACATCAACGCCGAGTTCTCCACTTCGAGGGAAGTTGTTTCTCTTCTCCCCTACCGTGACACTCGGCTATCGCGAACTGTTTCCGCGACGATCTCGTATCATCGCGGATAAACTTTATACGCGTCAAAAGTCTCGCTCCTATCTTGATTTCACTCGATGACTCCGATTTACCGAGTTTTATATACGAGTCTCCGCCACCTTTTTCGTAAAGCGGTTCCGGCGTTTCTGTTAGATTGAAGTGTCGCCGAGCTTTCGAGAAAGTGAGAGACATAGTCGAGCAACGGAGGCGATGGTGTCTGAAGACGGCCGGTCGAGATAGGTTTCGGTCGGTCGCAAGGCGGGCAAAATTGGCGCAATTTCAGACAAAAATAGAGAAGAGTCCCGACAAAAGTGCCTAGCCGGGCATGCGAGCGAGCGAACCCGTTCACGACACAGACGTTCTGGAAATAGGCACCTGGAATTTGCTGCCGGGGGTCCTCGGGTCAGCGTCGCCGTAACACGGGCCATTCAGTTACCCCGAGACTACAAGCCATTCATTTTCTCTCGGCTTCCTCTCTTTCTCGTTTTCTTTCGTCTTGTCCCACCGCGTCACCACCTCTTGGCCAGTGGCTGACGTTGTTTCCGCTTGTGTGCAGCACCACCAGCAGCCGAGCTCTTCATACGCCAAGTCTTCACAGCCGCCCCGGGTGGATCATCGGCATCGTCCTCGCGTTTCTCCTACCATTCTCCGTTTGCTAGCAAATCATTATGCGATCTTGGCATTTCTCCGCGATCCGCCCGTACAAGTGCTCCGGGAAACTATGCATTCCCTTCCGTGCAGAGAACGATATCGCGCATACCAGCGATAACAGCCATTACCGGAATCGTCCAATAAATGGGAATCGCTCAATCTACTCCGCCATCTGCGATACTATTATTTCTTTTATCGTCCATGCAGCAACAGCCAATTTACCTCGGACACCTTTCGAAACGCGTGCGAGAACACAAAACTTTGTCCACTCGCGAAAGATTCATCGTGAACATTCACCTAAAGTCCGTACACGGTGATAAACATTGTTGGGACTATCAGAAATTTGAATACCACAATTGATTTAGTTGAGACAGGGGCATGAAAATATTTTGCTGAAGCAACCAAATATTTTTGCTCCGACGACGTTGAGTCATTAACGAACTACGTTTTGTTGGAGAAACAAATATTATAAAAGTATGACTATTTTTTTCGGCGCACACTGGAGCGTGCACCATTTTCCATCGAACCAGATGTTTTTACCATGTGCAAGTACAGGACAGCAAGTACATAAAGCCATTTGTGCTCGTTTTTCTCTCCAGCGAACGAAAATGGAAGTGCTTAATTAATCGATGCCAGGACACATGCGTACCTTTCGATTTATTTTCAACCGCCGTTTCTCTCGTCCACTTTCCGAATATAAACCTGTGGCACTCATCGCCGAGCTCCGATCCACGGCGAGGATCAACCAGTTGGTTATCAACGTATTCGGTAATGAAAGAGGCAAAAAAAAAAAAGAATTATATAACATTGATGCGAATGTATTCGCCTGCAGGAAACAACGTTAGATCAAAATTCCTGACACGAATAAAATCACGGGTTGTGGTTTTATCAATTTTATACTGATATTATATATTTTTTATTTTGAAAATTTTTTACATCGCTCCTCTCTGCCTCGTTCCGAATTCTATTGCCCATGCAACACCAATTCAGATAAATACGAATATTCCTGTTCCATGGGTTATTCGAGATACGTTCTTTCACATAATTTCGAGTGTAACGCTGACTCATTATCTTCCGCACTCGTCTGTGTTGCATTAAAGGGAAATTTGCCCTCCGCCGTGCTCGTGTCCTATGACGGAAATAGAAGAGGATAAAAAAAACCTATTAGAACGTGAAGAAGAGGAAGCAAAAGAGAATGGCACGGAGGGGAAATAGGGGAACGGCTAGCGGGAAGAATCGGTAAAAAAAAAAATTGTCGGATGATGTTAAAAGGGAGCACAGAAAGAGACCTATAGGGTGTGGGGAAAAAAATTGCATGGATCATGCGGATGAGTGGGCACCACATCCGGGCGATCCGCCCTGACCCTTCCTCCTCGTCCCTGTCTGTGTGTACCTTAATGAGCCTGGAAATTCTGCAAAACAAACGCGAGGGTGCTTTCGTGATTTATGGTCCCATTTCGTCCCTCTTTCACTTTTCGTACCGTGCTGTTTCTCTCCTCATCCCTCCTTCGAACCAAAGGTCCAGAGCTTTTCTGCGCACCGAACGGTCTCCTCAGTGTGCGTGTGTGTGTGAGCGCGGGCACGTATAAGTGTATATAGTATATTCCTTTGGTCATCGGGATTTACCGGTCCGATAAGCACGCAGGAATGCAGGATTATCGTCGGGATTACAAATAAACAATAAAGTAAAAAATTCTCGTACAGAGACAGAGTGTAGAGGCTCGGATAACAAGGATTTTTGTCCAGTGATTATTCGCGAAATTCAAAGACACTGGATATGCATATTGGGAATCGTTTATTTTTTCGAGTTTGTCCTCGCAAAATAAACAAACAGACCACGCTACGCTGGTCTCGGTTTACAAGCGCTTGTCTTCGACAGTCTCTGTTTATTAAACGCAACGAATGATCCCGGCGAGTTAGTGAGCCATGTAACGTGTGTCGTATTAACGATTTTCCATTTATTTTTTTTTCGTTACAGGTTACAGTGGAACATCTGTGATTCGTTGATCCCCGGATGGCAGCTTGAACGCCAGGTAAATTTTTTTCCTATAAGAATTATAATTTCTGCGAGATAATTTAATGAGCTTACCGGGTGCGATTTCGTGTGCGTGCGAATCGCTACTCCTGGCACTCTAGAGACTTTTTAATAGGCCCGTTCTAATTTCGATGAAACAATTTACCAGAGCGGCTCTCTCCCGTCTAAGCGACGCTGATCGCTGCGGCGAACTCCTCGCTACACTGTGATTATCCTCCCAGTTCGGCAACTTTTTCATTCGTTCGGGCAACGTTGCGTTTGCCCGCCGCTGTGTTGCTGTTACCACTGGACAGAGCCTCGCCCGGTGTAGCAAGGGCGAAGCGGCCAAGAGAGAAACTAGAGGCGACGCACGGAGCTTCATAAATAACGTCCGACAAAAAACGCCAGCTTTTCTTCGCTTCTCTGTTTTTTCCCCCTCCTTTTTTGCGTCCTCTTCTCTCCACTGCGACGTAGAGACTCGGTCGTTGCGTTGTCGTTTTCTGTTGTGCGCGAACACAGAGGCGCACCAGCGGGAGCGCATTTATACTGCAATCTATCCACACCGTACTCGTTGCTCTCGCACCCTCGCTCATTCGAAAGTATACCGCCTGAAACTTTCACGATAACGACCGCTTGTTCTATGCGCCCAGAGATGCGGTAATCTTTCATACATATATATATATATATGTATCTCTTTTTTTTTTACCCGCGCTCATCTCGGAATCAAGACTCGTTTTGGCATACCGAAGATGGCTACGAGATCCGACGGAGTTCCTCGTGTAGCGTGTTACATCGTCCGTGCATGCACACATGCATGTGGCAGGATCGCACGAGAATCCCGACGTGATTGTGGTCTATCCTGCTCGCCCGATTCATTCTCTCGTGACTCTTGACTCACGAGACTCCTTGTCGCGGAGAAAAAAGAATTCGAAGAAAAAGAGTGGCGAGCCGAAACTCGAAAGGGTCGGGGTATTTGCGGTAGTCGAGGGTGAGCGAGAAATACCATGGAACCATGCCGTATGCATCGTACACCACGACGCTTTCAGTTACGTCGTAAAAAAAAAATTCACAGGCCGCGATTATCCCGAAATAATTAATTGACCTCCGACCGACCTCTCGTTATGTAATGAGCGAATCGATTCGTTGAGTGACGGCTGATAATTGATGATCAGCGTGTGTCTATACACGAGGAATAATTGCGGTTAATGCCCGGGAAATCCGGCTGGAAATGGAAGTTGATGTTGGGCTTTCTTGTATTGTTCCGAATGCCCCGGTGAGTGCGAGGCGAGGAATAGTTGGTTCAATTAACGAGGGTATGCATGCACCGAACGATCTTCGCCGCATGGGTCCCTTCGCCGCCACTCTCTTCTCCTACGAACGGTGACTTTATAGAGTATATACATTAGCGGGGTACGTACTAATACTATACGAGTCGCGTAGTCGTGGTCACGGTGTGGAACGACGACGGGATTACCTCTCGCCACTGACAGCCAGCCGCGAGCGATCGTGGCGGCCTCGGCGAGAGTTTCCGTGGAGAATCTTGATTACGACATTCTTGCGCAAGTCTAGGATGCCGCGGGCCGCGACCGCGACGGCGGCAGCGGTCACAATGTGCCAGCACCGGTGTCTTGCCACCGGACACTGAAACGAACCAACGGCCCCGATGGGCGCCGCCGCTCCTCGGAACCCCCAAACTCTAAAACGTTCGTCAAAGACTCGTAAACCCGTCCCGGTGCAGTCGCATACACGATCATAAGGATCCGCTCATTTTCACGTGTATCTTAAATTCGGAAGATACTGCCATGATGAAGTTTTTTACCCATACTTTTTTTTCGATACCTCATCGTTTTATGAGATCGACTACGTACAGAGATTATAACGAAGAGTCAATTTTAAAAACAATTTATAAATAATTACATATAGTGTGTCGAGAGTTAGGAAATGAAAATCTTTCTGTAAATTGCGTACTCGTTAAACTCCGCGTCTACCGATTAATATGAAAATATTTTGTACTTTGTATCCAAAGTATTTACGGTACTTGGAACTTTAAATAATTTCTGGTACTTTGTCCAGTTATGCTCTGATTTAGCAGCTGTTTTAGCGTTGACAGTTGACTCCCGTCAGTGAGGTAGTTTCCATTTTACAGTACAGCAGGAATTATAAAGTGGGTTAAATATTCTCACATTTTTTTAGCAATAACATTCTCTCTTTGTTTAGGGCAGAATTGGGAAAAGCGAACTCACGATACGTTTTTATCGATCGTCGTCGTTTAATATTTTATGATACGGGGATGAAACAATTTAATTGAATAAATTAAAATTGCTTCGATCAGCAAAATTATAGAGTTCGATGATAAAAATATGACGAATTTATAGCTGAAGGATTTAATTGATTTTGTAATGTTTGTTTTCGCATTATACAAGAATTGTTATTATACAATGCGGCGCTGTACACATCGCTGGACACTACCTGTAGATTAACGAATTAATATTTGCTTTAACGAGCTTTTTATGGTAGCGCGTGCTCGTCGAGGGAGTTAACGGTTTGGAGGGGTGCTGGTGAAAACATTGGTGCATAATAACGGCATTCTCGACAAACGATAAATATAAACGATGCGAGAGAAAATATGGAGCGGCGTCGTTGGGTTTCGTCGAATGAAAGATGCATTGAGTACTCCGATAACAAAACGTATATCCGACCAGGCACGATATTTATCGTAGCGCAAAGTTTTTCATTTTTGTCATACTTCTTTCATGTGGCAATACGTCGTTTAACGATAGCGCAACGAAACTCGCGGACGGAGAAAAGACAGTCGAGCGGTCGTGCGTTTCCGGATGCTTGCCGCGGATCTGTAACCGACAGACGGCGCTATTAGTTTCTCGATCGGGTGGTTTTCGGTCGCGTGACGACTGTCACACGATATATCGTATACGATAACGTACCGTATTTCGCAGCCTACGACCACAGCCGGTTCGGCTTCGATATGGACTCGTGCGCGTGAATAGGATCGAATGACTGAAGTGTGAATGGTTTGCCGCTGTGCGAGTGTGCGCTGGGAGAGAGAAACCGAGCCACGGACACACCTCTAAAGGGTTCGCGAATGGAGGCTTTGGGGATTCGCTTCCTGGTTTACTCGACTACGATGATGCTTCCGCTGGCCGGAGTCTGCGCTTCACCTCGAGCTCAACGTAGAAAACTCGCAAATCCAGCGAGAAGGCGGAATTCGAGGGCAAGTTTATTCGGTACGCGCAATCCGCGCAACAGTCGCTTTGATCTCTGTCAACCGACCCGCATGCTATCTCATCGTCCTGTATGAATCTCAAGGCCCTTCAATGGCTGGGTATATCTTTACGAAGTGGGGAGACCAATGGCGAAACTCTCATCGTTTTCAGCTCGTCCCATCCGACACTGCAACTTGACTCGTGCGAGACCACTCTGCCGATGTACGAGGGGAAGTTACAGAGGCACGCACCGGATCCGATGAATCGGATTTAAATGTTGGACGTTGAATCGTTCGATGCTCCGATTGCGAATTAAAATAACAGCGTGAGACCACTTCACTGTGATTTCGAGCAACCGGTATTGTTTCCCTTGAACCGTATATGTAAACTCGTTGACGGTAACAAGAAGAATCGGGTTGAATAGCTGTAACGCACTTGTATCGAATTTTCATTACGCGACTACATTGGTCGCAGAACGGATAACGTTTTTTTCCACAGTTGATATTCAATGTCTGCTTGGGCTCCAACGAAATAACGTTACATTTGGAAGAAGTTCGCTTAAATTGCTGGCTATAGAGAGGGAGCAAGTCTGAGGTAGAAAAGGAAAAGGAATGCAAGACAGGATAGTATGGCCCAGCAAGCTCAGAATATTCAATAGACTTACGGTAGCCTCGATTCGCTTTGTTGGTCCATTTTGGTGTTTTGTTTTTGTTTTTGTTTCGTCGATTTCTCACTATAGATTCTCGCTCCAAGCAGCGCCGCTAGGTCGAACAGAAGCGACTCGGAAAGAAGTTCCTAAGACGGAAAGGACCCTGCTACCCATAAATGCTTATCGACGTTTCGTGAGATGGACTATCGCGAGAACGGCATCGGCCAACGGGATGTCTTCCAGTTCCTAGTGCAAAACTAGCGCGTGATGCGCTGTTTCTGCACAGTTTATCGTTCCACTTCCGAATGTCTCTTTTTCTGTGTAGTTGTTAGGTACGTACGTGGCGATGAAGTTTATGCTGCCCGACGAGGCAAATCTGGGTATGCGTGAAAGTAGGCAAATGTGTGGAACGGGAAAGTACAGCGGAGATGCACAGTATTTTCAACCCGAGGTCATCTTCTTCGTGTGGAAGAGTTCTGGAGGCAAAACGGCAGCGCGCGGAAAAACTTACAATAATTCTTGTATGCTTTATTGGGTCATAACGATACAACCGCTTCTCACAACCCCCACTCCTCCGTGTACCACCGTCGCCGCAATTTGATAGTCATTCGAAAATTATGCTTGGTCGGATCGTTCCGTTTTTCCCCGCGATCAATTTTTTCCCCATTCTCTCCCACAAATTCTAGAACATAAAAGTCTTGTCGATACGATGAGGTAGTTAATAACCCTTTAGAGTATTGCCTCAGTGTCGTACAATGACGTATGCTCTTTCTATGGGCAAAAGATAGCCGATAGGAAGGTTTCGTTCGTCCTTCCACACTTCCTCTATCGATCGCCCCGTACGTTAGCTCGAGGTCGATGGGGCATCGAAATAGGTACGTGAGACGCGAAAAGTAAGCTAAAACGAGTAAGAAAAGGCTCGCTTCCACTCTCCATCGCCATCATCGTCGTGTCACTACGAAAAAGAAGGAAAATCCATTAAAGTCTCACGAGAAGTTTCACGGCGGAGGTCGAAGAGTCGCTCGCTCACTGGTGCACTTTCGTTCGACTGAGGCACGGAATTCTCAGAGGTGAAGGCTTAACAGATGCCGCGTTACCCGGAGGCATCGGAGTCGGGAGACTCGATTAAATTTTGCTTCGGCGAACAAGCGAACCGGCTACATTGTGTAGTCTTTCAAATAATAAAACAACTAAATTATCGTTCGGTGATTTGCAATCCAGTGAAAAACATCGCCACTAGCGTAACCGATACGCGATAACGGGAATTCGGAACGTATTAAAAACAAATGGTACAACGAGCTCCCGGACGAAAATAAATTGAGCAGCAGGTACATCGTGTAATATCCACGTGGTATTTAATATTCACAACGGTGCACGCAGAAACTCTGGAACCACGGTGGGATTTCCGCCTACGAGTAGCCCGCAAACGTGTTCGGTATGTTGTGCATAATTGGTGTAACTAGCGCGGTATACAGAGGACGCCCGCGCGCGATCGAAGGTCTGACCTCCTTTAAAGGTGGACGCCGACATGGTTTCTAGCCGGTGGTGAACAGTATACCATGCCATCCGAGTCTATTCCAGTGGTTGGAGAATGCCGAGAGGTAGGTGTACGAGGAGGCAAGCCGGAGAGGCGGATACCGAGTAGATACATAAGCTTGACCAATATTGATGTTACCACCGGTACCGGCTGGACTCCCGCCGTTCCCTACTTCCGATGTCTCTGTGAACTTTACCTTTTTCACTTGTTGGATACGGTGTCGCGTTTTACGATAATAATCCGAGAACCCAGCCACATTGACGTTCCTGAGCGCTCTCGCGATGAATTTATAAACCAAAGAGCACGGTGTCGTGTCTCTGGAACTTCACACCCTCGCCGTAGACCAATGAATTTAGAACTCGGAAATTTACCGGTAATACATCACTTCCCGTTTGAAAACACGATTTTCCGCCCGGAAATACGTCACTTGAATTATCGTGAATAAGGTGAATGATCGGGGACTGGCGGAGATCGAGGGTGGTGGGCACTTCTGGTTGAAACTGGGACAAACGAAAAACTTTTAACGATGAATCTAAGACACGCGCATGGAATTTTACTCAAGACCCAACACGCTGATATTATTACAGTCTGTCCAAGGGGCTTGTGAACGAATTTTTTATCGATAGACCTAAAAAGAAGGTAGAGATAAAGAAGAAGCAGAAGAAGAGGAATGGAAATCGAGAGAAACGGTATACGCAGCGTTTGTCGAGGTAGCGAATTAATGATGCGATAGATGCGCCGGTGCATGCACCTGCAGGTTATTTTTATTATATCAAGTAATATTTGCTTCTCGAAACGAGTGACTCGGGAAAAGTCCCCGTGTATTTGACGCGGCGTTGCACCTTCCGTCTGTAACTATATATTTGCATAGAAAAATATTTCTACCTCACTGTTTCGGTATATTCGTGCCAATGTATAAGCGTTCGCGTACGTACATGAGCCGTTCCGAAATGATCGGCTTTGCCAATATTCCCTCCGCTCGATAAACTGCAATGGACGCATCATGGGAGGCGGTTTGCGCAATCCCAGGAACGATAATCGACTGATCAAAGGTCTCGGGATCTCCCATTCCGCGGAGAATAAGAGAGAACGAAATTATGGAAAGTCCGTCAAGGTGGGGCAATATCGCGTAAGCCAGAGAAAGAGAATCGATGCGCCGCTGCTATATCGAAACTCGGATTATCCAAAGAACGAAAGGTTCGGAGGGACAATAAGAACGGAAGAAAACTTTCAACTGCACGAGGGTAAATGGAAAGAGTTGGAACGGTCCAAAGATCCCAGGAGAAGAAAACAGATCGGTCTCTATTCACATCCGGTGAACCCGTGAGCAAAACGATGAAAACTTTAAACCCATTCTCCTTCTTATTTCCTTATTCAACTTTGTATGTCCTCGGCTATGGGCTTCTCAAAGTGATGGAGAGCCTACCACGAGCCAGAATTTACCATCGATAAAGCGAATGAAGATGATCCAAAAGAGTTTCCACCTTCGAAGTGCAAGCGAAAAAATAAAACCATCATTCTGGGAATATCGAAAACGAGATGGATACAAAGAGAAAAGGTGAGAGATAGAGAGAAGCAGAGAGCCACAAAGAGAAGCAAGACCGGCAGGTCCTTCGTAGCTCGATCGTTGTTCGCTTGTTGCAACGGCAACCACGATGACTCTCAGCGCCTCGGGGCGATAATGCGCTCACCCATTCCCTACGAACCCTCCGTATGGAAAATCGCGGGAGAGCGGTGCGGGAGGATAAAGCAAGCAAGCCCGAGCACGAACGCGAAAGTGAAAGATAAACGCTCCGGGAGGAGCAGGATTCCTTTAGCTCGATTCATCCTTGCGCAGTTTGTACAAGCGCGGCGCAGCACACTGCCACGGTCTCGACTCCTCGGTGAACGGAGAGCGTCTCTATCCTTATTCTTTACATTACCATACACAACATTCCGCTTCTCTATTCGTTACCATCGCATATATATATATATATATATATATATATATATGTGTGTGTGTATATATACACGTAGAGAACTCTATGAGATGATGGTGGATAAAAGAAACGACGCTGAAGGTTGATTCAATTTAATCGCACAGAAGGAGAAACTCGCACGCTTTGATATGTTCTGCGCCAGGATTGAACCAAGGTATATGACTATATAGGAGAGGAATTTTACAGTAAAGAGTTGGCTCCGATGTGCATGGCTTTTACCATAGCCGCGCATGCACGTAATAACCAACAGCAGCGGCACCGGGAGAACCTGAATACGCGTGCGAAGTGTGAGTAACGGTCAGTGTCGAGTGAGATAGATCGAGAGAGCCAGCGTGAGAGGAGTCTACTCTGGCGTTGGATCAATTGCTGACCTGGAATCGCATTAGCTGCTTTACTGGTCGGTGCACACTATCTGTACCAGGACGTTGATCCGGCTCTGGCTCTTTCGAATCGTGGGAGTGCTGCGGCTCGGCGATACTCGCCGGCTCGGACAAGCGTATCA
Source organism: Listrodromus nycthemerus (assembly GCA_963978505.1). Classification (NCBI taxonomy): domain Eukaryota; kingdom Metazoa; phylum Arthropoda; class Insecta; order Hymenoptera; family Ichneumonidae; genus Listrodromus; species Listrodromus nycthemerus. The sequence goes on along the minus strand of OZ021679.1, from coordinate 11,830,666 downwards.
ATCTACTTGTAAATATCTGCAATTTTTAACTATCGAAAATTTTATATGGCAAAGGATATTCGTCGAAGGAAATATCCCACAACATTTACCGGTTTGTTACGGATTTTCGGATAACTTTTGATGCTTGGATGTTCCGACGGATGCGTATCGGTAATGGTGAGTCAAACTCGCCGCATCGCGGACAACGTTCTACGAAGGATTCAATTAAAATGCAGTTAGATATCGGACGAGATGGGGACACGAGAGGGTCTCCGTGGCAGCCGGTCCGTATTAATTCGGGCTATTGACTGTCCGCATCTTTAATTAACGCTCTGAACAGCCCTCGGTATATAGCCTTCAGTGACAGCACTTAGCCAACGCTTTTACCGCCTATTCACTCCATCCCTTTCCTCGTTTCCTGTTATATACACACACCCATATATATATATATATACATATATATATATATATATATATATTTAGTATAAAGGAAAGCCTGACGGTGGTTTGTGCACATCGTGCTCGCTGTAGCAAAACCTTTTGGCCGGTACTCGACGCAGCTTTGGTACTTCTGTTTCCTCGTGCTTGTGCAGCGATCCTTTTCATCTCTCTCTTCCGGGAGGTTTATACAGGAATCGAAAATGAGTCGGTAAATATTGATAACTCACTGTGTATCTCGAGTATCTTGCGCCGAGTGCTTCTGAAAATTTCTTCGGTTCTCCGGTGTTCATGATCCTCGTCGTAATGTCATTGAAGTGAATGAGGGATAAGGGTGGAGCCGTCACCGGTATTGAAAAAGCATTCGAGTAGTATCGATTACAATGCGAATCCTTGACAGTGTAAAGAGAATGTTATTCGCAAGGTGGAGAGGGAATTTGGCGTTTCTGCATAACCGGGGATGGATGAGACTTGGCAAGGACCGACGAGAGGATTCGAGACTCGGGGTTTACTCATTTTTTTTTCTTCCTCTCTTCATCCCCGTCCTTGTCGCGTTCGCTTTTCGTGAGATCTCGATCCACGGGGGAACCGCGATCGACGGATACCGCTTCGTCGACCTTCCCGCGAGCAAACGCTCGTAAAACGAGAAACGAACGTGACTGAGTAAATATTAAATGCGTTGAGGATCGGGCGAGGGGAAAGATAGCAAAGTAAAATAGCGAGTCAGGTACGTAGGTAGAAGTGCAAAGTGCCGCGGAATTTACGGTAGGACTGCTGCTCGGACGAACGTTCGATTGGTTCGTATCGTCCGTAATATACCGAACCGTACCGACTCCTGATGGCGTGTGGTATTCGTGCCGCCGAAATAGTGCGATACGTGAATTCACGATACAGCTATCGATTAATCCGCGATACGGGAGCCGCGATAGGGACGTCGAGGTCGACGCTGGTGTGTGGAAACGAGAGTCGAGAATTGACCTCGCTAGCGGAGCGGCATGAGCCACGTTTGCCCCGATCCACGAGGGGCACTTGCTTTTTTTTCCCTCTCCAATCTCTCTCGAATCTCGTGGAATAAAATCCTTCCAATTTCGAGGATGATAAATCTCCCGGTCCGTATCGCGTATCGGTGGGACAACGAAAGACGAAGACTCCTTTGCCGTGATATCCACGATCGATTTTTTATTCCCACAAGTAATTACCTTTATACGGCGCGGTAAAAAAAATTATGAAAAAAAAAAAAAAAAAACGCCAAGTATCGAACCGATTATTATTGACGATATAACGACAGAGAATCTGTCCGGAAATGGACGATAGAGAAAGAGAGGCGAAATGGGGGGGGTTAGGAAAAAGTATAAGGCCGAGGGTGGGGAGTAAGGAACGAGGCTGAGAAGACGCTCGAAAGTGCAGCCGAGCGTTCGAAATCCTCTCCAATCTGCTCGAGTGCACCAATCGTTGACAGGAGAAGTAGAAGGTAGCATGGGCGAGAGGATAAAGGTATATACTACACTTTTCTATGGTACAGTATGGAATCGATTACCAGGCAGGGTGATGTAAAATGCCAGCTAGAGGAATCTTTCCACGAGAGTACTATGGCTCGTCCGGGATATTCGAGGCGCTCTACGATAAAACGGAAACACAGATGAAACGAGATAATCACACACACACACACACACATACACGCGCACGCACACCCGAGTGCGCGTACGCCAAGGGAGAGTGGCAAGGACCGACGGAAAATCTGGAGATCTAGTTGTCTCTATGCAGTAGGGGGAATATAGCGAAGATTGCGCGCATAGTCTCGGATCCTGGAAATCTCTGGGATTTACAGTTCCATATCCGGGAAAAGACTTCGCGCCGTTGTTCTGGGGTTGAGAAAACCGCGAGGAGAGGGTTGAAAAGATATGAAATGGTCGAATGTAATAGAGATTTGCACACGGAAGTGACGTGTCTGGGGGAAGAAGCAACGTCGGAAGTACGCCGATACGAAAATCCCTTGTAGCGCGCTCTGCATCACTTACATGCGGAAACGGACAAACTGTGGGGCGAATGCGCTTTGTTTGCATCTAGATAAATATACCTGTACAACCGGGTTTACGGACCACCAAAGAGACGGACAAACGGGTAAAGTTTCGAGCATTTCGAAAAAAAAAAACATAACCGTTGCGATAGAGAAATACTATTTAAAACTGGGGACCCGATGTTTTTTTTCTTCTTTTTTCTTTTTGCTTTTTTTCTCCACTTTTTATCGGGCGCCGGAGATTTTCCGTCCGTATTCGGGCTCCCTTCGATGACTTCGTACCCCGCAAACTCGTAAGAGCCTCGCGTCTTCGTTTTCAACAATGCGAGTACTTTCAGCGTTCGTCGAACGTTCGGGCCGAACGAGGAGAGAGAAAGAAAGAAAGCGAACGACGCGACCCGATTAATTGCAGCCAGGATGAAGAGCCGGGTATCGCGGATGAGAGCCGGGCAAGAGTTAGCTCGAACGACGAAGAGGAGGAGGCCACGAGAGCGAATGGAAGGTAAAAAAAAATGTCGTACACCGACGCGAACGAAAGCTCGTTAGTTATTGAAGCGACGATTCGAGAGAGAAGGCGAAAGAAAGGACCGTGGCTCCCTTCTTGTTCTTCTCGGCATCTCCTCTTCGGTACTTCACCGACACCGATGGCTCGGGACAAAAGAAACTCGTCAACGTCCTCTTTCATTTTATTTTATTGTCCATCCAGTCTCATCTTCCGCCTTATTCTTAACTCCTTCTTTCCACCGCCTCGCTCAGTCGTCGAAAACATGGTCTTGGGTATGACATTCGTGAATTTTGGATTTCACGAAGCCAGGCCTAGATTGAGAATAGTTAAGCGAGGGAGATTTTCCCGATGATAATTATTCATCGATGCTCGATTCAACGAGACGCCTCCCCAAAGTGATTCGGTAAGTCGCGTAATCGCGAGAGGAGCCGAGAGACGAGAACGTAAAAGCACATCGGGATTTGCATCTCCCTCGGTATTCCGGTACGTGCGCGAGGGTAGCTGGCTGCTGGGCGACCAGGCGACAGAGTTCTGTCACGCGCGCACGTTGCTTCAAAATCTGCCTCTGTCCTATCGTATTCCAAACTGATCCGGCCACCGGCAAAGAGGGCGAGAGAGAGCGAGAGAGAGAGAGAGTTCGAGCGCAAGAGAATCGAGCGCAGGTCACAGATGTGCAAACTAACGAGAACGAACGGGAACTCACGCGCGCGTGTTTGCCGAAGCGTGTTGCACCGAAACTAGACTCTAAATCACGATAAGCCTTCGCACCCTGCAGAGCCACGATATAACACCGGAGTACGCGAGGGATTCCCCGAGATCTCGCGTCTATCCTGCCGCCGGCTACTCGACACTTTTTCTTTAAACTCCGGGCCCAATGGTACACACTCTTCCGCGCACCCTCTCCCAGCATGCGCCGAATACCAATCGCAAACCCCGATTCCGACTGGATACCGACGAAACTCGCTTGGCGCAAACTACTCGCTAACGCCTTAGCGACAATTGAAATGCAAAATTGTCGTTGAGCCTCGGAGGGATTTAGCGACAAACGTTGGTTCCTTAATCCTACCACAAAGTTCAATCAACGTGATTACGTTTGTACGAGCTCGGCGTAATTTAATATTGGTCTCTTTTCGTTGCTCGTGTACAATACTTCCGACGCCGAAACTCGCATCTCATTTCGTAATATACTCGTGTGTATTTTTGCTCTTAGCGCTGATTCGCTCGGGCCAATTAATTTTCATTGTCTATCCTTGAGGGCCGAGCGTGACACAGCCAGAGCGAAAATTATAAAATGAAATTGAATGACCGAGAGCTGAGTCTGTTCCGGGGGATTTCCCGCCTGGAACCGTGATCAGCGACGTTTTACGGCTCGGTGGATAGAGCTGCGAGCAGGTTTTCACTGTGTCAATAATGGGAACAGGACCGTGCACTGTCGGGGTGAACGGCCAAAAGGTATTCGACCGATTGCACGTCTCGCATCTCCCCGATAATGCAACCCTTGCTCCGGACCACCTTGCACTTTTTCCGCTTCGCCGAATCCTCACTCTCCGTTATCGAATTAGTAGAATGTACACGTGGTCAAATAATCGCAGTGCTGCAGGACCCTTTTGAGATTCAAATGCTAGTTTCAGTTCGCCCTAGGTGCAAAAGGTAACGCTGGAAACAATGTTATTGTTTCAAGTGTATGAAAAAAGGTTTAAAAAACAGAACAATTATCGACCACCCAAACTCCGGATGGCATTCGAAATAAAAGAACATTGGTAAACATGGTGAAGGTATCGAAATAACCGATATTAAAGCAATGTTTCAAAACTTAATTAACGGAAGCAAGTATCGTTTTATTAATATGCTTTTGTCTATTTTTTAATAATTAATTCGAAATATTCGCACCGTTGTTAATGACCTATTTAATGTTCTACAATTCTTCCATATAAACCATGCAGTGACCTGTTTAATACTGACCTATACCGTGCGGGTTCTATGCCCGATTAGTGAGGGAACACAACTCACCAGCATGGTCATCACGTTGACTGAAATATGCGGACAGTAGTGGGCACGTACAGCGTCTTCGCAGACATAATTCTGACCCTCCGAATTTCTCATTCTTTTTTTTATTAAACATTACTGTTTTGATCGATCCTCAATCACACATTAAGACTTGGATTCGTCATTTTGTTCGCTTCCCTCAAAGAATACAAATGAATTTTCAAAACCTGAAAAACAACCATTCTATATTTTGTCCCGATCAATCACATTCAATCACACGATGCATAATATGCAAGGATTAAAAAAGAAAGGAGTATGCCAAATGTAAATAGAATGTTGTTTAATATTTAGTAGGTAACATGATTAACCCTAGAACGTTGCACTTACTTTTCGTACCCTAGAACGTTGCACTGGGGTACAAACGTACCCCATGCGTTCAACCGTAATTTTTGCAGGTAAAAATTAAAGCTGGGAAATATTGTTATATATCATTTTCTTCGTTTTTTTATAACAAACACGGCTGTATAAGCGGAATTGCGGAATTCATTGAAGAAGTCATACATAATTGAACTTTAACGAAAAAAAAAGTGAAAAAAATGCGATTTTGACTTTTTTCACAAAAATTACTGTAACTTTGCGAATTTTCAACCGATTTCGAAAAAATTTGTTGTTTCTTAAAGTTGAATAAATTATCTAGAAACGGTATAAAATGGATTTTTGATTTTTTTGAAAAAGTGCAATTATTCGGAGGAATGAATGTTGACAAAGTCAGGTTTGGAGAATATCAGAGAAAGAGGCGGGAATTGACATTAAAAATGTATTTTTCATCAGTTATACATCACAATCGAGTGAACACTTGTACATAACCTCAATTAATACTAATCTCGAAAAAATGCATTAATTAATCGTGCATCATACATTCGTTGCACTTGATTTCGCGGTGATCCTCGCAAATAGGAACTTTGCATGTGGCGCAACGAATTCGCGTTTTCCTGTCTATCGATCTGGGACAGAAATTACAGCGAGCAAGTTTCCCGGGAAGTTTTTCTGTGTGAACATTGTCCGGCGTACCAAGAATTTGGTTGATTGACAGTACAATACTGCGGCGCAATGTGGGAATTTGCCTGCGTTTTTGGAGGTGTGGGCGGATGAGGTCATGAATGAGGGACTTGAGGAAAGCTCGTCTGGTCAAGACTTCATGCGCAGAATTCAAATTGTATAAAATCGCAGCATTGATTCCGCATTGGTCGAGCATGCCGAAGAATACGCGGGCTGGCCACCTTCGCGTTTTTCGCGCCGTCGTGTACTCGTGGCACATTTGATCAAATGTGTCAGTGCCGCCTTTCGTGGAATGGTAAAACGAAATTATCTCAGGCTTCTGGGTGTCGTCATCAAAACCATCGGTTCGGTGGAAAGTGGAGAGCATGATTACGACCTTATTTTTTCGTGGCGTATACGCAAGCAAAGTTTTTGTGGCATCGAACGCGTATTTACAAGTCAAAGGCGCCCCCCCTCTTCGAAAGTCAGGTGGAATTTCTCTCTTGTTTTTGCGAAGTGTTCCGACCATTGTAATATTATAGTCAGCAAGCATCATATCGAAAAGTGGAATAGACGAAAACCAATTGTCACATGTGACATTTCTAGTAGTTCCGTAAATTGGGGTCGTCAATTGTCGAACGTAATATGTTGGGACTTTTTCGCCGTTTTCCGTTACAACTTTTCCGACGTAGGGAATGGCCGTGTACATATAACTAGTGCGCGAGTCGTTCATCATTACAATTTTGATTCCGTACTTGTCGGGCTTACTACCGTTGTACACTTTGAAAGGGCATCGGCCTCTGAATGACAGCAGTTGCTCGTCGATTGTACAATATGATGCCGGCCTGTACAACGCAGTGCAACGCGACAAAAACTTTTCCCAAATTTCCCTAATCGGGGCGAACTTGTCATTTTCCCGGCGAACCTCGCGCGTCATTTTGTCATCGAATCGAAGGCATTTGTACAGAAAATTGAAACGAATCAATGGCATTGTACTTCTATACAAAGCGTTGCCGAAGTCCATGCTCCACAAATCTTCAAGGTTCGCGGCGTTGTTTTTCTGCAGTCCCGATAAATATAGTAAGCCGATAAATGCCCTCAACTCACAAATGTCCGTCTCCTTGTGGAAATTTCGTTGGTCGACTTCGCTGTTTTCACAGTAAGACGCGATTGCTTCGTTGGTGTGAAGGACAATTATGTCCAGAATTTCGTCGGTGAAGAGTAAAGACCAAGATTCGAAGGGCGACTGTGCATTTTTTGCTGCTCCCATTGGGCTAGGTAGGAAAGACGTGATGTTGTTATTCCTGTTCATCACCCTCTCGCGCGAAGCAGTAAACCAGCGGTGACCGTCTTTGCCCTCGATGATGCTCTTCCTGCGACCTGCAGAACTTTCTGCCCGTTTCCGCTTACTTGCAGGAGGTTCAATTTCCTCACTCTGCAAATTCATAACGTATATTTACAAATATGAAATACATAGGAAGTAAATATTATGAAGCGCATTATATTTTGTTGTGAAAATAAAAGTACCTCCGATTCACTTTGCTCGGTTTCAACGTCACTTTCAGCAACAGATAGGTTCTCCGCCTCCGAAGTGTCATCTTCAGGGTCGGGCTCATTGGCGACACGCAACGCTGCTGTCACTTCATTTGCTGAGCGCAAATTGTACCTTCCACTCATTTTTTTGAAAACTGAAAAATAGAAAATACAACAAAATACGTTGTCAAAAACAATTTCACAATAATCATTGTTACTTACGTGGTAAAAAAGCTGCTTATTCCTCGAAAACGTCAAACATTCACAATTGCACTGCGAGCACAAAACACAAACGGGAACGTTGCACTGGGGTACGAATATACCCCACGCGCGTTTCTGAACTGGCTCAAACGAAGGCCAAATGCAGAATAATCCCGTTTTCGTTCTCTACTCCCTTTATGGTCTTTAACTTGAATTACCATCGGGGCGGCATGTCGGTAACTGCAGGATTCTCGTTTTTACAGAGCCCTAAAGATGGCGTGGGGTACATTTGTACCCCAGTGCAACGTTCTAGGGTTAACTGACAGTAATTGAGCAACGGTGAATAATTCAACCTCATAGGATTTTTTCAATAGTCCAACAGATCAGCGCGATCAAGTCGAGCACAATCAGATGGACGGACTAGATTGCAACGACGAAATTGTCTGCAGTATGCGTTATTCCGTCGAGGTGGTGTTAGCCTCCTGTGGTTAGTCTCAAAGCGCATTGAATAGTTCGCATACCGGTAGATAACCGACTGGAGATCAATGTAACGCCGTCAATACCGGACTAGTGTTTGACAGGGGATTTCGCGAAACGGCAGTACACACGGCGCTGATCGTCTCAATCATACGCAGCATCCCCACATGATTTGCAGTCGATCAGCTAATCCTCGTCGTTATTGCATCGAAATTTCCACACGAAAAGTGAGTGAGAAAAATAGCGAACAAGATCTCCATAAGGCTTCTGATTGTCAGGAGCCCCCTTCACTTCCGGACTTTCCTCTTACAATCTTATTCGGAGATCGTATTAAGCCGGCACGTTTTGGTTCTTCACTGGGCATCTTCCAACCCCAACGAACAACTGAACGCTCAGCGAGAGCTTTCGGCTATTCGTTCAGATTGGAACCGGCAAACCAACGGAAAAGAGTTGGTTGCCAGGTGCCGAAGGAAGAATCAGATATAAATATAGTGATATTATCCCAATAGTACAAAGAGCAATGTCGAAGGAACGCACCAGACGCCGTGCTGGTTTGCAGACCATGCGCAGGGTACGAGAACAGAATGCGAAACTCTCAGCAGCGGAGGCACGCTCTCGGGCGGCAAACTGTGCCAAACTAAAACAACTGAAATCGGCAAACTAAATCACGATACAGCGGTCTCTCGCTCGGATCTCTTTCTTCTCTATCCACTGGGCGCCCTAGCTCGAAAGTTTGAGGGGGCGAATAAACCGTAGTGCAATACCTACGTACGTGGAGGTTTCGGCTGTGGACACACACACACACACACACACACACACACACACACACACACACACACACACACACACACACACACACACTTACTCACACAACTATAATGCATATACATGGTACGCCTAGGAGGCGATACCGCCGGAATCTCGACGCTACAATTTTATTGCCCGTTCCTCTGCGAGCCATCGGAGCGGTATCCGCACAAAAGCAATTGCGAATCCACGATATTCGATGCCTGTGAGCTCCGTGCGCTTCGCAAAATATATATTCGCGTGTACCACGAAGAGAGAGGTAGCAGGAAAATACGTAGAGGCAGAGCTTCTGACGCCCGAGCGTCGTGCCTCACCGGAAAAATTGCTCATTCAATTCCGGATGAGGGACGCGTTCCGCATCGACGTTTCCGAAAAATCCTGCCATCTTTTCCTGCATCGTTCTCCACCGCTGACTTCTATCCGTAGTTTACGCGTCTCAATGTCTCGCCAGGCTAAACCGTCGAGATAAGGGTATGACATGTACCAAATTTCATGGATATATATATATATGTACATATGTATATCTTGAAAGTGGAGAAGGTGAGAGGGTTCGAGGAAGATAAGGGATTTGCATCGAGACACGGATGACGAATGTTCTTTTGGGAATACATTTATGATAATTTTCTAAAAACGTAACGATCGTACAACCGTACATTTCTCAGCTATCTGGCCAAAAAATGTGCTTCACTCATCGAATATAAATTTTCCTCTTCGGGGCTACGTTTTTTTTTTTATTTTTTTTTTCAGTATTTTCCACCGATTTATAAACACCGTTCACCGGTCGATGACGAATGGATTCATGACGGAGGTTGGCTTTTGGTTGAGAAACGGAGATGTATACAGTAAATCGTATGCCTATTCATATGAGCCATAGACAGGATATAGTAGAGATTGGACCAACAAATTCACCGAGTTTTCCAATCGGCGTGAAAATAAAAAAACGAAAAGAGGAATAAAGGAACGGAATTGCCACGAACCTGCTCCGCGTATGGTATCAAAAGCAACATACAAATTGGACGGTACAGGTTATAGCCGTGATGCGTGAATCATCGCGCGGCATGGCGCGCCGGCTGCTGGCACGACGAACGAGTGTACGGTCGACGTGGCTGGATCGCGGGGTTGGGAGTTACCAACAGCAGCGGGCATTGCATCGAGAATCACTCTCTTTTCAACGACTCTCCGATTGCTTTGACGGCTATAGCAGTGATGCAGGCAGTTGCGAAGTGAAGAGTGAAGAGAGCTGTTGGGGATCGAGGGGCCAACGTGAATGACGCTCGTTACGCATCGTGAACCAACGGCGGCACCGGCCGAGACCGTTCCGATTCGCAATATCTGTTTGACTACTTTGCCACTTTTTGCAAACCGCATCGGGAATGTCCGCAGCCGCGGTGGCGGCCGGCAGTTCCGCGGGCCCACACCAGCTTATTCGACCATAGGAAAGTAGCGTACACACGAGGCTAGACGCAGGAGTATTCGATCCAATTTCGGAGGATTCAAACGTACCGCGTGTTCGCTCCTCGTAACTCCGGCACAGCTCAAGGCATGGATGCATAGAAAGAGATTCCGCGGCACCACGGTTAAAATACGGCTGCGTATCGGCCAGTAAACTTCGTAGGATAGTCGAAACGTAACGTAAATTTCATACCGAACTGACACGCGCAACCCACACGTGAGTTGGAGCGCGAAGGCACCGTAACGTGTTATGCTGGCACTCGGAAACCAAGGTGGTATTTTGTCGTAAGTTGAAAAACGTCACATCGCAAACTCCACACTGCCTGCCATACGCCAAATTGCTATGGCGGTCCTTTCCCTGGCAGACATGCGTAGCCAGATCGAAGCCGAATTTTCGAGCACCGATAGGCACTGAATAATGCTATTATCTCACCGCTGGGCAAACGTTCTTAATGAGTAGAAAACTATTGATAGTAATTATAAAAATAATTATAAAAATTCCACGTAGATGTAATATCGGGAAGTCTCCTTGGGTACTTCCACTGAGCATACCGCGAGATCCCCATGTCTCGTCGCGAGAAGAAACACAGCATCGTCTATAACGCATTTGAGCGCCTTCGTTTGTGCCAATGTTGAGCCTGCTTTCAGGTATATCGAAGAACAGTGTTTTAGCTCCCAGAACGGTTCCTCAGTAGCGAAGTATCCGAAAGCGGAGGGCAACAGAATCCTGAAGTTTCGTTTGAAGTCAGAAGAGAAACATCGGGAACCTGGTCTCCTCCTCCTCGCTTCCCAACGATAATTATTATTCCTGATGAGCCGGTGTTCCCGCGCACACTACTTGGTGTTCGATCGCGCATGATCGCGACTTGGCACGCTGGCATCTTCGCTCGACGCTCGGTGAATTTCATTAACACTGATTGCGAGCATCGTCGGGGAATTTTCTTTGTTCTATCACTCGAGCCGAAGAGTCACCGAAATAGACGAGAGAATACATTCCGCAAAGTGAATAAAAGAAAAAAAAAGTAAATTATCAAGAAAAAAGCAAGAAAGTTAGAAAGACGATTCTCCTTTCCTCGGGGTTTTTCTCTGGTAAAAATAAAAAGATCACTGAATTACCCTGCTCTTGCATCAAAAACCTTCAATACCGAGGGGGTATTTTACAAGAATCACGGAATCTCGAAGCGCTCATCAAAAACCCGTGACGATCACCGTACCGGCCTATTTCCGCGACAGTCACGTTCTCTGGTCTTATCGTTCTTCGTCTGTTTAGCATTGACTTCGTCATACCTCTTCCATCTTCGTACAATATCCAAAGAGCACGTTCGTCGCTAAGTCAGTCAGTTGAGTTTCAAAGAAGAGTACGAAAATCTCAGCGGTGATACGAGGAGGAGGAACCAATGTATCCTCGTTCCTATGCTGACCGAACGTGTTCGATCCCTACGGTGCGGTCATTGTTGCCCGAGGATGATAGATGGAGTGATGACGTGAATATTGCGACGGATATTCAGCACCACGAACTACCGATCTTTCTTCAAAAGGTTCGTATTGTTCGAATGTCATGAGGGTGTTGATTCGTACCTCTACGGCATTCACTGAGTGCCCATGGTAGTTGATAGACATAAAAAGATTATTTCAATTATTCCTCATACGTTCCAGAAAAACCGTTCGGTATCTCCATGTTTCCTTTCCGAGTAGCAATAATATCAAAGCATGACTACCTTAGCTCCATAGTCTCGGTGGAGAGCATACGGCGATGAGGACCATCTGGTGTAACGACGCAAAGTGGTCGCTTCGCAACAACTTTGTTATTTCATATTGATGGTAAGGTTGAAGCGCGTTGATCTCGTGGCTTCCCTGTCGTTCAATGGAGAATACGATGCGTATAATATTCCGTGAACGGTCGTTGGCCTGAGGGGGATTTTATTTCATCCCCCTGCTCGATAGTCACATAACAAGACGCTTACCGACCGCGTTCTTACAAGCGTGCCGGCTCGCAGCTTCTCCTCACCTCCCGTCTCTCTCTCTCTCTCTCTCTCTCTCTCTCTCTCTCTCTCTATCTTGTGCGCTCGATTCCTCGGAAAGAATACATCGAGGAGCTTCGGCAAATTGCCCGTGAGATAGCCACAATGTTGCTCTCACCCCCTCGTCGATTTTATGGATATCTCGGCAACTATGGTTTCCATCCTCATCTAGCCGATAAGACGAGAGGACAAGAGCGTGTCGCTCGCGACTGAAACGAGACACTACCCTCGTTGACATTCATAAGACGTCCGCCGTGCGGGAGCTCAACCGTGAATTCACTTGTCTCGATTTTTCTCGGTAAAACCGTTCGTCTATATTCCGGAGGAAAAAAAAAAATAACTGTATTTCGCTACGCGATCCCTCCACGATAAAAATCGTCTTACCGTGCCAACGGTTTGCATCGCTGATTGAATCTCGTTGGTGGCCTAGATATGTCGATTGGCGTAAATTCAATGATTTCTTTCGATCCGACCGCGAAACGAGGGAAGAAATACTTCTTCAACCGCAATCGCGTCACTGAGCTTTCCTGGATTGTTTCCTCGAAGCATACTTTCCACTGTTTTTTCATGTCGGAATCATTCAGCCAGATCAAATCTGGACAGTACCTCAAGTAAATGAATATTTATTTGATACGTGAAGTACCTAAGTAATTTTTCATACTTCACGTACTTTTGTAAAGTACTAAAATTAAAGTAATTGTATGATGGTTTTTTGCAAGAATGTTTAGATCGATGATCCAAATTGGAATGTTACCATCGAAACGTGATTTAAAAGAAAAAGTACCTTAAAAAAAATGGTTTCTGCACTGAAAATTCTGTTCTTTGTGAAGTATTTGCAGTATTTAATACTCGGAACTCTGAATACTTTTCGATAGTGTGTCCATCTCTAAAATGAATCATTCACTATTCATTGTATTTGGCATGGAATTTGGTCCGTATTGTCGGTTATATTGTTTGGTCTTTCGTACCACACGGACGAAGAAGAAATATGAATATTTCCTGACCAGAACGGCTCAAAAGCGATTCTACTAATTGGGACCTCTTGTAAGTACTGAACGTGGTCTTGGGAGTGGATCAGACGTTTCAATAGAACCTATCTCGACCCACACACACACACACCTCGAGTCTCCACCGCAGTGATCCGTGTTACGAATCATTCGACGATGACTCACTTCTCCGGGAGCCTCGGCGATTGCCAGTGAAAGGCGTGATCATCGGACGAGCTCCTCGTTGCATCTTTCCGCGCTGCCATTACGATTCTCCTTTTTATATACACATGTACATATGTATACATAGATAAACGAACGAACGAAGGACCCACTTTTGCTGGTCCCCGAATTTTCGTTTATTTTTTCATCCTTCGTTTCGTATGCGTCTCCCGCGTGTGTTTATACAAGTTTAATTCTCGCCGCGTTTTCACGAATATTGCCGCTGGATTAAAAAAAGCCCGGAGGTTCACGGACATCGGCGCTGTCCGCCATAACGAGGAATATTGAAACGTCACATCGTTCATTAACAATCCATTCTAGTCAACCCTCTCTCCGCGCTGTGCAACGAAAGCAAACCCGCGAGCGAAGAGTGACTCGCGAGATTCCGTCTCTTCCCTCGCGTACGCGCACATAACCCGAGACCTTTCACGCGCTGACGGTGAGATGTGTTTTCTGCCGCTCGTTCTCGTACCGTAACCGTTGAATAAATAAAGTTGAAAATATAAAATAAAAAGGAAAATAAATAATAATATCCACAGACAACAACGGAACGTAATCGATAAAGGCCAAAACGACTGGTTCCGATATCAATTTTGACCTGTCCTACGCGAGGGTCGAGCATACTCCTGTCGCTCATGAATTCTCGTCTCGTGGGACAAAGCGTAAGTGCAAAGAGCATTCGATGTCGAAAAGCCTCCCAGAGCTGTCCAGCTTCACTGTAGTTACGGCATTGTTATATAGAACCGAATGTGCACGAGAGGCGGACGGTTTAATCGGAATGGAGCAGAGTCAGCGCAAGCACGTGACGATTATTCGCAATATGGAGGGCAGGTGATCGGGTGAAATGGTCACAGAGAGGACAGGAATAGATGGGTCAATAGAATAGTTTCCAATAATGTCTGTCGGGGAAGATACGAGCGGACCGCGGAGAGCAAAGAGGTATCGTTCGTACGCGGACGATCGAATGTTTCGCGTGGAGAAAATATGATTTTTCCCTGACTTACTTTGACGTTTTCCGGAGAAGTTGCGGGACGGCAAGCCATGTGCGAGAAGTCGATCGTCGGGGTCTCCGGGCTCGCGAGAACGGGAACGAGTGGGAATGGTGCCGTAATTAAAACGCCACGGAAACGGCGCCCGGACGTCTACCGGGAGTGACATCTGGTCTTGGTCTTCACCGAGCTCTCTCGCTGCCGGCGGTCGCAACACACCCCAGCGAAGAAGCAGCGTCGCGAGTACTCGGAGAGGATCTCGGCATCGGTGACACACAGCCCCGGGGCAGACGATGCTCCTCTCGTCGCGAGAACCCTCCAGTTTCCTTCTACGCTTCGTCGTCCTTGCTCTCTCTCTCTTTCTCTCTCAACATCGACCGACAATTTTGTCCTCCTTCGTGTATTCGTCTTTCCAGTCACTCTCACCCGGATTCCGTTCCACTCGTGCCGATCGTTGGGCTCGACGTTCTGTGCATTCGCGCACGTGCCGGGCGTCATTGCGACTCGGTACGGTAATTGAAACACGAATATACGGTCTCTCGTTGCACCGGAGTCCTTCTTTCTCTCGTTCTTTCCCGCCTCTTGACGATTTTGTCGAGCTCGCGTTTCTCAACGGAGAATCTGGAGCGCGGAGCGGCGATCAAGTGTCGAGACTGCGAGCAGCGACGCAAACAAAATCTTCCTCGAGATTCGTACGGAACTATAGATTGACGTTTGCCGGAAAAAAAAAAAAGAAACGAAATTCTTTATCATTATCACGAGGATCCGAGAAAAGTTTTATTTCAGTGCGAAATGGCGTTGAGTAAAAGATGAACAAGTACTCGAAGACGTAGAATAAAACAGAAAAAAAAGCACTTTAATTGCTCAGAAACATTCTATAATGTTCTCTCGTTTCGGCGCTTTTCTCGTTTGTTGGGTGGTTGCAATTAATTAAATACGAAGTTTTCCCTTTTTTTTTTTTCATTACGAATATTCCATGAATTCCCCGATTGTGTCTGGGGAAACGAAAGTAATAGTGTAGCGTCAGTTCGAAGGTAGAACTTCGGACATTCGTATAACAGAACGTAACAGAGTCCCGTGGAAGAACGGAGAGATAGACACAAGGATTTTCGAAAGGTTTATATAATTGATCGGTTTAGACGGTTGCAGCCGACATTTACGCCGCTATCGTAAACACAGAGATCTGTGCGATCGGAGAATAATGGGAGTCGGCAAAATATACCCGTTCGCTTGAGCAGCAAACGAAACTGACCTCGGGCATCGATGCAGAAACGGAATTCTTTCGAGTGGAAGACAGCCACGCGGATTCACCGATGAGTTTCTGTAATTCGAGTCTAGGAACAAACGTTTCGTCTGGGATTGCAACCGATAATCACAACGTCCTCACCAGTAAAAACGTTTCGGTAATTCGCTCAAAAGACACATTCCACCCATTACCTGACGACTCCTTCCGAGACTAAACGTTTACCCGGGAGAAACGTAAAATACCCAAAAAAATTTTGAAAAAAATATATATATCCAGACGGTCTAATCTTTGTCTCGTTCGGGCGGGCAACAACGCATGTCCACGTTCCATCGTTTCTAGCGATGCGACCCGGAGGATTGGAGTTTCTATAATTCCATGGCTGGACTCGCGAAACGAGCGTAAAATCGGCCTCTCGAGCGAAGCACTCCGCGCTCCGCTGGTTCCTTCGGATTGCCCGGGGCAACCAGCTCGGGGAGACACGTTTCATCGTTTTCTTGGGTCGCGAGGGAACGCGCGCGTTGCACCAGCAGCAGCGGCAAACGACGAGCCACACGGGATGCGAACGACGGAGGGAGGAAGTCTGAATTCAGACGGAGAGAAAGGAATTACATACCGGTGGACTTGAGAGAGAATGAGAAGGCGACGGAGGTACCCGTTGGGGGATCATCGTGATTATGCGCATTTTGAACGGGGGTTTGGGTGAGGATCCGGGTGGGGGGCGGAGGGGAACGCCAAGGGGACCACCATTGGATCGTATCGGTCGGCGGAGCGCGCTCCGAGCTCGCGCCCTTGTATCGCCGCGTCGCCCTCTTGGAAAATGTATGAGGTTGTCGACCTGTAGATAGTATTTCAGATAAATTTGATGCTTTAGCCGAGGTAGCTCCGAAACCCGTGTATCTCCTCACGGATACAAGTCGGCCGATAGCGAACGGTCGCGCTCCATGTCTGTCCGAGCTTGTGTCTACGTGTATGTATTCCGTACGTATCGACGATCCGACGAAGAAGACCGGTGAGAGAAACGGAGGGCGAAGAGGGAACGACGAGAGAACGATCGCGGCACCGCCGGATCTGACGCTCCATCGAGTCGTGTACAAATCGTATACGGCTTACCGAAAGGCTCTCTCGCCTTTTGTTTCATCTCGTTCGCTATCCTTTCGTCTATCGGGCTTGTTCTTTCCGTACGTCTGTTTGTTCGATTCTTACTTCCCTGCCCCGTCGCGTGGTTCGACGTGCCCGACTCGAGAATCGAAATGAGGGTGTGCGGTAAATCCGTCCAAATAAAAATTCGTACTCACAAATAATTCTCCGAAAACAATTCGTGTAAAACAATTCGTTGAAAAAAAATTTCTCCAAAACCATTTGTCTAAAAAAATCTGTAGTAATCGATTAATGCAATGAATTAATTGACGATCTTTTACCGAATACTTAAGACAAATATTTTTTACTTCGGTAAATTGCCTCTCTTTGCCGGACCCGAAGTCAATGAACGGATATTTACCGGATATCCGATTCCATCTTCATTTTCTCTGATCTTTTATATTTTTTTTGAACTCATGCATTCGTTAATCCTTTTCTTCGTTCTCTCTCTTGATTCACCGTCGACGACTCCTTCGATTGCACGAGTCCTCATCGTACGCCTTTCGACCTTTGTTCGGTTTCCTTCGTGAAGAAAACAGGAATAAAGACGCGTGCGTCGACGCATCGCCCTCCGTATCTATCTACCTCGACACCTTTTCGTCACCAGAACGAGCAACGAGCCCTAAGTATAAACGAATTGAAAAGTGAACGAGAAAGTCAATTCCCCGGGCACCCTTTTCTCGGACTCATCGCGTACGTCATAATAACACGGTAACAACATACCTAAATATTACTATAAACATCACCAATGAATGAATCTAGTCGTCCGCGGATGAACCAGTTTCACTATTCACGCCTCCAGCGGGTGAACAGAATTATGCAACCGTTGTACTACATAATACTGTTTATCCGTGTAGGTGCGCGCGATTTTCACTACAAATAACCCGAATAAATTATATATATATACGTATGTATGCTCGTGAAGTGGTGTAAGAGTAGCGACAGTGGTAACCATAAGAAAAGATGAATTTATTCAACAACTTCCATAGGGCGAGAGTCGCAACTCAAAGTCTAAAGAATTCTCACCTCTATTTTCTCTTCTTCCCTTGGTTCCCTCTCGTTTCTTATCTCGCTGTCTGATCGATGGCACGCCAGGACCACTCCTCGCGGGCGGACCACCGTCGCAGCCACCCCCTCTCTCTCTCTCTCTCTCTCTCTCTCTCTCTCTCTTTTATTCTCTCCGCACATTGCTCCGTCGCGGTCCCATCCGCCGAGATATGCAGCCGAGGCATTTCCAGCACAAACGGTGCGCAGTCACAGCTTCACAGTGACCAAACTAGTCGCGAGAGAGAGAGAGAGAGAGAGAGAGAGAGGTCTCTCTCGCATGGATCGAAGTACAAGTGGAACGGGCGAGCTGAGAGGAACTTCTTTGTCAAGTCACACCGGCGCAGCACCGACGCGTTTCTCGACTCCACCGTATCGGTGGCAAAAGGATGAATGAATACGAGCCGGTAGAACCAGTTGTACAGTTAGAGACATCGCATTTATATAGTATTTACGATTTACGTTGAGTACATTGCGTATTATGTAAATCGTCGGGTGCAAAAGGCAGGTGGGGGAAATTATAAAAGTGCCGAAGATTTGTTGAACAAGTCACGGTACAAACGGACTACGATGGTCTTTTATTTTAGCTTCTTTGGTGGGTTCCAGGTTCGTCGCTTCCAGGCATTCTCCTCGTATCCTTATCCTCCTCAATCTCTCACCAACGGCGAATCGTTACGAATACGGCCCGGCCCGACTTCCTCGGCGGTGAAACCCGCCTCTTTGGCCAACTCTTTCCATTAATTTTTTTTTTTTTTTTTTTCATATTTCTTTTTAAGGACCACCACTCCTCTCGTACATGGCCACTCGGCCGCGCGTAGGAGAGACACGCTCCGAGCGCATCCCGTGGATGGACCATTAATGCTGAAATCCGTAGGCCTCGGCAAACTGGCTTCGTACGCTACGTACATACAGAGTCTGGTACTCTCTTGCTTCCGCTCTCTCCCGCTTACTCTCTACCATCAACAAAACAAGTTGCGCTAATGGTGATAAACTTAAGCGCGCCCCGCGTGCCATTACATTCGCATAACGTTAAACTTTAGTGCCATTAGCGCGAGCTGTGTGTAAAACCCTGGTAACTTCGTGCGTGTGTACGCGCACTCACTCACTGCTCTTTGACGATCGAATACATAAAAAAGGGCACCGAGGAACCGTAGGCGTTTCCACTGCACACGCACAGACGAGTCAAGCAATTTTTTTTTTTTTTCCTCCACGAACTTCAATACTTTATAGGGGCTTGTGGTGTAAGTAACATAAAATTAGAATGACAAAACGGATCCGTGAATTTGTCTTATCCGTTTTCAATAGTCACTCGAGCCTTCATCGTGGTGGGGGATAATTTATTAAAATTGAATACATCTCGCCTGTAGCGTTCTCGACGAGCTTTCGATATTTTTCTGGCGTACGAAACCGACGAGAATATGGTGTATGCACCAGTGAAAGGACGATTAGGTGTTGTTTTTTAAAAGTTACGCAAAGTAAAAATGTTGTACACTCACTTGTCGTGTCCGATTCAGCCGTCGAAATTAATCACTTTTATTGTGACGAAAAATATTCGAGTGCGTTGTGAAACCCAACACCGGGGTAGGAAACGATTAAATAAAAAACAATTACAGATACACCAGTGAATGGGCGAATTCTCCAGGAAATTCGAATCGTTCATAGATATTAAAAAAATCGCTTAATAACTCAAATAATATTAATAACGCTAATAGTAACACGGGAAAACCAAAAAAAAAAAAGCTTATCACCCTCTCAGTCTTAGTGTCAAATCGACTTTCAGCTTTTGAATATTTCTTTGGCACAGCTGTAAATAATTCATTGGTAGACTTTTTAAATCGATAAACAACTTGCTAATTTAAATAAAAAATAAGACGAAAAAATAATGCGTCATCTCCGTGTTCCTAAAACCTCTCGTCGTCAATTAACCGGCGGGAGTTAAGAAAATTACGCGAGAGAACGGACATCGATAATTACATCGTATTAATGACCAATCGTCTCGAATTAACGGAGACCTGTAAATCGTGGATCATCGTCCGGTGCTTTCATCGAAAAAGGTGAGAACACCTCCAGAGCGATGGACTCTCCCTCTGCTGCGTGCGCCCATCTTTCACCGAATCGCCCGTACCTTGGCCAATGATTCTCGTGCTTGCGTTATATCCCATTGCTTCTCCCCTCGCCACGATCGTCAACAGGAAGAGCGATCGCCGGTGTCATCAGAGCTAACAGGATCCCCCTCAATCGCTTGCCCACCACCGACGAGTAATCTGCCGCTGGAGATGCGTCACGTTTACGTTTAACAGGGTGTCGAGCTAATCGAGTTGGGAAGAGATCATTGATCGCGCACACCGCTCCGCTCCGCTGTTCTTCGCCGGCGTCTTGGCGAGCTGGAAGACGCGGGTGTCACGCACGGGACCCTTCGGCATGTGGGGCTTCCTCCTTCCCGTCATCCTCGTCGCTTCGTCCGTTACTTATACCGTGCACCATTATGGGGTGTCTCACGAATTTTCTGACCGTCGTTCGGAGCGAGCGGTAGGCACGAAAAGGAGATCCAAAGCCGCTGGTGCTCGCTTGCCCATTGAAACTGGATCTCACTCGTTGGGGAAAGGCTTATTTTAGCGCACGGAGTGTGCTGTAACGTCGCTTACAGATTGCACCTTGGAAGTAAGGTATACCGTAGGCGAAGCCCGGTGAAGACAGCGATGCAACCCGCGGATCCCCGGAGGATCGTCTTACCGGCGGGGATTAGTTAACGTCGTTGTCGTCTCGTTGCGGCTGTTGGTTACTCTTCTGGTTTCTAGCATCATCGAGCATCAGTCGAAATACATATCTGTCCGTATACGCGTATCCACTCGCTCTTCCCCTCGAAGCTCACGCTCGTACGTCTCGAGCCTCGGGTGTTCTACGTTCTGCTGCCGAGGGGTTGAACCTTCTCTTGATTGGAACGAGCTGCTTGTCCGTATCTCGCTCTCTCTCTCTTCCCGTCTCTACGGTAATCCTGCTCTTACTTCAACCCCCTCGGCTGGTGAGGAAATCCCCCGCGAGAGTTTCTTTGTGCAAGTTTCGTTGGAGTTGGACTGTACGAACCGGCTGGAGACGGTGAGACTTCTCTCGAATGCTTGGAATCATCAAGATATCTGCCGAGAATTGAGAGACGGGAGCTTGATTATCCGAATCAATTCGGGATTGTTGCGCGCACCGAGACTCGCGTGTCCAATGGACGTATAAGTTTCTGAAGCTGAAGCCGTCGTTGGACATCAACGAAAGTTTGTATTTTTTCGCGACGACTTATTCTCCACAAACAACCCCGAATTTTTTTTGGCTTGGACGTTGATAAACAACTTACCAACTCAAGTCGTTAATAACATGGAAACTAAACGGACAAGTTTGTGTATTACGAACAAAACTTTTTGTCAGCTATTTGACAGAATTATATTCACGATAATTCTGTACTCCTGTTTTTCTAAACTGTTATTTTTCTATGTATTCATGACGCCATTATCACGGCACACTGCAGTTCGTATCGGTGATATCGACGATTGATCGGTGCTCGCGGTGCCGTTTCCTAGACACTATCGTTTCTGTCTGTCAAACGTCAAACTAATCGACTGTAATCGTCGGAGTGACAACGCGGATAATCCACCGAGTTCCCACGATCGTAATTGACTAAACTTTGGTGTTCTTTCGCGTGGAAGGATGGAGCGAGGAAAATAGTCATTATCGCGGGTTCCCATGGTATTGACTTGACTTCTTGCAAGGTCGCGAGACGGAATAAAGTGCTGTCTGGAGAACTAGAGCCGTGCTCTCCTGGAAGAGACGTATCCAATTCCGTGAGAATCGAGTCAGCAGCCTCGCTCTGTAACGCTCGCTTCGTCCTCCTCCTTTTTCCATCTTCACGGTCTCGGGCAAAATCCAATAACCAATAATGACGAGGGCTTTTTATTTATTTTTTCTTGATTTTTTTTGTTGATTTAATTCGAGCGTTCGTCACGTCGTTCGGGACGATTTAGCCTCGTCTCGGTCAGCACTGACCACAGTACCGTTGCGTATCTACTGCTACTTCCTTTTCGATCAATGCCGCTGCTCACAGACGCTGATGTATCATCAGCGGTCAACACAGAGCGGCCGAGATTGGATCGTTCAAAAAATCCAGAAGCATGTCCAAGCGGAACGGCAACGAGCATTAACCGTGAAAGTTCTGATATTTGTAAGGTCATTCTATATCGACTCGTTTGCCTCGATCACATTCCACAAGGCATCGAAAGCCCCGTATGTGTTTCGCAGAGAGCGAGAAAATCAGCAGTTGGGTTAGGAGTAATTTTAACGAGTTCGCCGGATATCACGTTGCTACGTGTGTGTGTGTGTGTGTGTGTGTGTTTTCAGCGCCGATGAAAAAACTACTCTTTTTCGCCACTTCGTTCTTGCTGCCTACCTTATCGACTCGGGCTCGCCGGTTCGTCGCCCGTCGGAAATCTCGGCGAATTTTTTGCCGCAGCAAGGACAGAGTGCGGGATGCCGCGAACGAATGCTAGGAAATAAATCCGAAGAGCTTCGGGCAGGCAGGATTTGTTGCGTGCACACAAAGTGTAAGAATTTTTTTGCTCGACTCCACATCAGCAGGAGCAGCAGCAGAAAAGTCTGCAGAAAGAACGCCAGTGCGAAGGTTTGACATCGGTGCAAAGCTTCACCGAGAGAATCGTCTCGGTGGAATCTAGAGTTTTTTTTATCTACCTTGCAATGCTATGTCTCCGTACTCCACTTTTTTCCTATCTCCGTTCTACTCGGTTTCTTACGACGATACACCGTTTCGTATCCCTTCGGGCCAGGATCAAAAGTCTGTCAAAGCTAACAGGACTTTCCTCAAAGACGATCGTGCAGAAGAAATAATGTACTTTACCTTTTCGCTGTGCATATACCAGAATTACAACCAAATAAGAAATAATATCACGCCGTGACAACATAAAATGCCAATTGTGTTAATTCACAAACACCGTGTTTTCCTTAATTAATTCGTTCCTGTGTAAATTTAGGTGGATCGACCATCAGACGAAATCAAACTTGAGATCTCAGTTTTTGTATTTGTTCTACATGAAGCCTTGACGCATTTATTCTTAAAGTCTGAGCAAT
Source organism: Listrodromus nycthemerus (assembly GCA_963978505.1). Taxonomy (NCBI): domain Eukaryota; kingdom Metazoa; phylum Arthropoda; class Insecta; order Hymenoptera; family Ichneumonidae; genus Listrodromus; species Listrodromus nycthemerus. The sequence goes on along the minus strand of OZ021679.1, from coordinate 11,807,464 downwards.
TTGGACTGCTTAATTTATTTTTAATACAATTCAGAAGTTGACTACTTTGACCGTATCGTTCTATGTTCTGACATTTGAGTCGGTCGATTCCGGAATAAAATATCACTAATTTACTACTATAAAACCAATTTAGAGCATTGTAAAACTGGTTTTTAGTATACCAAGCATGAAAAATTACGTAAAAAATATGGAATCCGCATTTTGCCGTCTGGAGTCGATGATTTATCGATGCGACGTTTATTATGTCACTGCAGTTTATAAAACCAGTCGAATTATCATTGCCCGGCTGGACAACCTTCCCGGTCTAAAACTTTGATAACACATGGATTCTCATAAAATTATCAATCTATCAATAATTGTATATCTCAAATAATCGTTAAGAACTGATCATATAAGTTTTTTAAAATTATTTAGAATTTAGTTTTTCGTTTTGTTATTTAACCAGTAGTAGTACGTGATATCGATTCCAAAGTGATTGACATTCTTTGAGTTGCCTGTGTATTCTTATTACACAAAAACAACAAAAAAATACCTCATGAATGGAATGCATAATTGATTTTATTAATATTCCATGCAATTTTGGACAGCGGTGATGATTTTTTTTCAATCACATTTTCACTCCAAAGAAACAGTCAATTCACCCTAAGGACGATTGGAAAGTAAATACAAGAGTGTGCGTGGTACGTTTTTAGTGTACTCAACATTTATCTGAAAGTGTTGACGGCACGGGAAGATTTCTTGAAAAAAAATGAGCATAAATAGCGCCACACTGTATATAACTATCAGGTGCAAGGACTACAAAAGCGAGTCGCCAAAGTAAATTACCTCGCAGTTAAACTTGTCCTTGTACAAAACTTTCTCAACCGAGGAACGACTTTAAGATTAATCCGCATTCACGTACGCGATAAACCCGTGGGTACGAAAGTCCCTCCGCTTGCCTGTTCCTTTAATAAAATGTACCTCCAAACAACGTTAATGAAAACTCCGTTTAAAGTTCAAAGTAACTTTGACGACCGCACAAGTGGCTCCGTGGCTTTTCCTCCTTCCCTCTTACTTCCCTATTAGGCTGCGCAATTATTAAACAAAGAGCATAACGGACATTATGATTTGCCTACTTAAACAGCAGGAACTCCGTCCCGTTCGGTTCTGAATGAACTGGATATTTTTTTTCTGTGTTTGTTATTTCCATTCCTTGTTTCACTTACTACGCAACCATAGTTGGATATAATGCATCTGTGGTTTACGGTATTCACCCGTTACATCATATTATTTTCTTTGCGGTTGTAACTATATCGTGGTACCATACTTCGTTCACGTAGCGGAGTAAACCAGTCACTGCGGTCGAGAGAAGACCACTAGAGTGCCCACTCTATCCGCATAGAATACCCGCAATCCTGAACACGCAGACGTTATTTCACTTCCTCTATATTGCTACTTACCTTTGCATATCCGTATCTTACCCGTGAGAGATCGAGCTACGCTGGCGAATGAAGCTTAACAAATTTTACCGGTATAATACGAACCGAAGAAAACGACCGGACTATTTGATGGAAATATTAAAGTTGACGGATAAAAATGTTTCATTCGAGAGAGCGGATGGTTGTTCGGGCGGGGACCACCTGGAAACTCACGTTGGTCTCGCAACGCAACAGAACTATCCGTCCCATAAAATTTCAATTTGCTCTCGTGTCAAGGCTTCTTTCCCCGAACCAGTGTCTACGAGTAATCCCCGCGATTTATTGGAAACCCGAGGAACGGTGAGCGTGTAGAATGTGAGAACGGAACTATTTTCCGTCGCGTCTCGAATGATATCCGCCACCAGGGAAATTTCTATTGGCCTCATCCTTCTTTTCACCGAATTTCTCGGTACGAGTCGTGCCGATCGTTAAAGCCTAGAGTGCAATAAGATACGATCAGGTCTCTATCTGATATCGATAAATCGCGATCGTTCGAAATTCAATGCTGTAGCTGAGTACAGCCGCGTTCTTCCCTCGGTCGCTGAGTATCGTAGCTGTAACGAACTCGAGGAGAATCTACGCGGTCGACGCGATAAACCTCAGAACTTAACAGCGATCGACAAGATGGAAAGATAGATGTTCATTCACGCTTCTGGGCCATTGGTTCTTCGAGTTTTTCCTCCAACTTCTTCCCACTATGTACGTCGTAGTACGAGACTGAACCTCGATGTTGTTTCCGGTTGGGAAACTTAAACTTCTCACCGGAAGTGACATCACAAATAGCGTCACAGTAACGATGGATATTTCTATGCAACTGCATTGAATTGTCTCGATTCAATATTTCTTGCACATTCAACGCCTGACGACGTATCTCTGGCCAATAATAGCTTTCGACTCGAGACCTCGTCGATCCGGATCACGTTGGCGACACGAGGAATCCAGTAAATTGGTTGAACGCGGTTGCCATTAGCGTTTCGTGACCGTAGTATAGAACGGGATTAACCGCTGAACTACGAAAATACCTGCTCGAATAGAGGTTTCCCCATGTGTTCATGAATTCCACAAAATTTCGTATTGCTCTGCGCCGCGATTGCAAATGCTGGGGCTTCATGGAATTCGTATTATTATCGCACACAGTCGAGAACAAACAACGTACGGGATGAAGCTTTTCTCGCTAATGAAATGGATCATAATAACTCGTTGGCATTATTCCATCCCCCTGCGTCTCGCTTCCCACTGTCCTTGGAATAATGAAGAGAGGACTGTTTTTTCAACGTAATATTAATACCCGAGGGTCGGTCCAGGTCGACGTTACTTACCGGTTTCTACGGTCGAGAGAAAAGAGACACACAAGTTGCATATCTCAGTAGCTTTTTCCCCGACTCTCGTCGAACACTCGAGTAAGTAAAACACTAGAGTCGATTTCGGGACGGACAATGGAGAGATTATTACGAGAGACGAATATTTTGTAATTACGAGTCTCAAGAGATTCTCACTGACCGGATATATTTTTCATATCTCTTCGTGCTAAAATGAGAAACCTTTTGTAGCGAATTACATTAACTCATGCGTCGTCCCTTATTCATTTAATTAATCAATATAGTCTGCAAGATTTACACTCTTGTACAGTAATTTTTTGATAAAATCACTCTCCCTCCTTCTCCGTGATGAAACAATCACCTAATTATTCTCGGCACCTGACGAACGAACTAATATAGCTTTGCTTTATTTTTGTTTGTTACAGAAAATTACCTATCAATATATGGTAAGGGAGAAAGGGTGGACCGGATCTAGTCAACTCCGTCATTGCCATTAATGCAAAGACGACTCGTCGCGTTGAACCCAGTTTCCAGTGGACACCTTTGCTATCGTTTGTCGTCTCGGGATCGTCGAAATTTTTGAGAGCCCATCGACAAGGATATACTCGGTAACCGCTCAAAGAGCGATGGAACGGAGGCTGCACCTGGCGAACCGGAGGAAAAGACTTTATCCGGTAAGCATGAGTACACAACTTCGGCTCCACTGTGGCCCGTGGAATACTTATCTGGACATTCGTTTTTTTCTCCCGAGTGTTGCAACTACGGAGTTCAATGAAACTTTTCGCGAAATTCGATACAGTTACCGCTGAAGCGACTGGATATCAAAAAGCTTTTACTTTTTAGCCAAAAACGTTTTCGATAACAATGCCTGAAAGAGAATACAACAAGTACGGAAGTAACCTGCCCAAAACGCCAAATAGACATGACCATTTGTGGCTGAAACACTAAGCTCATCTGCTTTCAGAGACGCGGATTTCATTACGTATTCGGGAAGCCTGATCACGAAGACTTGCCTTTTATTTTTTCCTTTTTTCTGCACCAATTTACATGCTAATTTAAGCAAATCATTCGTATATTCACCTGCGTAACTCAACGTGAGCCTTTTCGCCGCCTTTACTACTCACATACTCTTCTACTCACCTCCTCGGGAACTCGGAGTCTCGTTATCCACGATCGTGGATTCGTCGTTTCCGGTTTACATTGAAATGAGCTTGCGAAGCTCGGAAAGAAACCGTCTGAATTAATATCTCGACTCTATGCGCGGACAAATTAAAGTCTCATTTTCTCCAACACCGCGCCCACAAAGTTTAACGTTTTCGGATTGTATTCAGAGTTCAAATAAGCCCGGTCTCTAATGTCTTCCAACGATCGTTAGCTTAAAATACTCCGAAGGACTTTTGAGATTCACTTTTAAAGTTGGTGATTCTTTCTAATAATTTTTTTTCATTATTTTTTTTTCAGATAACCGGAGCAAATCTCGTTGGGCAGCCGACGTCGGCAAGAGGAAAGTGCTTCGGTCCAGTGAATCTTGAAAGAAAGAAGCGTTCGGGCAGCCTTATAGTGGAACAGTGTCACGCTGAAGTCTTCGAGGCGTGAACTTTCGACTGATTCATCCTTCACTGAAGCTTCGCGACGCTACCACGTCGATTTACCTTATCCAAGCACAAAGTCCGTCTTGAAGAAAAAGTATAAGAAGTACTCGAGGAAGAGTGAGCCCTCTCGTCGCTCCAACTTTTCCGCAGGCGGACCCACCGGAAAGTTTATAGTTTCATTCCAGAATCCAGAAAGAGTGTTCGAGTTTGGCGCGCCACCGCACGACACGTACCAAAAACTCGCTATACCCTTAAAACATCGAGACTCGTTTAACCGCGAACGCGCAGTGCAATAACTCGACGCTCCGTGTGCCCTCCGTTGAAGCTCGAGCGATAAAGAAGACTCTTAGGAAATACCCTCGAGTTGCTGTTGACGCGAGCGCTGGTAAAAGACTTTCTTTCCCGAAATTCGTGGGATACGACGATGTAGACGTGAAACTACCATCGCCGAAACTATCAAGTTACCGTCGTTAAAAAATGCTGCGAAACACGTCCGGGTCATAAGTCTCCATTATTTGTTCAATCCGTGATACCTGTACAGTAGATAGATAAATTTCCCACCGTTAACCATCGTCGTGTTCGTCAGTCTCGTGATAGAGGCAAACGTAGAAGACCGTGAAACTCGGAGGGTTAAATCGGGTGGCAAGAGAGTTCGACGCAGATGAAGCCTCGGAAACTAGTTGATGAATTTACTTTCCGCTCGTCGAACAACCTTCTCAGAGAGATTGCCAGTATTCCACTTTAGTCGGCGAATTGTTTGAGTTTGGCGAGTTCAACTGGCCTCACCGGGGTCTCCTCAAAATTATAGAATTGTGTAACGTTCATTCAAAGAGCTCATCTCTCAAGTTTTCGATCTCTCGCTATTCCATTAGCGAAAGACTTTATTGGAATGAGACATAGGAGCGAGATCGAGTGAGACCGAGTGAGAAAAAGAGTAAGATAGAGACCGTGTGAGTGTACCTCTGTGTGTGTGTGTGTGTGTGTGCGTGCCTGGAGCACAGAAGAATTATAAAACATTAAAGTCGAAGATGTTTGTAACAACGATGTCACGAGGGATATCATCGATAGTTTGGAGCTTGACGATACTCCTGTACTGCTCGGTTCACGCGAGCGGGACAGGCGACGGAGGTCCGAACAGTCCGGTCTTCAATCTTGACCATACCGCACTAGAGAAGAACATAGCTGCTATATTCAACAAAGTCGCCCACAGTTCAGCTACGACGAAGAGAAGCGTGCCGGCTTACGAGGCTCAGGTATCGGCGAGTACAACCCTATCGACTGTACCGTCGCCCTTGACCACGACGATACCTTCCGTGCCGTCGGCTCGCTATCCACTCGCCCGGGTAACACTCGCCCCGGCATACCGGGACTTACCCTCGTACGCGCCTCCTTCCCGGGCGCCTTTCACACCTCCTCTACCGCCGGAATATGTGAATCCCTTCGCGGATAAGCCGACGCTTCGAGGAACTAATTCCGAGTCTCACGCCGGTGTCAGAAGACCTATACCACCACCGAGTTTGACTCCCGCCCACGAAAGGATACCGATAAGGCCGCCCGATCTCGTGCAGAATCCTTCGCAGACGCCGGAAAAACAGCCGCCTCGCAACAAAGCCCTCAACACTCCGAGCAAGGAGCAGAAGGTTCCCGAGCCAGCAGAATACGACCGAAGAAACAATACGAACGATTTTGTTCCGACTCTGCACTATCCAAGTATCTCGAGGATACTATCCGGTAGTAACGGAAGGAAGCAGGACATACCCGAGATACTTTTGAAGCCAATGCCGACAAAGTCACCGTTGCCGAACGTCCCTGCGGCCTCGACAACGGAGAGGACCACGACGACGAGTACCACATCGAGCTCGACGACGATCGTCTCCAGACCGGTGACGCATCCGACGATCTTCAATCTGCCGAACACGAGAAGACAGGAGGACGGTAACGGCAAGCAAAAGAACGACGATGACGCCAAGACGGAGCACATAGAAATCGTCGATGCCGAGAGATTGCCTTACCCGCAGCCCCAGCCTCCGGCACCGTCCAAGAGGCCTTCCGAAGGCGATCGCATCGTCCCCCACGTCGAGACCCACCCGTTGGAATCAACCTGGAGAATCGCATGGTCCCTTCACGTATACGTCGCCGCGATAATGTTCACTCTCATGGCTCTCTACTCGATCTACAAGATCGTTCGTTTCAACGAGGCGATGAATCTCCTTACTCAATCCTATTTCCTGACCGTTCACTTGTTGCTCACGAGCGTCTGTACCCTCAGGTGTTTTCACCTATTCTACGACGCTTACAACCTCGGTCAATCTTTGCCAGAGCCATTGTCCCGTGTACTCCTCTATCTACCCGCGCCATTGCTCTCAACGGCATTCGCGACCCTGGTCCTCTATTTAGCCAAATGTTCGGAGGCTCCGGCTCTGAACAACAAGTTCCTCTCGCCAGCGGCTCTCGCACTCTGCTCAACCGTTCACGTCATTCTCTACGTCTCCCTTCACGTATCCACCCACGTTCTCGGCTACAAGGACGACGCCGAAATTCTACCCCTGATATGCCAATGCATCTACATTGTCGTCTGCGTTACACTCGGTTTATGCTACATGTACGTCTATCGCGTCGTTCGCTCCCAAATAAATGTGAGCAGTAACAAATCGGTGGCGAGCCACGTCGCGGGTGACCCTACCGCGGTCGCCCTCGGCACGGCGATAACCACCACCATAGCTACGGCTCTGCTCTTCATCCTCATGGGTTTCGTTCAGCTATACGATATTTTTGGAGTACAGCGCGTGCAGCCCTATCCGTGGCTCTGGTGGGGATGGGAATTCTCCGTTCGACTCATCGAACTATCGATGTGCGGACTCTTAGCTTGGGTCGCGAGTCTCTCTCAGTATCCTCTTCGAGAGAAGCAACTTCAGCAACACTCGGCTCACGCGGGCTTCGCTCTCTTCCCATGCGGCAGCTCCACGTCGACGGAGAACATGGACGATGTGCTGTATCCGGCGATATGCAGCACCAATCAGGCCATACAAAATTACACTATGAGGACCGGCAAGCAGGTATACGATGATAGTTTTCCACTAAACACACTGCCGGAGCACCTCAATATATCGGGCACTTTCGAGAGGCACTCAATTCGAAAGTCCGGGACCATGGGACACTTTCCTCACGAGGGTAGAGGCTCGCTGAATCGTCACGGGAACGGGGTCCAAACCCTGAGGAGTTCGGAAACTCGCGGTAGGCATACACCCGTTCAGGGACTTCACGAACAGGCGCCAGCCTCGGGCTCAACGATGCTCGTCGCCGAGGATGGTTTCGTTAGATTCCGTAGCCTCGGCGCCGAGGAGGACGAACTTTCGGATACGCAGAGCGTCGTTGGCACACACGGACGTGGAAGTTCACTAGCCGGTAGCGTAAGATATAGCGCCAGACACCCTAACGTCCAGCACCAGCATACTCACCAGCATCCACATCAGTATCAGCACGCGCATCAGCACTCGCTACAGCACGCGCACTCTGGCCAGTCACACCTTCAGGGACATCACCAGAGTCACCATCAGCTTTACAATAATACGTAGAATCGTTGCCGTGTGGCTCGCGTCGATTGGCGTTCCACGGTGACGCTCTCGAACGAGGTAAGACACCTCTTCCACCCGGCAAATCAACCTTCGCTTTTCTCACGGATCATTTATTTCTACTGAGTTTACGTGTCGAACATTTAATAATGCCAATTATCTTTTCTTCTTGCAGCTGCAGCCTTCAATGAGACACGTCATAGTGAGAGCCGAGGATGCAGCAACGTCGAGCCACCTGATAAGAACTCGACGCTCCATATTCGAAGATCTAATTTAACGTTCATCGGTGTAAAATACGTCCTGTGTATAAAAACAAAAAGGAAGACAGTATAGGAATTATCGAACTGCCCTCTCTGATGACGCGATGCCCCGGAGGGGACTCCGAATCCTCAGCGTCGAGACTTTGCGACTCGGCCAGTTCGTTAGCTCGTAATATCGTCGGACGTACTACCACTGCTCGACGATGAGAAAGTTGGCGCCGATCCCGTTTCCCGTCACCCAGCTCGTGTCTACAATATGGATAGTGCATGAAAGCTTCGAATTTCACATACCGTACTCGGCACACTCGGTACTTAAAAGAGAGAGAAAAAGAGATCCTTGTGATTTACCACAACCCTGCTGTACCAATTGCAGGCGCATAAGCGCGCCCCCGTTTTTCACTCGACTCGTCGGTGTTATACTCGCGAGTCGAAGATTATTGGCGATAGACGAGAAAGAGATAGATCGACAGTAATGGTGTCAACGATTAACGAGACTTTTCAACGCCGCTGAAAACTAACGTGTAGTTTCTTTCGGCAAATCGTTGGCATCGGATAGTGCGTGTCTCTTTTGTTTCTCCTAATAATATGGAGTTCGCGTACCCAGCTATCGAGTCATTTATCGTTAACGTTCGAAATAATCGCGACATTCATATATTTTTAAGAAAAAAATTAAATGAAGAAAAACAAAACCCGTGGATGAGGTCCAAATGCGAGATTCGGTGAACAACCCGGCATCGCCGGTACGTTATGTCGAGACCGTTTTTCCAAGTGAGTGTCAAAAACAAAAAAAAAGAATTTGTACAGTCGATACTAACTTAGCGCTCAGTCCTCTCGTAAGACTTGTATGTAAGATTTGCGAGCTTAAGTTGACTGGTAAACCCGTTGTGTTAAGAATTCCGCCGAGGAATTAGTTTACGTTTGAAACGCAATTAATTAACGAGACGATTGTACTTTGATACGTTGCAAACGAATGTGCCAGAAGACTGCAATTTTCATCACGAATGAAAGACGTTTAATTTAATAGTTTCCTTATTTTTTAATTAAAGACAAACGTTGGCCAGCCTCTCACTATAAACGTTCTTAACCTTAATTTTGTTTGTTTGAGAATCTATATGGTACAAATTAGTACACGACCTATTTTACACACGAAACTCGTCTGCGTTTTTATTTCCTAAGTGATCGCAATGTATATGTTGATATGTATAATGTAAATAAGCTATATTCACGAGCAAAAAGCCTGCCGTTTTAAATAGTATTAAATATTGATTTTATAATCAACTATTCCTCTATTATATTTTCTCTGATATATTAGAAAAACTTTGTAAATGCGAGAATGTGATGTTAATTTATATATCGAGGAAAGATAAGAATACGAAAAATGTATTTATTACATTTCAGTAACTGCAAGTGCGAGACGCCTTTTTACTGTTCGAATTATCGTCGTGCCCCCTAAGTTTACTGCCACTTTAAACTGTGGTTACTTTCAAACAAGTGACTTTCATTCTTCTACTCATTCGTTATGTTGTTTGCTTTACCGATTGCCAGACCACGGCTAATGCCTCTTTTTCACCAACCAATCAGTTCTTAATGATATTCAAACACATATATTCTTAAGTAGATAAAAAAATCGAGAATCAAAGCTTTTCCTTCTAAATGGACCCCCTCATCGCTGAATCAACTTTCATTTTGTTTACAAACTATTGTACATGTAGTAATACCGTTAATTTTCAATGTTCCATTGTATAATCAAAAGCAAAAAAAATGTTCATTTATCGAACTGTTCGCGATAATGAAGGAATATTTATAATGAAAAAATACAAGGACATATTGAACGGCACTAAAAAAAATTATTGAGGGAATATGAACTCTCTAGGTCGCCAATACCAAACGTCGATATGATATAGAATAATATCTCTATTACACTCTGTAATGGAGGAGCAAAAGAAATTTTACATATTACTAAAGTTCCGTTTGTTACAATGCTTTGTTGGGGTCAATCGTACTTCTGGCTTGTGAGAAAAAACTTGACGTATTTTATTTTACATTGTATAAGTAGTATCATCGCGAGATGATATTATGTGCCAGAAGTAACGTCAACCAATTGAACGAAGTGTGGGGCACCCAAAGCAGCTATCGGATTTTATCCGATCGAAGCAAGAATTTTTTTTTTTACTAACTTGAACTAGAAAAAGGCGCATCGATATAATGATAAATATTACGATTATTCTGAACACGAAATTGCGGATGCTTCATCGGAATCTGTAAAAACAAACTGTATAATATCTGTACAAAATTAATAGAAGCGAAGATATACACCACACTCCCGAGTTTTTGTCTCTTGTAACCTTTCATCAATACCATATTAATTCCTTGATTCTTTACGTTACCGTCAATGGTTTCATTTGATATTCATTCGAGAAAGCAATTTGACGTTTTCAGTGTAACGTCACTTTTGCTTTAAAAATCGCGCCATATAGTCTTCGATGATTATCGCCCACTCGTGTGGACACGCCTCACTTCTCTATACAGTCTAGTTACCTTAAAAAGATTGTAGCCGTTTCTATATAACCGACAGAAACAAAGTTCTACTTTACCGATAACATTCTACGGTGATGTCGCGCTAGCGGCAGAACGATGAACTATCTCGAGAGGTGCATCAATCCTATCGTCGTTGCTAAAGTACGACATAACGAATAATAAACAAAATGCATCCAATTAACAATCGTGTGATTAGGGACAATTTGAATGTCCAACAATCCGCTAATTAATTTAGGTTTCGAATCAATTAGATTATAGAGTAGATTCTTTGCGGAGGTGAAAAAAAATCCCCTGCAATCCCAAAAAAAATTACACACCTTTCGTCCTTTATCATCCCCAAAACTATGACGCGACCACCTGACGTTTTTCATCAGCAAACAAAATAAGAAAATAAAACGAAATGAAACGACTAGTCAAATTTATCGTTTACCCGTCTTTTGCTCCATAATATTTATGAAATTGTTATACGGTAAGCTCCATGTCCGCTCATTACCCCCTATAATGCACCTGCACAGTTCGGCCATGAGGAGATTGCTTTACGAAACTCCCGTCGTTGTTTGCTTGTTCGTTGACCGACCTGCGGGGGTGACTCATCTTCTCGTATGTTCCACAGGGACGGATTGAACAGATTTTTAACCTGGTCCATAACCTTGCCGGTTATTAAATTGTCACCGATGACACTGGCGATCGATCGACGATCCATTAACGTTGTTATAACGCCGAAAAATAATTAATATGGCAGCGTACAATTCTCACAGTAGAAGCAACTTCACACAGTCGTTCGGCAGACGTGTCTGCCGATTCGAGGTAGAGGGAGGGATGACGGAATTCAGGGCGCTCGGAGAGGAGAAGACAAACCTGAGCTTCGTGACCACCTCCACAAGATCTTAGCTGGCCGGCGAAAAGCGTGTCCAAACACGTTCAGTGCACGTTGGTGCTCGTGACGAAGGAGACTCTTCAGTCGAGAAGTTTGAGACGTTTAGTTCGCAGGTGAATTTAGAGTGTTATCACGTGTGTCGTTAAGAAGTATAATCTGGTGCCACGCCAGAACAGCGGCAAATGGTACTGCGGTTGGAAAAAGACATTATTAAAAATCGCGTCTGGTACGAACGTCTGAGATACAATCCGAAGCCGACACGAGACGATGGACTTTAGCGGGGGAATCTTGAAGATTTGTGCCGTAAGTAAACATATTGAGGTAGTCCCAGAGTTTGAGAAGTGTGTGGACAAGTGTACGTTGAATCATAGTCGTACTTACGGTACCGTCGATGACTCATACAGTTTGAGATAGAAATATAACAAATCAATTTCTTTGCTCGCACTTACCCTTCCGAAAATTCCGTAAAATATATACACATTGGAACTGGCGAAAAGGCTTTTTCATGAAATAATCATTATAAATAGTATTTCTCGGAAATAAAAACAAGAGTAAAAACAAAATCATAATTACTGTTTCTCGGAAATCCAGACGAATTTAATTAAAAATTTCATTAGTAGTAAAATAATTTTATTAATAAATGGAACATAATCGAAGATATATCGATTTTAACAAACGTAACATAACGTTTGGAAGGAGGGACGAGCATCGATCGCGCGTCACTCGATCGCCTCAGTGCTTCCGAAACTCTCCCAGAGTTCTTAATTTCATTACATTGCTGCTCGCAACTCGTGTAGTAAAATCTATCATGTTTTGGAATACACAATGGGTTCTATGAATTAATTTATGCTTTAGAATATCTTCAGAAATGTGACAGCAATATTGTTTCGACGAACGATAACCAATCGAACAAAGTCAGAATTGCGAAAGTGCAAATTCTTTTTCTGATAAGAGACGCCATTTTAATATCGGTAATTATTATTGTCGTTCGGTTGCGCATCCGAGGACGCAAGAAATGCTGACGCAATCGACGGAATCAGCCATTATACTTTTTCAGACTCCATTTTTTTTTATCGAACCCTTCGAACGACTGTTTTCTCTAAGCTTTCCAACGTCCGACCAATCATTTCACCTAAATTAACCCACATAATTGTAATAAAAAACCATGATAAATCCATGTCATTTTTTCTATAAAATGGAACGTTCGTGGAAAACCAACGTCCGGCCAATCATATTGCCCAAATTTACAAATATAATTGTAATCAGAAACGTGATAAATTCATGCAATTTTTTTCTATAAAATGGGACGTTCGTGGAAAACTAACGTCCGACCAATCATATTGCCCAAATTAACCAATATAATTGTAATCAAAAACATGATAAATCCATATAATTTTTTCTATAAAATGGAACGTTTGTGGAAAACCAACGTCCGGCCAATCATATTGCCCAAATTTACAAATATAATTGTAATCAGAAACGTGATAAATTCATGCAATTTTTTTCTATAAAATGGGACGTTCGTGGAAAACTAACGTCCGACCAATCATATTGCCCAAATTAACCAATATAATTGTAATCAAAAACATGATAAATCCATATAATTTTTTCTATAAAATGGAACGTTTGTGGAAAACCAACGTCCGGCCAATCATATTGTCCAAATTTACGAATATAATTGTAATCAAAAACATGATAAATCCATGTCATTTTGTCTATAAAATGGAACGTTCGTGAAAAACCAACGTCTGGCCGATCATATTGCCCAAATTTACGAATATAATTGTAATCAAAAACATGATAAATTCATGCAATTTTTTTCTATAAAATGGAACGTTCGTGGAAAACCAACGTCCGACCAATCATATTGCCCAAATTTACGAATATAATTGTAATCAGAAATGTGATAAATTCATGCAATTTTTTTCTATAAAATGGAACGTTCGTGGAAAACTAACGTCCGACCAATCATATTGCCCAAATTAATCAATATAATTGTAATCAAAAACATGATAAATCCATGTAATTTTTTCCATAAAATGGAACGTTCGTGGAAAACCAACGTCCGGCCAATCATTTCACCCAAATTAACCAATATGATTGTAATAAAAAACATGATAAATCCATGCAATTTTTTTTCATTAAACCGAACCTTCATGGAAAGTATTTCACCACCAGATCTTCCTTTTTTTTTATTCCCCAAAAAATTAAAAAACAAATTAAATTGATATTACTACTAACCACCCTGAAAAACGCGTGACTTAGTTTTGATGAGATTCGGATACACATTTGTGCATGTTGAGCTGTTTTTTTTATCGTTTCCAACTTTACCGAAAACGGTTATCGGGCTAAATTTTATTTCATACCTCTCGCACGATATACATATTTTTATTTTTCTAAATAAATTCCTTGAAACAACCTGAAAATCACCTTTAATATTCTTGAATTATGTAGAGAATTCTTACTGAAAATTGTGATTGTTGATCCTGTACTTTTTTTTCTATACGACGGTTCGATTTCTTTTAAAATTAAAGAAATTGAGATTGACCATTAGTGCGTTAACCGTCGTCACTGCGACGATCTCTGCCTGCTATATTTGCAGTTATGAGGTGACAAACGTGAAACGATTGCACTCATGAAATCACACAAAAAATAGTCAGAGGTTGCCCTGATAATGGTTACCAATTTATGACTCAGACAATTATATTTTATAAGTCACACATCTATTTACACATCGATCTGGAACCAGTGAACTTGTTGAGGTGACATTAATAATTTATTGGTTCAAAGAGATTAAAGTATTGGTGTTTTAACAGATCTCCAGACCACCCGATAGTCGTAGTGCAAATTCAGGCGGATTTATTATAAACGTGAAACGATTGCACTCTTCCAATCTTACAAAGAATAGTCGGAAGTTGTCCTGACAATGGATACCAGTTTATCAGTCAGACAATTATAATATATAAGTAAAACATCCATTTATACATCGAGTCAGTTCCAATGGACTTGTTGACACGATATTAATAACTTATTTGTTCAAAGAGATAAAAAAAATTAGTGTTTTAATGGATTTTCACGCCTCAAGATTATTGTGTTGCAAATTCAAGAGGATATATCAGAAGAGTAAACTTCGTCTCGCGAGGTAATTCGTGGCAACTATAAAGAACGTTTATAAATACCCCAGTGACTTAAAAAAAATCTCCTTGACGAGTCAATCGATATAATCTGTGGTTATATCGATATCATAGATGTGACTATCATACGACAGGCGGGAATGTTTGCACAAAGCCATTGGACTATCGTCACGCTGACTTTCTTAACAGCTTGTCGAATACGTCACGCAAATCCCTTATTCCGTCAAAGGTTGTGAGATTTTCTTAAAACGAGGTCTCTAAATAATGGGTTATTTATGAGCTCTTGAGATATAAAAAAAACCTACATCCCCGGATCAACCCCACGCAGGAGCGACGCTTAAGCATTTTTAAAATTTCTTGTTCTTTGACCGAATTTATTTCCTGAATTCATGGATGATTCGTGAACTTTATTCCTCGACTACCGAATATTTACTCGATTTATTAAAACTCACCACAGAATCATTCAGTGTCTACAAAATCGCCCTTTAGGACGGCACGAAGGCTGATCTACGAGTTCTAATGAATCATAGACTCCGTTCTAGCCGGATAATTCACCCCAATTTGTTAACTCGCCTTTTCGCTACCATATGATTTTTCGGATCCACTCCCACGTCGGAAAACTACTCCTGACAGAATAAAAGGTCACAATTACTGAGCACCGTTAGCTCACGTGTTTCGTGGTCTAAAAATTAGTGTGATATTTTGAACAGAACCTTTTGCTTTGGTATAATTATCAATCCCGACTCATAGTCCCATCACGGGTCGTTTTTTTTAAATTGGAAGTGCAGCTGAAAAATGACAAGTCTGGCAAAAATCTAATCCGTCACAATTTGTCTGTAACGTGACATTGCGATCCATTACTGCGTCAAGGTGTAGTTTTCGAAATTGAAGGAGCAGCCAAAAATTTGTATGGTGGTGAAAAAACGAGCCCATAAATGCGAATCAATATTCAGACGATGGCCGAGTCTTTGACTGTTCTGACGAAGTTTAGTAATTTCCGTGTATAATTGGTAGGCTTGGAATAGAGTCTACGAATCACACATAAGGATTCAACAGAGATTTTGTAAAAACAATTTGTTTAGATTTGTTTAAGGATTTTATAGTGGTTTATTCGGACTACTGCTAAGTCGCATATCTGAAAAACTCGTGAAGAGCCCATAATTCTAAGACTAATAAAAAGTTCCTAAGCACTGTATAAAAAAAACCGCGCCGGTGTAATGTTACTTGCACACAGACTTTCTAATTTCTATTTTCTCGAAACAGCGATGAATCGCGTGAATTAGTTTTAGCATCATTTAATTGACCATGAATAGACTATTATTTCGAGATATAACATAATTAAACGTAGTGGATTTTTAGCTTGATCTCGTAAAAATGTATGAAGCTATAATTAGAAAAAGAAAATTCCGAGAGTTAAATTCGCAATATTATAGCGGTCGAAGTACGCTTTATCATAAAGATTGTCGATAGAATCAAGCTTCCGATTTTTATTCCGGTATATTTCACGGTTCTTCGACTCTCATCCGATAATCTCCGAAGCGACACCGAAGCGAGACAAGAGCGTTAATATTGTATAGGAACACTCGACGGTTGGCTTTGGACGTGAATTCGTGGAAGCGTACGCCATGTATATATATATATGACGAGCGGCACGCGCTATACGGTCTCGGAGGGGGGACGGATATCAACTCTGTATTTAACAAGTGTTCTCTCGCTGCGATGCCCTGGCAACCTGCTGTGTATCTCCGCCGCAAGGCTTATTCTATAATAGTTCCTTTTCTGTTAATACCTTACTATTAATCTTTTCGTCGTTCGATCGGGACAATAAAGCGTCCACGATTATCATTAAATAGTCCGGAGCTGTGGCAAGACGGTGCACAAGTGAACTCGCTGTTCCACATCAATTATTTAAGTCGCAATAGCGAATGTTTTTTCCATGGAACGAAATACCCTAAGCGCGCAGTATATTACATCCGGCGCATTTCTCCCTTCAACGCATCGGGAATTCAGGTCAGTGTCGCGACGTTGCCGTCCGGAAAGGAGATAAACGTCTCGCCACGCATTCGCCTTTCCAAGTGGGGAATCGGATGATCTTGTAACACCTAGCAAACTGATTGTTGGATATTATTTTTATCCACCGTTTTTTTCCAATGAAAATTTATTCGCACCTGCGAATTTTTCTCATCGACCGTTCTTGTCCTTCGACTTTTTTCTCCGACAATGTTAAGATACCTATAGGCTGGTTTCACATAAGTTTGGGGAGAATGAAAGAATATTGAAAAAATTCTTCCATAGCGAGAGTACCGAAAAGATTAACTTTGCATAATCTCAATTGCGAAATAATGTTAAGGAATTAATTTGAAAAAAGATTGTTTACAAAATTATCTGTCAATAAAACTTTTTTTTTTAATGAAAATGATTGATTCATTTTTCCGAATACGTACGAATTTTTTATAATTTTTCAATTAGCTTTTTTAATACAAAGAAAAATATGTGAAAAAACATAAATGAAAACGAATAGATAAATCTGAAAATTGTCATACGTATTAAAAAATTCGAACGCATCTTCCTCATAAAAAAGTTGGTTGGCCGCGTAATTTGTGAATTAATTGATTTTTCGATCAATTTGCTAATAACATTTTGGAATTATTATTATGAAAAATTAATAATTTTAGTACCTTTAATATACATGAATCGTTCTAGATTTTTATAACATTGAGAAGACGTGCAATTTTCTCGCTATTTTCTTTCATGAGAAATGATTGTGAAGCGCTATAGCTACCTTGAGTGTCCTCGAGAGTAGGCTGCGGTTTTGAGTTGCGGCGACGACGCTTGTAAATCTGGCTGGGAGATAAGAAATTGAAGGTCGTTGGTCTTCACATAATTGTAAATGTTGAGTTACTAGGATTGAATCACTGCTAGGGGATAAGCAACATTTCATGGATTAATTCTATTCTTAGGCTATCGTAAAAAGACAGGTAAAATTTGTAATTGAAAAACACAGTTAAAAAAATGTGCGTACAGTCACTGCAGGATTTATGAAAAATGATAGGAACGTTCCGCCGCGCAGTTCTTATTTTCTTGAAGAGATGACGTCATTCCAAGCCCTTCCGAGTATTCTAAACGATCGGATCTCCCAATATCTCCGAGATGTTTCTTGTTTGTTTTTTTTTTCTTCGAGAGCGACGGCGCGATCGTTCAGAGTGGGACAGACGGCGCGCGTCTAGTCGCCCGAAGAACGGGTTCATCGGTACCGGCACCCGTACCAGCCTCCGTACATAACGAAATCCGCCACTCCAGTAAGGCCACGTACCCCATCAGGAATGCCCGTGATTTCCGCCGCACGGGCATCAAAACTCAGACCCCTGCCCCGAGTTGCAAACATCAATATGAAAAGTTTAAAATCTCCATTTTTATATGGCTGTCTCTTCGATGGTTCAAATTCACATGCTTACATAACTTACAGAGTTATTTTTTCGCAAAGCTTTTGCTATGAGAAAGCATTTTTATGTATTTTTAGCTTGCCCAGAGGAAGCTTGGCGAACAATGAACATTGTGAGAAAATCTTTTAAAAATGAAAATTCTCAACTTTTTCCAACGCCAAAGTCTTGTTTAACTTTAATGTGATAAAGTAGACAATTCAAGTTCGGAGCGAAAAAAATGTTAATTAGTATTACACAAGGAAGACATGAGCCACCACTTTGAAACCTTTTTTTTTTAAGAAAACAATGCCTACATCTTAGAAAATAGAAACGGTGAAAATTTTCAGGAAACTTTATTGCAAAAATCGCCAACAAAAACACACTTACACGTCCAGAAGCCAGTAAAACATCACATCTCTCGACAATGAACTCAGCAGAATAAAAATTAATAACACGCACATTGACACCCATTCTATCCTTGATATCCTTGCTAACGGCGTTCAGAGAATGTAATGATGTAACTCGAAATTGATTTTCATTACCGAAAATAGAAACACATGTAATGTAGAATTAAACGACAACACTTATATTAATACGCTTTTTTTTCTTCTTCCTACAGACGATGCTGAACGTGGCTTTATTACTCCTCACCGCTGTGGTAAGTGTACTGGCTATGAAATACACAGCAAAAGCAACAATACTGACTCTACCATGAAAATAGTACCCAAGAAAACCGAACACATTTTACAGTTTTGACAATGGTGTAGAAAATCATAGTTGCAACTATAATGATAGTTTAATCAATAAAATCTATATTATCAAAAAATATATATAGCACGGGTTTTTTAGACCTGGAATACCGGGAAATTAATACATTTTTTTTTCTAAACCTCGGACTTTTTAGATCTGATGGTTTTCGTTTAATGCCATGATGCAAGACGTTGAGATTCTTCGTCTCAACAATTTTTTTGACTATACGTAGGACATATATAACTATGTTGTTCTATTTTTTACGTTTGAGACTTAAAATATTGCGAACTGAGTTCAATATATTAATAATTATTATTTATTAGATTCTACATTTTTTTTAATTGTTCTTTCCTACTCTGATCGATAGTGAGAAAATTCCTTGCGACAATTATTCATAAAATATGAAAAAACGATCGCTTCCCTTAATCTATCGATCAATACAAAAGATTTTTGTTATTTCAGAACGACGTACGGGGCGAATCAGAATGTCACGATGATCAGGGCTGTTCATCGGACAAATACTGTTATGTTGTCTCGGGAAGATGCGTCGAATTCACAAAATGTAATCGTTACAATCGTTTAGAGGCATCGTCACCTGCTCGTCAGCCGTCGCAGTGCGGACCCTGTCGGCCTGGGTAAGTCGTTTAATTATCACATTTTATAATTTTTTGTCGCTAAAACATTTGGTATTGCAGTTATTTTGCAGAGTTGCTTGGGACAGGAGAAGCGGCCTGGTCGTGCAATAACATGATAACGGAAACTCATCGAACTGAGACCGGTGAGCAAAGATTTATTCAATCATGTTATTTACATATTTATTTATACATGTAAATATACATGCACACATTAGTCTGGTCCTTAAATCGAACATTTAAAAAAATTCTGTGGCCTTCCTTGTGCGATGGGGCCTCGAAATTGATGCATTTTGAGACATCGTTACCAGCTATTTGAAAAATTACAAAGTTCGAAACACGTTAATATGAAGTCAAAAGGAAAAATTCATGGTTAACTTGAACCCACTCTGAAGCAACGAAGGACCGGGGTGGTCCTTACACAAATACATATATGCGGGCCGAAAACTTCATTTCCGACCTAAAGTGACGTTTTTTTGATAAATCTCTAGAAATCTAATGTTTCGAATTGTAAAGTTCCTAATTGATAGACGGCACGAAACTCCGGAACCTGCTGTTTATATTAATATCTTACCTACATTCGTTTTCAGATCCCACAAACGATGTCACTTGGCCCTGGGGACCCTGGCTTTTGGGAGGTATCAGTCTCACCGTCATACTTTTACTGAGCTGTGCTGTATTCTGGCTTACGACATGTTAGTATTTATACAAAGTGTACATGTCTCATCTTCGATGAGTCGCATTTATCATTAGTTAATGCTTTTATGTATTGATATTCTACAGATGTTCGTAAGAATGGTCACGCGAGGATATTCGAGAAGGTATCCTTCTTCAACGCCAGACCTACCGCTCCGCCGCAGGACGCTGGTAAATACATGTCTATCTCATAGATTATAAATCGTTAAGTACCAGTCAATATTTGTTTCTTGAAAACTATTATTCACTTAATTTACAGCATCCTATCGATTACGAGGATCGTCCTGTGACGACGAAGAAAGTCCACCTAAATATGCGTCTGTGATAGGAACCAAAGTAGATCAAGAACAATTAGTTAACGCAACACCATCTGCGACTCCATGGTGGATCGAAAAGCCTGACTACGAGCCCGATTATAACGATAATATTGCTGACGGCGCGGCGATGCCCATCCGATCTTCCTCGACAAATATAAATATAGATCTCGAAGATGAGGCAGAAACGAATCCAAGTTCCTGGACTCCGGGGTGAGTGAAATTCGAAACGAGCCAGCGGAACGATCAAGTTTGACGAATTTTTGTGAACTCACGGTTTTTTGATTGCTGTGTTTCAGACAGCTGACTGTGAATCTACCGTCGCGTCCTTTTGCCCGCTTCGCAACGGAACAGAACGAAAATGTTCTGAACAATGCATTGGTGCGAGGAAATTATCCATCGAATTCCACTCGAATGGATAACGGAGCCTCGGACGATGGATCCGAAGGAGCAGAGAATTCATCCCGACCGCGTGCTCAGGGAGATACATTCTGCGGACCGAATGTACAAATTAATCAGACTATTAATCTGAATATTGCTCAGGGTGGCACGAAGTAATGTCAATCGTTGATGGGCGCGTTACTTGCGTTTCAATCTTGTCATAACTTCCAAAGTGCCATTTGTTGTTATTCTCTGATCTCTTAGCTAATCTTTAATCATGTTGATTTTAAGACTAACGAAACTTCACATATCTCCTGCTAAAAACATATAATTAACTTTACATGAATCGCTTACGATGTGACGTTGGTCATTTCTACATACTTAAATACGTACTTTTAATGTACGTTCCATCATTATTCTAGATGCATTGTTCAGCAAGCATCAATCGTTTGCTCCGACAGATTCCCTGCCTGGAGAGGAATCTCACGCTCTCTTGAGTAATACATTTGAATTGTGTGACCGGTAAAGAATCAAAAGGGCATGAATACTATACGTTAACGTAGATGTTATTATTGATTCTTTGCGGCCAATGCCAATTGTTATTGTCCTGATCCTAACGCGACTTTGTTATAAGTTTTCCTAACGATCGGGCAAGATTCTAAAGTTTTTCAGCGGTCACCGTCGTGTGTTCCCGGCGAAGATCGATATCCTTCCAGTTAATTACTGGAAATTTCCTTTTTCATTTTCTTTTAAAACGTCGCAAACTACTTACCACAGTGAGTTGTCACAATTTTATTGATCATGACTTTTGGAGAGCGCCATGTTGTATCTTTATAAGCGAAATATCATTAAAAAGGGAACAACGTAGCGGGTCTGACATATTTTTAGAAGTATTAATAAGTAATTTGCAACAAATAATTAATTGTACATCGTCGAGCACACTCGACGACACAATATTTGCGAATTCATTGAATAAGAAAAGAATACTGCGTTCGGATTATTGGATAAGTATTAAAAATATGAATGAACTGCGCATATTGTCATGGACTTACTCTCTCTACTAGGAATCACCGCAATTTCGTCACATGAGGACGTAAGTAATCGAATAAGGTTTATTAAAAAAAAATCAAAAATACAAATAAGTGCGGTAATAAAAAATGTTGATATAGACAATAACATAATATAACTTTGTCGTGGAGGGAATTGACGTAGAGTGGTAGAGGAGGCATTGAATGTATTCCCGAAGCAGTCATACCTGCAGAACTCTGAAACAAATAATAACAATCACTAAAGGGGAGAGATCTCGTGAAGACAATCAAAAAATAAGGAAACTTGTCGAACCGTTAAGTTTTTTATTCGTTGGAATGTGTCTATCGAACATCTACAAAAATATCGGGATATTCACTGCGGATCCTCGAGGCCAATTATTTAAATTCTACGGCTTTGAGTTTATTACGTACTTGCTGTCGCGTTAGGAAATCATTGCGGGCGGCAGTGCTGTTTTTCTTTTCACTTGCGCGTCAGACTATCGTTACTCACGACAACGTGGTTTGATAGTAATGAAAAAGAAGAAAATAAAAAATAAACTTACGCATCGTGCGATATTACCACAAGATAATGTTAAGATAACGTTTTCTCTGTCATTATTCCTGGGTAAAAGTGGGCGTGTGGGGTTTGCTGACTCCGAATAAACCATTGATCGCATGACTAAAAATCGCTCTCCATCGAACCATGTGAGCCGACTACGTAAGCTACAATTGTTGCATGATCGAGCTTCCCGGGAACCATCGACATCTTGTCGAGCATCTTCTTCCTTCGGGAACGCTGCTCAAGTTTTGACAACTGTACCAACTGCCCGTCTTTCTGTTGAGCATAGTAGAGATCGGCGTCTTCTAGAATTCGTCGTTTCGCCGCAGTTATACGAACCTGATGAGATGGAAGAGAATAAATATATATAATCACGGAATTCCGCGCATCTTTAGGCAGATTGTCAACAAAAATGTTATACGCGAGGGTGTCAGTTGAATTTTACCGCAAAATCCAACAGGAGCTCGCAGAGTTTTTTGGCACTTTTGCATGGCGGTCCTTCCCCTGATACTCCCCTTCTCAACAGATCCTCCATTCGGACGAGTGTAAGCTCGTGTCTCTGGTAAGCTTCCACCACAGGTAACTCGCTACTATCAGCGCTGCCACTTGAATGAGTCCGTCTTAGACTCTCGCCGGGTTTGCGACTGTATTTCGGAGTTCTTCCATGACCATCCGACTTTCCTGATCTCTGACCACTGGACGCTGACCCACCGCTAGGCAATACAGCAAATTTTCCGACTACGGGATCGAAGTTGTCGGATATACCGTCACTCGTGAGAAAAACGACGTCACCCTGCTCAACCTCGGTCATCGCGAGAGTCAAGTTGTTCAATTCCGGATTGCAACCATCCACAGGGCCAAGAGCACCAAGAGCATCGCGCATGTCACGCATGCAGTGTATATCGTGAGATCCACGTGTTATCTCCCTGACGCCTGTTTTTCTGTGAAACCAAAAAAATTGCTATTACAGTCGTACACGTTTCGTTTGTTTTTTTTTTTTTTGCCGCTCCGACTGCCCAACCAGACTAGGCGAGAGTAGAGAACGCGTAACACGGTCCTAAAAATAGGATAATCAATTTAGTCTTCGTAGACTCGCAGCTGAAACTGCTCGCCCTCGCGCAGCGTGCTCTCGTATGTGATGCATGTACATTGTAAGTTTCCGGCAGTGCTCGGTTATCGTTATCGATCCTTAAATTGTTATACCTTGAATAAACGTAAGCGAGGCTATCGCCGACGTTACAAGTACAGGCGACATATTTCTTGAACCCGGAATTAGTGTCAGACGTTGGATTCGGAAGAGGTAGAATAGCGCATACAGTCAGGGTCGTGAGCATGCCCTGTTCCTGAAGAATCAGAGAATGAGCCGCGTGGAAGGACCTCAGCAAGGCTACGAAAACATCCTTGGTCGAGGTGACCCCACCGTTAAGAGCCGGTGAAAAAAAGGCTTTGTTCAGGTACTCCATACTCCCGTGAACAGCGGAGCGAGCAGCGATACTCGCCTTCGGACCTGATAACAATTCCCCCAAGGTTTTAAATCAATTTCTTGAAATATTAAATTAATAGTTTTTACCAATGGAAGCCTCACCCCAGTTGACCCCATCGGCGAGAGCCAGGATCGCCGCATTAGGTCGAGCTGCTACACCGAAACAATCGGCAATTGGTTCCCCATTGTTAACGTTATTCGTTGGATTCTTTTCGTAAAGCGTCGTTGCAATTCCGTAGGCCATATCGTGAGGGCAGAACCAATTAGCGACCCCCGCAATTTCCGAACCAGTCAACGATCCTAAACATAACAAAAAGGTGTAAGCAATAGGGCAAAGATAAATCGTACAGCTCTAAAAGCCAACATCCCTGCAGAAATCAATACAAAATGTCGCAAACAAGCGTCGGGCAACGAGATAAGTGCTAATCTATATATACAAAAAAATCCTTTATATCGCCCTAGCATGCTTTACTCGGCGCTGCATCATAGAAAACAAATATAACGTCCGAAAATTCCAGGCTCCTCGAGAATTGGCACAATAAAAAACAAAGTTTTCACAAAAACTGCATGCTCTGATAAACGTAGCAACAATGGGGTCACACCTTTCTGGACCTTTTTAAAAGGTGCCGGGGCGCTCTTAGACTTCCTCAGGGGTATCATTTCCGTTGCGAAATCGGACGGAGGTGGAATAATATCGTTCTCGGAGTCGGCTTCGTCCAGAATCTCCAGAGTGTCGTCCGAGGCGGTGCGTAGCACGAGCTGAATTCTCTCATCGGTAGAATTATCATTGAGGCTATCGCTCGAGGCTTCGAGGACCAGTCCCTCTACTCGGGTGCTCTCGGACTCGAAGATCAAACGACCTGGGATTACAGCACCGAGAGAAACATTGTTCCTGTCGGTATCAAAATCCTCAGCAAAACGGACATTCGAGCTCGGTGCTTGATTGACGTTGTTCGAGAAGTAATTGTCCCGGTCATCGGTGTTGAGAAACCCGACGAGATTCCTGTTGCTCTCGGTGGAACTTTCACGGCTCTCGTGACGCTCATCATCGAGAAGACTCTCCCTCGAATATTTCGTGTCGGGCTCGTAGAGTTTGCCGGCTGCGCGGATTTTTACAGAGCTGTTGTCGATCGGACACAATGACGTATCGTTCGAGCGTATCACTAACCACCGATCATGCGCGACGGAAAATATACAATCCATCGAGGTGTTAACTGTGTATTCGAATACATACATCCCAATGTCGATTTTAAAATCTATTCAAACCTTTCATTTCACATTAACTATGCTACATTTACAAGGGGTTTCAATGAAAGTTGCTATAAGGAGTATGCATTTCGATTATCGTACCTAGTTTTCATATGGATATCTCTTATCTAAATTGTATCTACATGTTATGTCTTGACTGATGTTGGGATAAAATGTCTGTTAGAGTACAGGAAAATTAAAGTTCTCTAGACTCACCGGTTGTATTCTGATCAGTCTGATCCAAGATGTCTATGTAATCTACATCGGGATCGCTAATACTCAAATGTCTCTGTTTGAGATTGACAGTTGTCAAACCACGATCAGGTCCGGTGAGTGCCGCAAATACTTCTTCCTCCTCTGAGAGGGTTCCCAAAGTTTTGGACGGTAACTCTTCGGGACTTCTTCCATGGAGTATCACAGGACCCTCCAATTTTTGTTCCAGGCTTGAAAAATTATTCTTTACATATATTTTTTTCTTTTTTCATATCCTTATAGTTAACCCATTGTTTTTTGACAATCTTACCCATTGAGGTATCTTGTAACAAAACAACCACCAGGAATTTCTGCCTGTGGAGATGTCGGAGTTTGAAGAGTATGCTCTCCATGTCCTATATTCTCGACAGCAGCGGTCAGGTTGCTGATGGAAAGTTGTCGCATAAAGCCCACTACCCTTTTCCTTAAACTTGGCATTGTCTATCCAGGTTTAAAAAAAAATTATTTCCAAATGTTATAGCCAAACTTCTTCCAGCTCATATCTCGTCTTATCTGTAGCTAGGACTACTGAGGCAAGACAGGATACATTGTTTGAACAGTCGTACTGGCCTGAAAGAAGACAATAAAAGCTGCACTTGACAGTGACACGTCTTTGAAGACTGACAGAACATTTGTCACTCGACAATGAATAAGTGACGTAAAATACCGGTCTGCTTGGTATTATTCTATAACTATTAATCGCCTGACATGAATACCGACTTCCTGCATCCAAATCAGACAAATAAGGTCAAACACCATCGACATGACAGAAGAGATACCGCACGTGTGTGTACCACATTTCTCGTATAAAAAGATTTTAAGGTGATAGTCAACGTTGCCTCACCTCTGAGACGGTGGTTAGTTATTGATTGAACTGCACAACGCTCTGCCTAACATCCTTATTTGTTGAGACATTTGGATACTTTTATCGCGGCAAGAGCGTGTGGGTGCGTCACGGCCATGTTTAATAAACTGTCAAACCTAATACAGCGCGCAGCTATGGGATAACATATAGATATATATGCCCGACAGCTAAACCTCTATTATGACCAACCTTATCTGACGCAAGTTTCTAGCACATATTCTTAGTGTGTTTCTTTCGTCCGCCTAGAGCGCCAGTGATCCTACCTCTCTTACACTGCATGATGTTTTGCGTGCTCTTAAAATCGATTTCCGTTTGATATCCTCGAAGTTGAATGCATATAAGAGTCATGAAGTAAAATCGTCCAATATTTATTAACGATAATACATAAAACTCGACGGATAAACGTTTTACACTCCCCACCTAGTTAGTCACCATTTTGAATGAATGGTATGAAAATCTTTGAATCTCCCGCTGAGGAGCTGAGGTCCTTTTGGACCTCAGCTTAGGATTTCGAACAAGACCCACCCAGGCAGAGAACGTCTTCGCTGATCTGTGTATCAATAATTAGTTATCTGAAAGTTATCCGGACGGGTTACGAATGTCCGTCCACTCGGTAACGACAAGTGAACCTCTGCCCAAAAGTTAACTTTTAGATGGCTCATATTTTTTTGCTACAAAGGTACTAAGCCTAGTGATGGAATAAATGTATCGACGCTTTTAAAGGATGCCACCAAGTGTAAACGCTGCAACGATATTCTCACAAGCGAATCACATGGTCGCAGCATACGATATTAACATATAAGATATCGAATGAAAAATCTCCGCCATTGCTTTAAGATTTCATATTTCACTTTCAAAACACTGATATTTTTTTTCGGGATAACCAGTTTTTACCAGCGCCATTAGCTTCGGGTGGCTTCACGTCCCTTTCCACATCTTCTTTAACTCGGGAACTATGTCGAACTTTCAACAAGTCAAGTCCTCAAAGTGCAAGTAACCTGTGAACATATAATCGCAGAAACCTTAACAATTATATCAAGAGTGGGGGCATACTAACGGAATGTCACTTTCAATCAAAGAATTAGCTGTGCACATCGCAAATAATATTCAGAATACAATAGCACAGTACTTCATTCGTGTCCGGGGTAGGGCCTCTAACAGCACTGCATCCGGACACCATACGTTTTCTTTAGATGATGTTACTCCGGTCGAAGAATTAGATTTTTCTGAACTGGAGTTGAGACTTGTAAAAAAAAAATTAAGAAAAAAAATGGCATAAGCCGGTGGCATATTCGGGATGTTTCAGCTATTATTAAAACACTGTAGTGAGGTTAGCAGTGAAGTACTTGTGTAAGAAACTTAACATCCGCCACTTCTGCTTATTTACATCCATGTTTAAACTTCGATAAGCCCTGAATTCGATTTGATACAGCATCACAGCACCATCTATAATATTTGAAGGTTATGTATATGCTGTTCCTTCGGCATAGTTACTTTTTGACGGGAAAAAGTTTTGGTTAAAATAAGTTGGACGTAAATGATACCCTTTGGCGCCAGATGTATTATTGTCATACGCCGTGCGAGTTTTAACCTGTTTAGTTCCAGTCTGTCGTTGTTGCGTAGATACAAAAGACAGTAAAAATTATCATAAATTGTAACATAGTTTGATATGTTTGGCAGTTAAGTTCCATGTTTTCAATTAGGCTTTCGCGACTTATAACAACTGAATATCAAAGGTTGATACCTGTCTAATCGTCATTCTTAGCGAGTTCGAGACGGTGCTAAGGAAACCGCTGTAGCAATGGATAAACGGTCTCTGAAGCCGTCACAATTTTACAACAAGGACATTCATAAATTGGAAATAATATCACAGGTAAGAGCCGAAAAAAATGCTGCTCGTTTCAAAAGTGAAACGAAGCTGATGCCTCGTCGGCTTCTGGGACCTACGCAGTTTTGGGAACAATTTAACAGACAAGCAGAAGCATTGGATGTTGCGAAAAGCCGCAGCACCGAAACCGATCTGTTGTGTACATTCGTTCATCAGAAGGAAGACGGTTACCGAGAGTTCGTCGTAGCGCATCCTGAAGTATACTGGTGGTACATGATGCTTCGACCCCCGGAGAAAAGGTGCTCGTACGAGGTGAATATTCAACTAATTATTTTGATTCATCCGTGAGATGAGAAAAGCATAAAATAAAAAACATAATTTCATTGCCATATTTATTCTACAATTGGTTCCAGCACAGTGTAAGAGATTGAGTCCTGTGCTTTGGTGAATAAGGTCATTTCTATTACGGTTTATCACATTACTTAAAAAATAATGTATTTGTTCTTTAAACATGAGCTTGATACTGCATACTTGAAATATACTGCATATTTCATTTATAATTGCTATCTGGTTACTGTGCTGTTTGTAATATGTATATTTTTTCATTATATACTTAGTCATCTTTGCCTTCTATGGCTATAGAATGTAACGTATATTTTATACATATACTATACAAGTTTCAGTTTTGTTAGTAATTACATGTTCTGCCTATTATATGATTCAGTATCAAAGACAATTTTTTTTGTACACAAAATATTTTCTGTGTAGTTTACAAATCTAATATAAATAAAAATTGTAGGTGATACCAGAAGACGCACCCTGCTGGTTGTACTTCGATCTGGAGTTCATGATCGATCTGAATTCCGATAGCGACGGTCCAAATATGACGAAAACACTGGTGCAAATATTTTGTGCTTACTTGTTCAAATACTGGGGCTTGCCTTGCGACGAGAAAAATGTCGTTAACTTGGATTCCACAACAAGCTCTAAGTTCAGTAGACACTTGATATTCTGTATCAAGGATATAGCGTTCCGAAATAACTCACATGTTGGACGTTTCGTAAAGGGCGTTTGCAACGAGATAGAGGAATACCTTCATAATAGCTCAGTTATACATGATATCCTGAGCAACTATGAGATTAAGGATTTGAAACAATTATTTATTGAGACTGGAAAGAAAAAGAAAATATTCGTTGATACGAGTGTTTACACGCGAAACAGGCACTTCAGAATATACAAATCTACAAAATTGGGAAAATCGTCATATCTCAATATTGCCCCTGATTCCAAACACGTGCCACTCGAAGATCGCGACGACAGAAATCTTGCTGTATTCTTAGACTCGTTAATATCCTATTTTCCAAACACCAAAAACCTCATTACGTTGGAAATGGACAAGGATGAAACAGTACATGCTAGAAATTACATTAAATATCCGGGCGAACGGATGCACAGTCACGCCAATTGCAGAACCTCGCGATATCCCGAGCTCGACCGATTCGTTTTGTCCCTCATCGAACCAGGAAAAATAAGATTGTGCAAAGAATTTGAAATGCGAAAATTTATCTTCTACGAAGTTATTGGCAATAGGTATGCTTCGCCGCAACGTTAATGAAGCAATGTATATGGACTATGTTTTAGTTCGCATTCAATGATTTTCAGGTATTGCGCCAATATAGGAAGACAACACAAGAGCAACAACGTCTTCTGGGTAGCCGATTTAGAGAGGAACATCGTATATCAAAAGTGTCACGACGAGGACTGCGCTGATTTCAAGTCTGCGCCTGTAATGATTCCACAAGAAGTATGCTTCCAGATGGCCGATGAATACGACGATCTGCTTCTCAATATGTCGGAAGCCAAGGACAATTAGTTATAGAAAACGATCAGCTGGGGAAGAGATACATAATTTAATGTATGTAATGTACGAATTTATATTTCTTCGTTCATGGTATACCATATGTATATATTCATGCATATGTATAACATTGCTATTGCGTTTATTACACATGAGCTCTTTTGTGTTTAGACACTATAAGCGTTTCTTAATCGATGGACTGAGCTTTTGTATGTTATTCTCAAGTTGCTCTACTGAAACTGTACACGGAGCAACTCGTGAATTGAAACAGAGCTGTATTATCATCATTGCGCATACTCGTATGATAATTCCAACCAAATCCATAATACCACAAGTAAAGACAATAAAGATTAGAGATTATTGTCGGAATGGGAAATGCGAGTGGAATACCTCCACCTCATTTGTAGGATAATTCAGATGTCCCCTATTCTCGACTGTGACAGATCTATCGGCAATATTTTATAGCATGATCTGCCGAACGGATCGTCAATGATTCGATCCAATTTCGGGATTCTATATACTCTTTCATATTATATATACTCTTTCATATCTTTCATATTACGAATGAACAATTTCATTTTATCGTAAAACGAGAACACTTCAAATTATTTTCTCCGCATCTGCTTGAAACGCGTATTTCCTATCCTCTTCCGTCGACGTTGTTATATTCGATTTATTTTCGACGTTCGAATTTGTCTCTCCCGACGAAAATGTATATAATTGTCATGCAAACAACTTCGTGAGAAATAAGTATCGCAAATAACCGTGATCCATTTCGGGTTTCGATTCCGTTGAATCACCCTTGTCACACCCGAAGACTTTCGTTTCTTCATCGGATGCATTCTTCTGTTCCTTGCCATTGTGGTTTTTCTGCTCCCGCTTGGGCTCGGTTTTTTCTTTATCTACCTGTTGTGTGTTGGCCCCTTTGCTTTCTTGCACTGGTATTGTTTGCTCCACGCCGACCGATTGCTTGGCCTCCGAAGCCGTCCCGATCGATGGACTATCTGCGGCCTTATTATCGATAGCTTCATCCGAAGTGACTACTGTTTTCTCGACTATGTAACTTTTGTACTCTTTGGCAGCTTCTCTCATGCGGCAAAGAAAATCCGGAAGACCTGTTGAGAACAAGTGTCGTTTGGATTATGAAGGGAGATACGAATTGTTGTCTACTCGTACATCCCAAAACTTACCACTCATGGCGACCCACGCAGTCACG
Organism: Listrodromus nycthemerus; assembly: GCA_963978505.1. Lineage (NCBI taxonomy): Eukaryota > Metazoa > Arthropoda > Insecta > Hymenoptera > Ichneumonidae > Listrodromus > Listrodromus nycthemerus. Next base: position 11,776,183 of record OZ021679.1, on the reverse strand, counting down.
GCCGACGGTATATTAATGCCAGGATCGTCGAAGTAGGTAAGTCCAAACTCGATGCCGGGTTCGTGGAACTCTGTATAAGGCCTTATCACCATGTATGACCAGTACGTCGTTACCCTGTTTACGTACAGACGTCAGATTACTGTTTGGTAATGGTGAATGAGATTTCGCTTCTATTTTGATAGTGTACTCAAATCCATCATTGAACAGTATTCGGTTGTCCAAATAACTCACAATCCGTAAGGAATTACGAAACTAGAAGAGATTGATCACCTGGCTTAATAACGCCGTGCATACCTCATTAACTTAACGCTCAATTTAGGCAAAAAAAAGCATATTGTCGTAATAATCTTGGGATTACCTATGAGTGTCGGGCCTGATGGGCGCCTTCGGATGATTCGTAACTTTGCTAACGATCACAACAATTCCTCTATCCTTATCTACAATCCAGCTCCGTTCGAACACGTAATCTCTATTCGAAAAGAGCCTCTGCAAAATAAATGTAACAATTATGAACACGATTTTAACCACGCGATTAAAAGCGACGCGATCACAGAGCAGAGTATCAAAATAATTACAGGCCATGTCATTTCCCAGTAGACAACATCGCTTTGTCGATCCTGCTCCATCTTCAAGCGTGGATCCGAGTCTATGATCTCTAATCTCCTAGCGGTTGGATCCCATTCCTTTCTGTATTCGACATCGACCTGTACTTGCAGAAAATCCTCGGCCGAAACGTCCGAGAACGACCCAAATACCTTATAGGCGTACAATCCACCTGTGTTAGGCTCTTCTTTTCGCCACATCAGCATATCTTTTCTCTCGATGAAAGGCTGCCAGTCGATTTCTGCAAGAATAAACGACACATCACTTAATCTTAAGCTTGATCTCAGAAAATCAATATATTGACCAACAGGTCGATTCAAAGAATGAACTTTTTCGAAGCCACTCTATTTTTATCCAACATCTTGCCTGTGTGTTGTGTGCTTAATTGACAATTATATAACGACTGTCAAAGATAAGAAAAAGACTTTGTCTGATTATCGTACCTTTTTGTATAGAAGCAAGAGCGGGCTTAGTTCCGTGACACGTGCAATACTCCACTCCAGGCTGTGTTATATCTATCACCAGTCTGCAATGACATTTTTCACATACAACAGTCGCGTCCCTGAGCTTGTATATTCCTTCGATTTCTTTGGCGTAACTGCAACACGATACGTGATTAAATACATTGTAACACTTGCTCCGACGGACGTTTAACAAGGGCGAAACAAACAGCACTGGGTTTCACGGGTTTTCTCAATAATCAGAAATTAGTACTTACCGGAAAAGTTCTCGTTCCGATATCCTCTCCCCGTCCCAGTTGTACATCGTCACCCCGACAGTGCTGATAAGAAATTCACGAGTGTTGCGGCCGATTCGGCGCCTCCAGGATTTAATGAACGCCTTAAGAGCAACCTCGTCCCAAATTTTGGTGTATAATTGAAACAGTTGTATGCTACGTCTTACACGTTGCGCAGCTATGAATTCGAATTGTCTCGTGCATACTCGAGCAACTTGAACACCCTGCTCGTTGAACCACAGACCTATTCGTCTTCCATAACCACCAAATTTCCCGTAATATCTACACTGTTTCAGCAGCACCACGTTCATCCGAGCGGTTTGAGAGACGTTTGGTTTTAGGCGACGTAATAGAATCGTTGACATGTGAGCCGAGAACATGTTCGGAAATAAGCTTTTTAATTCCTGGGTAGTTATAATCGAATTAAACGATATCACAAGTAATTGGACATCGCGCGTTTTTGAATGTTCCCACCGATCACGAAGCCGTCTTTTAGATTTATAAAAAAAACCTCGTACGACCACCTTCGTACAAAGATATGTGTGTGTATCAGGAATCAGTACGTCTGCGATTACGCGCAATTAAATATTGAGACAGAGTCTGCGAAGCGCGTAATACAGAAACGTTGCTCCGATTTTCATGCGCCGCTTGGGAGCGAAGAAATGTCACGTGTGACCATCTCTCCGGGATCAGCGAGAATCTAGTAACCACTAGGGACGGTGTTCTAGACCCAGCGCTAGCACCAGACCTCGCTCGGTATCTTCTCGTTGATACGACGTACAGTCAGGTTTTCGTATTTCGTCTGCGTTAAAAATGTCGACCGCTGAACTGAATCCGAGGCCCGTCCGGGTATCTCCACTTATTAAGGTGAGAATAACCTGTCTCGGTGTATTTTACGGAAGCCCTTTCAAAAAGTCTGTCAATTGTTTTACGTCCAACGTTCTTCTAACAATAGGCTCGTGTCACACTTCGGTTTATCGACACCGTGCGCTCCTTCACCCTCCGATATTCAATTCTTATTACATAATTTTCTAATAATCGATTCGAATCGTGTAAAAGGTTCTTTATTTTACTAGTAAGAATACTCTTGTCGTTTAAGCTGTCTGACGTCATCCGCTTGTTTCGAAACGTCTTTGAAATTGTCGGGATATTGAGATCCTCATAGTCGTTCTGTTATTCCTTTTGAGATCCCAGCCTCTGTAAATTCTGGATAGTATAACCATGTTTATTTTGCTCATATTGAGGACAGTTCGGTCGATGGAGCTTCCTCGCAGCAGGGATCGTATATGGAATCGTCAATCAAAGTAGATTAAGCAAAAAGGAGACTGCGTTCCGTGAGGTTGAAGCAAAACTCAAGATCGTTCGTGACAAACAATTGGCCGAAGAGAAGAGGATCGCGTCAGCACGTAAGATAAAAAATCCAGCTATTTTGGTGATCCGTTCACAGGAACAGGTGTATTCTTTTTAAGCAACTTCTGAGACATTGTATGAATTATATCTTTTTTTGCAGTTGAAATGAAGATGCTGGAAGAGCAGATGAAGTAGACCACTGTTCTCCGCCTAGTCCATTTCTCTGTACGTAATAAAACTCACCTGTATAAAATTGAAGAACGAAAAAAGTAAGGACTATGATTACGAACATGTTTCACGTTCTAATTTTATAGAACTGAATATGTACTATTCGAATGATCATGGAAAAAAATAAATCGCCCTCGGTCTGACAGACGATTTTACTGACGTATTTTATTCAATTGTTTGGCTAATCCTGTTGCATGTAGACAATGACTTAAATTGTTGTAAGGCAATGGGTTAGTGTTTGACAAATGTTAATGAACAAATGAAAAGAAAAAAAATTATCGCCCGAACAGGGACTCGAACCCTGGACCCTCAGATTAAAAGTCTGATGCTCTACCGACTGAGCTATTCGGGCTTCGGTTTTCATGGAACTATGAATCACATCAAAAGCTCTGTACAGAGAATTAGGAAATTGCATACGTGTTACAAAACAAAAAATAATGATATTCAGGCAATATGAGTGTTTTAAACTTCATATGTTGCAGGCACATTTTCAATACTTGATATCAAAGGTGTATATATACAGATGTATACTGATATAGCTTTGATGAACGTCCAGAATAAAAGGCTGCCAAGTTTTAAAATGATAAAAAAAAAAAGTATGTGGACCAGTTACTCCGAACTACGTTTATTACTTTATATACAAAATTTATAATATAACAAAATATACAAGAACATATTTGTGGTCCACGGATCATCTCTGACCGAGAAATGGTTTCTGGTAAAAAAAAAAACTGATAATTGTGCAAGTGCTAAGGAGATTCGAAATAACGGAGTTTGCCATGAGTATCGTCCTGCGATTATTGTCTTAAGTCGCGATGCCTATTGGCTACACCGCGTCAAATGGTAAAATGCCGTGTAGTTCGTAATATGTAAGAAATGCTTTCGCGATGACGTCTAGGCTGGAATGACTTCGGTTTGGTTGTCCTTCGTGACGAGTTGCAAAAGACTGCCGTTTGGTGGACGCTCTTGCTTCTGAGACCACTTCCAGAACAGCCTGGCAAACATAGAAAAAATATATTATTTGACAGTTCATAAAAAATGTTCGAGTCTTTACAATACAGCATCATCAACGCGCTTCGTGTGCCCCAGAAACATTTGTAAGCCGTCAACTCCAAAATGAAGGTTTTTTTTCCTTAGCATGCATTTTTAAACACAAATTTTACTCTGCTATGAATTCAAGAGGCGTCCATGTAGTCGTATCCGCTTTCGGCATCCACTTTCGGTTCATCGGGGTGTCCAGTGTTATCGGCAATATCGAAGCGACAAGAGAATCGGCCGGAAGTCCACTGTCTTTAGCCGCCAAAGACTTCGTCAACTGATGAACAGCTGCTTTAGCCATTCCATATCCGATCATTCCCGGTGTTCCCTCCAAAGCCGCTTTAGCACCGGTCAGTGAAAGAAAGCCATCCTCCTTGAGGCTTTGAGCCGCGAGACTTGCCGCTATCACCGAACTCCATACACTCTGTTTCCACATGAGCTCGGTGTTCCCAAGAAAATCTTTATTCGCGGCATTTCCACCGGCCCATCCTCCAGCTACGCAGATTACACCGTCGAGCTTCTCTTCCTTAATAATATCCTTGACTTGCGTCAATATATAAGTTTCCTGCAAAAATCCACACCAAAAATGAAATTAGTATACGATCCAATGCAACGTATTGTAACGATAGATCAACAAAAATTGAACCTGCTCCTTCCAGCTGTATTCTGCTTTGACAATTATATTTGCGTCAGCCTGATCATTGGCTTTCATATCAATCGATCCAACCCACTGGAATATAATTCTTATTAGTGAATTTCCATTTTACATGCTTAAATTATTATTCGTTGATAAAAAATCCGAGAATCGAACGTCGACATTGTATGACGATTATACGTAATAATCGAGTTGCGAGACGCTGCGCCTGACCCGTGCGCGTTACTTACGCTCGTTATCTTACCATATGTTTTTACGTCCTCGCTGTATAATAATAATGAACGAGGCGATAGAGCGTGAGAAACAGGGATGCCCGATGAATTTTGGTAGACGAAATCTCGGGTCATGGCCCAGTTTACAAGCAACTATACGCGCGTTCCTTTACTGCAAGGCATTGGAAAGGTTCTACTCCATCAGGAGACTTGGCCTTGATATATTATTGGCTCACTTGCGGCGTTCCAGCATTCACGATTCATTTATTCGTGATTATTACACTCGAGGGTTATTGCGTCCATGACAATAAATGGATTGAAAAAATGAGATTTCGACAATTACATGAAAAAATTACAGAAAATTACAATTACACAAAAAAATATTAAAAATTCAATTTTTAAATCACCGGTTGCTACGAATGAGCTATCAATTTTTTCGATTATCAATCGATGACCAGTTGTTAACATTGCAACAAAAGTTGCATTCAATTAGAGGATATAAATTCCGATCGATTTTTCGCAATTACGGTACATAAACTCATAACGTATGTAAAAAGAGTAGCTCGTTAAATCAACAAGTAGTCCTTGAATCCTGGATCGTAAAATGTCAGACGAGATATGCCGCTTGTGATAAACTTAACGTGTACTTGCCTCGGTGAGTTAGGTTAATAATAATATAATAGACGTATTAAATAAGCCAGCTCTATCGTTACGTACCCAATTTTTCGACTTAAACTGGGAAACGCAAACGGAGCCGAGTGCTCCTTTTCCTCCGTAAACGAAGACACGTCCTGCTACGTTGGCCATTGCTCGATATATGAAAAGGTTTGACATTATAGGAGCTGATTTGTACGAGTTAAGTGTATTTTCCCGAGAAAACCCGACGAATATTCGGGCGTTTCCGCCGTATGTATGCGACATTGCCAAATCTTATCTCGAGACACGATATATAACGAAGCCTCGTGACGAGAATAATTTGAAATCATGCCGCCGCCATATGTCCGGGTATTTCGAGAATTCGACTTGAATCACGTCCACACGGCAGATGCGAATTGAACGGTTCTTGAAAACGACACTTTCCATTTTACACGCGGTTCTCAAAGTCATCATCGAGTACGAATAAAGTTTCAAAAGAGTCATCTACAAAGCTTATCATATAACGCATGAACTGTCATTTCGGAAGAGACGTTTTTCGACGTTTTCGTTGGAGCTATTCCCGGGTAATTTTAAGGATAGATCCGGCAACGTCGGTATCACCGAGGCCCTACCCGCAACGCTCTCCGTGATCGTAGGTCTAGCGCGACGTCACGGTAGCCTAGTTGGGTTAGGTTTTACGCTGGAAATTCTTACGAAAAATTTTTTGTTTGGCGATTAATGTTTTCCCTTTGATATCTTGCGAATTGACCACCACCACGAGCCCGTTACAGGTGTTGCTAACAATCGTGTTTTGCGAAAAGTGCGACCGCGAAGCCCCGCGTATCGGTGTATATGAGATTCTAAACGGAAAATGAGTCGACATGAAGGTACGTACGGTGTGCGATCGTTCTGAGTAGCGAGTCTGTTTATGGAGCTCGTCCATTATAGTCGAGATAAAATTGTGTCACGATCCGTATTGGAGAAAAGCGAATCACGAAGGATCCGTGAAAAAATATCAGGATCATCATATCGTTAGCAGTTGTATCATATAATTTCTAATTAGATTTCTAAAAGAAAGATAGTTGCTGTATCCTCGAGTAACTTGGAGAGCCCTAATGTCAGAGGGCAGATGGCAGCACTTTCTAAAATTTACCCGAATTTTCCCTAATTTGCAATCCTATCAATCGTAAAGATTACAAAGATTGTACGATCCTCAACGATGTAACGATAAAGCTCGCTTGAACGTAAATGAAAAATCGCGGACTTTGACGAACTTCTAGCTGTCAAAGGAGCCCTACCAGCTGATTCCGTTCGCATCACCTTTCCTCCACTACCCCCTTGCCACTCAACGGCCGTTCTTGCATCCAAAAACATATTGCAGCTATTTCTTCAATACCCGGAATACCCTGAATCATACTTAACAACCCATGCTTTTTTGCATTTCCATGTGCAAACTCTTTTGTTGCCATGATCTTCGATAGATGTTCTGATATTCTCTGTTCCTTTGAAGCATGGTACAGTTCCATTCCACCTTGCTCTAATTACAAATCATTCTAGTTTGCACCATTTTTGGCATAAGTTTTCAATACACTTTATCTTTGCGAATCCATTGTCTTCCAGTCTCATGCATTCTTCTAATCTTTCGTAATACATGGTTTTTAGATCGAATTTGCACTTTTATAAATTATGCATGATGTAATGTTTTCTAGCAACTGGTTTGTACAAAAATATACACATCATAATAATAATGCACCAAACGTATTATAGTTATTACGGACATACATGGTATGATTTACAATGTCTTTAAAGGTAAGAAATGAAATGACTAATGTTAAGAAGATACAGTTAGTCTATTGCTATTATTCTTATTATTATATTTAATTTATCAGCCATTGTTGTGACTGGGTAAAGTAGGACGAAGTTAGGCAGAGACTACCTTTATTTACAGCATTGAAAGCTGCGGTACACACACTTGGTGGCGGTAGGCAATTTCAATAGTCAATTAAGTAAAAGTGATTGGTTCCGTTAGACAGATTGATCTTTGAACTTTACTCTGTGGGAGACGCAATATACGGCACTGTCGAGCTCTCAAACACTATTTCTCTGTTATTGCTACTATTACTTTGTATATATTATTTATTGCTATTATTGTTAATCAATTGAAGAAATAATACAGTAGTTTCAAAAGCTTTGCAGACAAAGGAGATTTTTCAATAAAATTTATTGGCCACTGACCCTCTCTTGTACATACCCCAACGATATAAATAGCTATGTTGACACAAAAATCTCAACCTAGACACCAGAAGTATTTTTCATGTATATCGAATGCCATGTCCTGTATTGATAGAAAAAACAAGCATTCATAAAAAAAACAACTAATATACATCTGACAATCTATCAATAAAATATATTTATCTCTTGACCATGACGTAAATGTAATATAATAATTTATAAGTTTCTAATACAGATAACTATAAGTAACGATGTTTCAGCGGTAAGCTGTGACTCCTGCTTAAAAGGAAACTTCCGGGGTCGCAGGTACAAGTGCCTGGTGTGCTACGATTATGATTTGTGTGCCAGTTGTTACGAGGCAGGGGCCAGTACTACACGCCACCTCACCGATCATCCTATGCAGTGTATACTCACGCGAACTGACTTTGGTAATGACAACTTGCTGATTATCCGTATTTTTATATTTTTTCGTATTCGTGACGCTCGCTTAATGATATACAAATTTGCATTGCAGAACTGTATTACGGAGGTGAGGGCGTGAGTGTGGAGCAACCGCAATCATTAACTTGTCCTTATTGCACGAGAATGGGCTTCACAGAAGCGACTTTGCAGGAGCATGTCGCCGCGGATCATCCGGATACGACTTTTGAAGTGGTGTGTAATCCGCAACTTTCCGTATGCTCGTATTATAGATTTTTATGTCGGTAACAAGATTAATGTTTTAACGATAATTAAAATCCTCAGGTATGCCCGGTATGCGCATCTTTACCAGGCGGAGATCCGAATCATGTTATCGACGATTTTGCGAGTCATTTGACTCTGGAGCACCGTAGTGGACCGAGGGATCTCATTTCTTTTCTAGACGAGCCGGCAACCAGTCGGCATGGTGTTCGACGAATACCGCATCCGGCTAGGGGAGTCGGCGCGACAAGAGCCCGCAGGTACGATAAAACTGGATCCTATAGTGCCTTGCTGAATCACGTCTTGAAATCCCGCAATCGAACTTTATTTCTCATTTTTGGGGCGTTGAACCTTCTAGGTCCAACATGCATTTCAGTTCGTCGGGAGGGTTGAGTCCGAGTAGTCGAGATGGTATAGATCCTATAGCGGAATTACTATCGCAATTGTCTGGCGTTCGTAGAACTGGCGGTGGTACAGGCCAGAATTCACAACTTCAGCAGCTGCAAATGCAATTACAGCTGGAGCGTCAGCAGGTCAGGGTACGTGAAAGTCTTTTTTTATATTGTTGTTCCATGTCTTTCCAATCATTGTATTTGTCAAGCGCTCACTCGAAATGCATGGACGTCATGATGAGTCAAAAAAAGAAGATTTGAAAAGAAATTTTGGGTTGGCGCAGGCTGCCAGGCATCAGTTGGAGCGGTTGCCTCGAAGGCAAACGCAGGGGATCGGCGCTGTGACCGGTAGCGGAGTGAACGCAGGTGGAAACAGCACTGGCAGCGGAGCCGGCAGCAGCAGCGGTGGACATTCGGCTACGATGGCCAGTGTAGTGGCGAACAGTACCGGAAGTAACAACAATCCGGCTAACGCTTCGAACCCGTCCACCTCTTTGTCCAGCAGCTCTCAGAATTCAATGTTCTTGCTACCCAGGTAAATTACCTTACATAAAATGAAAAAGGTTTAAAAGACTTTTATTATATAATCAATTTAATGTTTCAAATCTCATGGCATTGCTAAAAAGAACAATAAGTAGACGCTCGACGAGAAGTTCCCTGCAAAGAGCGCTGGCGACAGCGAGGACAGGAGACTGTGACGCGAACGTTCTTGAAAAGCATCGTATTTTTTTAGCCTGCTCCATATATAAACGCGGAGTTGCATGTCATGGTCAACGAACCGGCTGCCAAAAATTTCGCACCCCGGCATCTCTTACTTCAGTTCAAACGCTCCCGTGACTTAGACGTCTCGTGCACAGAATAATTTAACGTTCTTAAAAGCAAAGTTTGCAATAGCTTTTACGCGGTCATGAGGAATCAAGTGGCATTGTTGAAGTAAAGAATATTCAATCTTTGTGAAAAACCGCTATTCACTTGTGCCGTCTCTTGTCGCTCAATGTTTTCATCAGAGGAATAATTAATTGTTTCACGTCATTAAGCTGCCTTTCGTGAAATAAAACAGAAGAGCCAGAAATATTAGCTACATCTTCGTTATTGCCAAAGTCATTCTCATAGTCGATGACAGGTTCTGTTGAAAGCGTTAAAATGATTCCCCCTCCACGTGTCCGTAGATGCATAACGACGACACTCTCGGACTCGCAGCTTCAGAGCATCGAACGGGAAAGCGCCAATCGAAGTCTCTTTGCGCGAGAGCTTGTTGTTGGTACGCTGTCGCAGACATTGTCAGAACTGACGCAGCAACAACAGCGAGAGCTACAACAGTCGTCGACCGTTCAAACACCCGCATCGAGTACAACGACCGCGACGTCCAGCCCGGACACGCCGAATGGAAGCTCAGCTCTCGTGTTGACAAAGAAACAGAATTCGACACAGGAGGCCAAAAGAGATCAGGGTGCTTCGGCATCGACGGTGAATAAATCAGCAGTTGCCACATCCGGTCAACAACAACAGCCGCATCTTGTTCAAGCGGCAGTAGCTGCAAGTAGCGTGGGTTCGGGTCTCCCATGCCAAGGATTACCCTCGAATCCCAACGGCATAGGTGCATCGCAAAATTCTCCCATGGTTCAAACTTTAATGCACAGCGTTTTACCTCAACCATTGGTAAGTGTTTCAACATGACATCGCGTAAATAACGAACGTTATGTTTAAAAAAAAAACCCAATTTTAAAGCATTTGCCGTCAAGTTACTGCTACGTTTTGATATAGTTTCGTATATGGGTGACTTTCTCACTTTCGCCACTTTACCTCCTTTGATGGCCCTGTGTGAACGAACTCTTGTTATATTGTTCGCCAGGTCTTGCAGCAACCACTGCCACCACCGATCAGAAACACCGGAACTGGAACGATCAGGGAAGCGATAGCGGCCCCGGCTCCCGCCTACCTAAGAGGTGGCGTGGGCCCGGTCGGTGTGACGGGTGCTTCTCGTAGAAAGCCCGTGAGAGCCGTAGACGGAAGAAACCAATCTACGGAACCTCCGCCACCTCACTAACCCCGTCTAGAACCGCATTGCCCAGTCCCTAACCATCTCCTCCGTATCACACAGGCCCCTCCTAGCACTAGTCCTAGCACTGTTTAGAACACCTCATCATTGTTGTTATTATTATAATATTATATATCAATTCATGGAAAAAACAAACCCTACCCTCTAACCCAACCGAGTCTGACGATGACCAGGCTATCCCATTATTCGCGCATAATATCTTTTGGGAGCCGCCACCCCTCCTCCCCCTCCCCGTCCCGGGCAACGCGACAGGGGTCGCTTATTCGCCAACGACCTTTCGACAATGATACGATTGTACATAATTCACATGAAATCGGGCCCGTCTAGTGTCTTGCGCTTCGCAAAAAAAGGTAACGAGAGAAAGAGAGAGGGTCTTGCCACGTTCTTCCAGAGTTTGAAACGGAGAGAGGAAGTGATATTCATGGCGTCAATCATTGAAGAGAAAGTGTTCGTAAAGGGCTAGTGAAAAAGCAGTTAATCAGTTCGCGAAATACGTAACAAAGAGACTCGATAACGTCGTCACGGAATCAACGATGACAGTGATACGCGAGTGAGTAATCGCGGAAACTTTCGAACGTCAGGTATCTGCCATATTTATTATTCTAATTTCGCTGTCCATCGATCAACAATTGTTCCTTCCATCTAATCGAGCGTAAAAAATGTTATTACATCTTTAATTTACATGCAATCTGACAATTACATTTCGATCATATGCTGGTGCGCATAGAAAACGCTATTGTTGATCTTGGCAAAGCACGGTTGGACATTTATATCTGGATTATGCCTGATTCCGAAGGACGTACGCGTATAAAATTTACCAAGGAACGCGCACTTACGCGGGTACGAAGAATCCTCGGAATTGTCGGAATGCCTCGGCAGGATTTCACGCATTTCCGTAAACAAAGAATTCGAAACTGAAACCGTCGACCTTACAGACCCTCAGTACTGTTGGCGGTATAATATTCTCAAAACTATTTCGTAGATTTCCCTAATTGCGAGAGACGCCGATAATAGTGATCAACGATCTGTCGAGAAGTGCGCTTCTCTCACACGTGTGTGTGTGTGTGATGTCGTTAAATCGTAAATTACACAAAACATATAGATTATAGGTAGATTATTCTACACGCGAGCGAGAAGGGCTATATATCGTTTACAGCTGAGAAACGAACTGGCGAACCCCCATGCTCCTTACCGTTCGCCCAGATTGCTCGTTCGGTTAAAATTTTTTTGTTGTCTACTGTCCAGCGATATCCCCGTTCGAATTGACCCACTTTCATTATTCCTCCACGATGTATTGTGTCACTGATTTTGAATCTTTATTTGTCGTACTATTAGTTATCTTAACTTGTGGGAAGTCTATGCGAAATGTGGGTATATACGAAAAAAAACAACAACAAAAAAAATGAAAAAAGACCGTTTGCAAAAAATTATATCGGAACCAAAAAAAAACATTACTAAGCTTTTGAACAGTAAAGAAAAGGTTGATGAATACATAAAAAGTGAGTTCTAATTTATTCCGGCATAGTACGTAGGATCAAATTTCCATCGAATGGAATAAAAATTGAATGGAGAAACGTTTCACGACTCGGTACAGATAGCGTTCGGCGGATATAAAATACGTATTTGAGAAGAGAAATTGACCATGAGTAAAGTGCAACCATTCTTTGTCGAGCCAATCTTCTCTCAACGACTTTTCTTTCTACCATAAATGCCTATGCGATTGCAAATGTAAATCGCTTTGTGATGTATATCATCCAACAGCAGTTTGTCATTCTCCGACCCTACTTAATTCCTTCCAAGTCTCTCTCCGTCTTCGTGAGTAGTTTTCGGCAACAGTAACGCTTCCCTGTTAAAAATCTCACAACAACATGTAAAAAAAAAAGTAAACAAATTTTTAAGCCCAATAAACTAATAGGTTTGTGAGAGGTCATGTAAATTGTCGGGTACTTTTAATCGTACTGTGGACTGTCACAAAAAACAGCTGTAGTTCAAAATTTCTTGTTACCGGCCTGCCTGTATTTGTGCCTATTGTGTTGCGTAGGCGTATTATAGATTTGTTTTCGGACTGTCATAAACCCTCGAGATTTATTTGTCAACACGTTAACGATCTCATCGTCACTCACGTCGCTTCATTCTGTTTCTCTGTTACACCGATCTGTCTTCGACGTATTTAACATATGCGTCAAACAATAGAGTCTTGCGATTTAATAATCGACAAATATTTTCAACTCGCAATAGACTCATACGTATATATTGATTTTTATCTTCATCAAGCATCTCGCATTCAATAGTCTGATGCGCGAAGATCAATATGATGTGAAAGTATTCCTGAAGTTGTGTGTACCATTCAGAATGCAGCCTGACTACATTTATTCTGGGGATAGTGTGGTGGAAGATTCTTCTTCTCAAAGAATTAACATTTTTCTCATCCCTGAAGATATGCAATATCTGTTGATAAACGATCGAATCGGTAAAAAAAAGAAAAAAATTTAACGACACTTAAAAAAACATAGAGATTCGTGATGGTAAGCTGCCCCGGGTTGCAGAAAAATATAATGAATATGCGATGATTGTCAGCTTGTTGCATTTTTTATGCAAATTAGAATTTTCGTGCGAATTAGAATCAATCCTGAATCGGCCGATATTATGACTATGTAGAATCGTCTCGTCATATGTGAAATTCATGACTAACAACCTTTTTCGGTGACTATTTCTTCTCCCTCCCCCCTCCCCCCAGCCCCCTGCGGCGCATCAAATTTTTTTTCTCTCTGTTAATCGATATAAATCGTCTTTCGGTTTGTATGTATTGTATATTTTTAAGTAACGTTGTCTAACATATAAAATACAATAATAAATAAGCGAATACGAACGGAGGACACATATTGCATACCGCGAATGAACGAACGATAATATAACTAATTTCAGCGTGACGAATTTACAAGATAGAGGGTAGATGGGGAAAGATGAGCCGGGGCATGTCTAGATCGCGAGACATCAAGTTCATAGGGGCTATTGGAAGAAAAAAAAATAATAATTTGAATTTCATTAATCTTCGATCATTTATTGCTGTTAATTAACGTGATTCATATTATTCTCGTCATCATTATTAACTACTAATTATTAAGGCTTGTATCTAGATAGTGGCCCAGCGTGAAACCGGCGAGGGTCTGATTGTAATATACGATTAATAATTTATAAGGATTATAATAAACCGTGACGATGAGAGTCGTCGGAAACAGTTGTGAATCCCGAATTGCGGCGAGCTGTGTATATTCAGACGCTTTTTTCACATAGAGGGAAAAATAGGGTTGTCATTGTCTTATTTGAATCATTAAACTCTCGCAATGAAATAATGCAAGAGAAACGAAAAATCCGTTGGTAATGGTATGAGTTGCACGTGATGATACTGAAGACGATACTATAGTGTTATCAAAGTGCGAACACGGTTTACTAACGCTAAAAAAATTCAAGTGGGAAAGAATAAACTTACACATAATAATTATTGAAGAAAATGTAAATTGTGTTTAGTTGTATTTTATGTTATACGCCTCTGATGCTGAATATAATGGAAATTTAATCAAGACTAGGTTATTTCGTTACCATTTAAGGATTAATATCATCAAAAAAGACTGATGGACGAGTTTTTTCCACCAGAATATGTCGCCTTGCTTTAGTAAATTTTATTTTCCGACTGGAAATAACGTCAGACCGAAAAATGGTCACGTCCGGTTTGAAAATTTTTATTCTTACCAGACGCACGTATTTACAAAAGTTATGAATACTTGAATTCTGATCGAAAAATGGGATTTTAAAATTACGTCACAACCAAATTTTAGTGCACTTCATCATTAACGGGTTGAAAGTGAGTTTTTTGAAGATGTATTGATTATATGTCTGGGTCATGGACCCATTCGGAAACTTACTTTGAATGATATAGAACGAAAGCGAGTACTGCACTGGCGTAAATATGAGAGAGAAAAGCTAGTTACATATGATATTTCTGAACCCGAAGCAACTTGTAAAGAAACGGATGAATTAAGGAACACACGGACAATGATTTTGAAAACCGTAGTGGTAGTGACCGCGCAAACAACGTGCTTGCATCATTACGTGACACGAGGTTTGTGCAAAATACAACGAGAGTTTAAAAAAATGGGTCCACTCGAGAGCGCTAAAAAAATTGCAGCTTATAAGGCTGTTGATGAATATGTTAAAGTAAGTGAACATAATGCCCGATATATGTCGCATTATTATTCAACCTTCTTGGAGGTTATGAACTAACCGGTATTTTGTTGACACTGGTCTTTTTCACAGGACAATAATGTGATCGGTATCGGCAGCGGGTCAACCGTCGTTTACGCAGTACACCGTTTAGGTATATAAATCCGATTCGACACTTTCTCATTATCTGTTGCACGTATTATATTTCATATTGCTTTATGTGGATACCATTTTCAGCTGAGAGGATCCAGGAAGAAAAATTGAATTTAATCTGCATTCCAACATCCTTCCAGGCTCGACAACTCATCCTGACCAATCACTTGACCTTGGGAGATCTTGAAACGTACCCTAAAGTAAATATGGAATATGTCGCCCCCTATTCATACCTTTGATATGACTCGTAATAATACGTCGATCGATAGTTGGATTGTGCCATCGATGGAGCGGATGAGGTAGACGCTGATTTGAATCTCATAAAGGGCGGAGGAGGATGTCTCTTACAAGAAAAAATCATAGCATCCTGCGCAGAACAATTTGTGGTCATTGCTGACTATACGTAAGGATCAGACATATCTTCTTGTGCTATAATTGATTCTTAAAATTAATCATGAGTTTTCTATGTTTCGTTGCAGGAAGAACTCTGAGAAGTTTGGAGATCAGTACAAAAAGGGAATCCCCATTGAAGTTGTTCCTATGGCTTACGTTACTATAAAAACGAAAATAGAAGAAAATTTCGGGGGTAGTGCGAAAATTCGTATGGCTATTGCAAAAGCTGTAAGCGGCCTCACTATATTATCGTATTACAAAACACAGAATAGGAAAGTATCTTGATTTTATCACTTTCCCTCAGGGACCTATTGTCACGGATAATGGAAATTTCATTTTGGACTGGCATTTTCCACACGGCCTGGAGAATTGGAGCAAAATTAATACGGAACTGAATCTGATACCCGGCGTTATTGAAACTGGTCTATTCATTAAAATGGCAACAAAAGCTTTCTTCGGAATGCCGGATGGCAGTGTCAAAGAGCAATCTTAAGTACCTACACATTAAGAGAAAGACAAGGTGGTTGGTTTCTCAGGGCTATCAAGTTCAAGTCATATCGTGATTTATATTTTTTTAAAGATCTTACGTTCTTTTTTTTTGCCATTATACAAAGTACAGCCAATTGTTATGTAAGAACGAGCATGGACTCGTGTGAATATGAAATAAAATTTAACTTCTTTACAAATTTGTAGCTAAGTTAACAAAATTTCTCGTAAGACTTTCGTGCAGCCGTTCCGACTAGACAAAGTTAGGATTACCTTTAATTGTATAAATGAACAGCTTGATAAAAAAGAATTCGCCCGAAGAGGGACTTGAACCCTGAACCCTCTGATTAAAAGCCTGATGCTCTACCGACTGAGCTATCCAGGCACGATAACTGTACATTTTATAGTCCCTTTTTCAGCCTAAAATCTAATTGAATTATCAATTTAAAATATTCAAATAAACTTTAAGTAAAAAATAATTTACTGGGATAAACGTCCAGGCATTCATATCATGGTAAATTCAATTACTAAACCAGCGATCTTCAGATTCTCATTCATGTCCACACATATACGGAATTTACCAATGAATACTTAATCACAGACGATCGGACTTTCTGTATGTTACAATGCTTGATTCACGAAACTTGAATGCAACATACTTTCGGTAATATCAACGATGATTAGGGATAAAGTCATGCTTATTTTTTGTCAATCATATTGTGCTTCTCGCACAGTACACGCAATACTAAAGTGACCCAGAAAACCTCGGTCGGTCGCGTGAAGCTTTACTAGGAATGATATAGATGGTAATATATGTCTTATTCATAAGTAAATTAAACTTTTATTTTCGGGATGGCGGAGCGTTTGCAGTATATAACAACCGTCTGGTGCAGCTAAATCGTTCTCAGGGCTGTTGATTGTTTATTCAGCGTTATAAAGCAGTTCCGTCGAGAATGGTAAATTTATTTGTTTTACCAATAAAATTATAAAATCGTGATGAAATGATCTATAAACAAAAATAACTAAAAGCTTATCGGAATGTAGTATATAACAGAATGCTAGGCAAAACGTTCGTGATATCCCGTGGACTCCACGCTCAAAAGTGCTGTAAATATTGCTGATTACAAATCATGTTCATTAAATGTACAAGGATTTGCTGTTAACGAGTACGCTATCTTCTCATAAAGTAATCTAATTCCTAGTGTAATCCACAGTTCAATGCATTACGGTTTGTTAATGATAATTAAATACATATAAGTCCCAATGAGAGAAGACATTAACGATTGTTTTACCAAGTAAATATCTGTTCACTGCAAAGAAGTCATGTACGTGCTAGAAAAGCACGTTTGGATAGGCGAAGTAATTTAAATGTCTGTAACGGTGGGGTAGTCCGAGACCTGCCGAAGGGTGAACGTCCTTATCGGAACTCAGCGGGCTCTGATGCGTGAACGGTGTTAGTACTTAGCCCCGACTACTTTTTTCTATGATTTATACAGACCGTTATGAACATCGAGCCGTTGCTAAATCATACTTCCGGGCACGACCTGTTGTACCCCTTTGGTATGGTCATTTTCCAACAGTAAAACCTTCCTTCATCGGTGTAATTTCTCCCCCAGATTTAAACATATTTTCCATACCATTTATGTAAATCCATAAGATGTCCAGTCATTTCTGCACAAGTCTGGATAATGAAAGGCTACATGAATGCGCCAATAATCGTTTGTCCGGACCTCTTTTAATTCTAAGAACGTGAGGACTTTCTGAATGTCAATGCAGCTGGCATGTCTACACTTGAAATAACATTAACAGCAGGAGCTATGCTATTTATTGATTTATCGCGCTAGTACAAAATACATTTTATTAATCCGTAGTCATACACCGCCCTAACATTAATGTTCACTCACAGTAGTTCCATCGACCCAAATAGAAAACTGATGGCACGATATTTACTTGGACCTACAGCAAAAACGCCCGCCGTAATGGCACAATGCAGACATGTATATCCGTATGTGACGATATTGTTACGATACGGCCTTTTGGTACCAAGATTATACGTTCACTGTCCCAGCTCGCCGTGTAACTTCACAATCTCGGTGTGAAGATCGACAAGCAGGAACTGTGCAGTCAGTCTACGTTATCGAAACCCCGGACTGTAACTATGGATGAACTAGGATATTGCAACTGGTGTTGAAATCAATGACATGATACATATATGAAAAGCAACACAAATGGCCCGTTGCAGCAGGATGAACGCTATGTTTTTCCACAAATAAAGGTTCTGAAAATTATAAATTGCAGTCGGTTACCTACACTGACTGCAATGAGGTATTTGAACCTCGCTCGTGATGGGATTGAAAAATTTCGACCGAGCTTTGGTTGCTTAACTTAATTTTTATTCGCTCATCTAACATGGTTTGATTGGAATACAATAAGGGGGAGGAAACAAATGATGAATACCGATGTGTCAAGACTGGAACACTTCGTCATCGAATTATTTGACCAAACTTCTCTCCACCTCAATGTAGTTCGAATAATCAGTCATAAAGAACAAAAATGTTTAAAAAAACACGTTCAACCGGTTGTAAAAGTAAACGCAAAAACACAAAACTCTAAGTCAATATTTGCGTGGTACTAGTAAGACCGGTTGTATGATAAGTGGAAGCACGTGCTGTGAGCCAATATACGCGTGGTATCAATGAGAAAGAAAAATCATACGGTTATCTTATTATATAAGGGATCAGCTGTTAATATAGATCACCCAAGCATCATCTCTTGAAACGACAAATAATATGATTTGCTTGTGTATATACAGCTGCAGCCTAATCGATCAAAACCTCCGAAGAAAGAGACTCCGAAGGCATAAACCAGGACACCTGCTCCGAAGATTCGATTAGGGAAGAAAAAAAAAAAAAAAAAAAAAAAAAATTCATGTGTATGGGTGTGTGCGTGCGTGCGTATGCGGGAGTGTGTGTACGTATGTGCATGTGTGTATGTGTGTATGCGCATATCTGCAATAATAATCACCATAATAGTCTAATCTTTAAAAATATAAAAAATATAAAAAAGTTAATAAAATAAATAAGCCCGACCAAATACAACCCGCAAGTAGTGGCGATCAATGGATCTCCATCTGATACTTGTTTTTTTTTTTTTTTTTTTTTTTTTTTTATACTGTAAAACACAAAACTAATTATTGTTAACATCGTTAACAGATTGTAGTTGTAAATAAAATTAAAAAAAAAAAAAAAAATATACAGCTGCTTTTATATACAGTAGGGGGCAATTGAAGTGGAACAAAGTGTTTTTTTCGCGATCTCGGCGACAATTTGACCGATTTCGAAAAACCAAAAATATACTTTCTTGCAAATTTAATAACTTTTCGAATGCGACAAGTCCTATCCCGATCGGTTGAGAATTGGGCGATTTAAAGGGGGTGTACCGAATCGATACAAATCGGTGTCTCGCGGAAACGCCGTAATTTGCTATTCGCGGTTATCGAGCACCCTCAAAACCAGTAGCAATCGAAAGAGCATCTCTTGGCGTGCAGAAAACACACCAAGCCAGTCCCAATCGGATAACTCCAGGAGGAGATATGGGCCCCGGAAGTCAAAAGGGTTTTTGAGACTTTGCTCGCAAAGTTCTTGACGGATCCTTTTGAAATTTGTCATGGGGTCGTTTTTTAACATGCTCTCGAATCTCACTTAAGTACCGACACGAAAATTGCTCTCGAAGATGATTTTCCGGGCCTTGCGTGCGCGCGCCTTCTCGTTCATGCGAACTTTTATCATGAAAGGAAAAAAATGTCGAGATTGAGAGTGTGTTCACCTTAAAGAGGATGTTTCAACGATCAAAATGCGTCGCCGATCATTATCGGGAACACCTTACACGAAAAATGGGAAAGTTTTGAAAAACGAGGACGAAATCTTGAAATTTCGCGATCTTGGCTCTACGCGTTCCACGGAGCGATTCAACTGTTTATTCCAGGGCCGAATCGGGTGGAGCCGGTAGTGGCGAAAAATCCTCTCTCCACGAGATCTCAGTATTATCGCAGTATTGACAATCATCAACGATACACAATTTATCGTTAACAATAATGTTTATAAACGTTTGTTGCTTATTGTTTATTGACCAAAAAAAATTATTACAACATGAGAACAACGAAAAAAAAATTGTAGAAAAAATCTTTGCACTCGCCAATCGCTCGAATAAGCAATTGTTGTTTACGATGAATGCCTAAACAATTTCTTTACAGAAAAAATGCTCTCCTGTGTCGGGCATCTCGTGAAAAAAACGAGTTACACGAATCGAGCGTATCGGATTATCCGGATACGGAATTTTAACTAATTAACAATTGTTTACAATTTTTTTTTTCGTTATCATGTTGTAATAATTTTTTTTGCATTAAAACTGAAAAACAAATTTTGATGAACATTATTGTTAACAATAAATTTTCGATTGTTAGAGAATGCTCGAATTTCGTGAAAACGGTAGGATTGCAGAGAGAAAAAAATCCGGATAATCCGATACGTCGATTCGTGTAACTCGTTTTTTTCACGAGATGCACGACACAGAGAGCATTTGTTCTGTAAAAAAAGTGTTTAGGCATTCATCGTAAACAACAATTGCTTATTCGAGCGATTCGCGAGTGCAAAGATTTTTTCTACAATTTTTTTTTGGCAATAAACAAAAGTTCGCATGAACGAGAAGGCGCGCGCACGCAAGGCCCGGAAAATCATCTTCGACAGCAATTTTCGTGTCGGTACTTAAGTGAGGTTCGAGAGCATGTTAAAAAACGACCCCATGACAAATTTCAAAAGGATCCGTCAAGAACTTTGCGAGCAAAGTCTCAAAAACCCTTTTGACTTCCGGGGCCCATATCTCCTCCTGGAGTCATCCGATTGGGACTGGCTTGGTGTGTTTTCTGCACGCCAAGAGACGCTCTTTCGATTGCTACTGGTTTCGAGGGTGCTCGATAACCGCGAATAGCAAATTACGGCGTTTCCGCGAAACACCGATTTGCATCGATTCGGTACAATCCCTTTAAATCGCCTAATTCTCAACCGATCGGGATGGGACTTGTCGCATTCGAAAAGTTATTAAATTTGCAAGAAAGTATATTTTTGGTTTTTCGAAATCGGTCAAATTGTCGCCGAGATCGCGAAAAAACACTTTGTTCCATTTCAATTGCCCCCTACTGTATATCTCGTATTAACTGAAGAAAGAAATTCCATTCGATACAGCAAAAAAGTTTCGATCGTTTAATCCTAAGAATCGAACATTTAAACGAAACTCGTTTAGATTAAGTTTTAATATCAATTACATTGATCCATATATTTCCGCTTTGTTCTTCAGTACTAAACACGATTAGTACAGAATTAAGACGACGGAACCATTTATTAAAATCGAGATGATAACGGAGACAGCAATAAGACGACACGCACAAGGATCGCAAAAAGAAGATGCATTTCTCTGGACGGGGTGGTCCGATTAAATCGAAACTAGTCTTATTCGAATACTTTTTCAGTAATCTATTGATTAAAATTGTACAGCATCAACCGCTACCGTTATTCAGACTGTGGTCATCCCAATTTCATTGGCACTTAAAAAGTTCTCAGGTTTCGGGCGTTACAAGTAGCGCAAAAAAATCATTTGGAATGTAGTGAAATAATTTTCAATTATTCCAGAAAAATGGATAAGTTTGTTCTCGGCTATTTATCACAAATCATTCGTTATCTCTTCGATACAAACCTTAGTGTAAGACACCGTAAATTGCATGACAAACAAATAGACATGATATTATCGTGGATGATAACGATAGCTGGAGAATATTTCAAATAATTTCCTTGGTCGAATTAATGGGTTGCATAATTTATGCGAGACTATTCGTACACGCTCTTTCATGGGCACACGATGAATATATAAATTTGAAACATACATAATGAACGGATGTACGAGGGCGAGAAGAGATTTGTCTACCGAGGAGGAATCGTCTTATCTCTATTTGAGTTACCACAATATTTTAGTTGCATACAAAAGACTGTATTATAGTCTTGTAGAGGTATCTCTAGTTCTCTGTTTTATCTACGTATATGTGACGCGAAAGAACGACGCCCGAACGACGGCGCATGTTATATTTCCAACGCTTCGGCACAACCCGCGTAGTGGGGGATGTATTTGAAGACCGAATCCACAATTTCTCCATCAAACGGAACCTTTCGAGCTTCGCACAAGTGTCGACCGATCGTCAACCCCTTCACCAGATCGTCTACATCGGTTGAGAAGACAACTTCACGAACTGGTCCTCAAGTTGCTCGAAGCTCCGGTATTTTATACTACACGGTAGAAAAGATCTTATCGCGAGAACAATGAAGGTAAACTAAATTTCATATCTTCCTTTCATTACCTACTTCTATCAATTTACCGCAAGCATGTCACTTGTGTAAATTCAACGCCACCTCAATTCGTCTCCTTGTAGAAATATTTAATTTTTTTTCCGATGCGATCGTCGGAGTGAAATCTCGTTGAGACTTTTTTCTGTCATAAGCGAAATCATCGATCGACGAGCGATCGAATAATTACGGGCTTTTACGACTATTATCCGTATTCCTCAAATCATTACGTGCTTTGCCCATGTAATCGGTTACGTGATCATTCGTTGGCTATCACCGCTTACGACAAAGCTTCAAATGCCTTTATGAAAATGTTACCGTCGCTCTTTTATTCAGAACGATACAATCTAAACGCTGTGAGTAATCGATTGATTACAATAAAAGAAGAGCAATTACCTTTCTTTCAAGATAGTAGTCCGGTGTGTCTACCGATATTTTGATGTTAACTTGTGAATTTTTTTTTAACAAGGAAATAATATGCAATCGTTTCGTAATTTTTTCATGTTTATATTAGTATTTTAAAGTATACAAACAAATTTTTTTTAACTTAATTTTGAATTAATTTGTCTATAATTTTTTTATGTTAAAGTGATGACTTGGAAGGAATGATGAGTCGTTTCGGAGAAGCACACAGCATTCCTTAGTTATCTGAAACAAAGAATTCAAAGAGATTATCATTGTATAGACCTCATTTTAATGAAGCAACCAAAAAAATGCTTAAAAACTGCGGATTTGTGAAGGAAGGGTACTGAAAATCGAATTTTTTTGTGGTAAAATGTTAAAAAAAAACGAATTTATTATTAAATAATTAAATGTTTTGAAGGTTGAGCTTATTTTTTTTATTTAGCTATGTGTATCGACAATAGCTAGTTAATTTCTTAGCCATCTCCGTTCAATAATTTTTAGTTAGTGCTTTCCCGAAATTTAAAAAATATGGTTTGGAGAAAAACGCGTTTAAAGTTTTGACAATAAATAATACTTACATTAAGTCATCAGCTATGCCTGGTCTATAACTTCGCAAATATTCGAAATTTCGGTCTGACAATTGTGACCGAAATTTGCATATTTTTGAAATATGTATGTGTAACAGTATATTTTTTAAATGTGTTAAACCCATTATACCGAACTACTACCTTAAGCGAACCGCTTCCAGGCTCGCTGTATTTTTTTCTATCGGCCCTCTGATTGAAGGCTCAGAGGATTGAACTTCCATCAGCGCAAATGACTTTACTCCTTTTAGCGATCCAATTTTGATAGTTTATCGACAAATTTCAATTCTATCGTTCGGAACAATTGCCGCACTTCGATAGCGAAATAATCGTCGATATTGCAATACACGGATTAAATTTTGTTCAAGAGTGCATTCGGTAACACAAGAGGACTGAACTTTTATTCATGAGAACGTCTGTATGTGCGAGATAAATTTTTATTTTATGGGAAATTACGTAGATTCTTGTACAACCAATTCAGAGGAAATAAATAATCCCGGAAACTTGTGTTGTATAGCCTCGAACTGAGTTTCATCGAACAACTTAATACTGTCCCGAATCGATTTAACGCGGTTCTTCTAATGGTCCTGCCCGCACCAATGTCATTAATTGTCAATCCTTATCTTGACTCTATTTCGCCTCTTACCAATCAAGAATACTCTTACACAAAATTTGTAACTGCGGTGGTCGTCCAAGATCTTTTTTACTGTTTAGATTCTTTTTTTTACCACGAGGACTTGAGTTTCGTATGCAAGGAGCATATTTCTGTCAAAAAATGAATCATCTTGTTTCCTTCGTTAATCATGTCCATATCGTGATTATTTCTGAATAATCACGCTGACTGGTTGTAAAACTTGATTTTACTTCGATTAATTTTCACCATCGCAGATAATTATTAATTATTTCCCGTGTAAAACATTCCGTAGCGAAGCTCGTTCACATAACGATGAATAATTATTTTAAATATGTCTATGACAAAGGTTACGTGTTGTTGCATAATTGCTTAGCGTATCGATTATGTATTGTCGCATTCGATAACTATCGTCACAGGTCGCCGGATACTTTTGTTGCGGGGTTGCTCTTCTCTCAGTGATGTCGATGGCTAAGGCCGACGGGTTGCAGGATAAGGTGGGCTCTCGTATTTACACCAATACCGTCTATCGTATAGAACCAACGATAAACTTTAAAAAATGTGAAATAAAAAAATTTCAGATCGATGAACAATTCCTGAATTATTTGTCATCTGAAGCTATGCTGAAGACGAAAAGGCCTTTCTGCAACGCTTTCACCGGTTGGTCTTGAAATATTCTACATAATAATGACTTTTATATATATATATATCACGCATCGAATAAATGCATTTTGAATGTCGAACAGGATGCGGAAAAAAGAGGTCCTTGTACCCCGAGAACACGGTCAACAACCGCGAAGATATCACCGATGAAGTTCGAATTCCGGTGCCAATTTATCGGGCTCTGTTACGCTCGGCTAGTCGAGAAATTCGGGAGGCCCTGGACAGACAATCGAGTACGGAGAACGCAATTCCGGATGTGGGCGTCGTTTATCCGACTTATCTTACCCAGAAGATACGGAGCCTCGAACGAAATTAGAGTTAATCGACTCGTTCTGTTCTTCGATTATGAAATATAAAAACAGAAGGAAAAAAAAACCTAAAGGGAAATCACATCAATATTATGAATCCTATTGTTAATGAACCCTGCACAATATGTCAACTAACTCTGATTTCATGTACGAGAAGAATTGGTGAAAGTCTATAACCGTTGTTATCGCATAGACAAATTGTACCGAAATATCAATTGAACTCATCAACTATTAAAGATTATAATAAACAGTAGAATTGTACCTCACGTGAAACACTTCTTTCAGTGGTACTTATGTTTCGCCGAGTCTGCCATCGGATTGTTGTTAGTAAACGTTAAACAAACGAATAGAATCTATCCAGGCATAAATCTTCGGTTGAGACGAACTTCACCGGTATTTGATATTCGCTCGAGAATCAAACACCAAATCCGACGAGACAACTAAACTGCGAGAGGCTTTAATTAAATTAGTTTGCATATCCGTTGCAATTTCAGTAGAGCATGATGATGAATAGGACGAGATCTCAAAGTTCTCGATTAATTTATTTTCACATTGTACTTATCCCTTATCACATCACATCCAATAAAACGGAAAGTTGATGTAATAGGTTTTTAAAGTACTTTTGTATAGCACGTTTTTTTCTACAAGTGAACCGACAGTTTCACGAGTAAACAATCGTTCCGGACATATTTTCTCTCACCGACGAGCAATTGTCTAGGCATACTCAATCCGACGCATTCCGGATTGTTCGATTGTGCTGCGAACGTTCCGGGACGTCCCCAGAAATAATGTAAACACACCGTCGCTGGATCCCACAATCGTGACCTTCGATCCTCCAGCTTATTGTTTCCCGTAAGGTCGAGTATCTGAAGTAAAAATAAAACAAATATTAACTGAGTGTGTAAATGAATACCAGCCTGTCCTGCGTGAAAGTCGGTGAAGGATTTACCTCTATACGAATTAGCAGTGGAAATGGCCAGATAAGTTGAGAATCGTGTATTCCGGCTGTTAGGCCGGCGCTGACAAAAATCGTTCCGTCTGGAAAATATTTTGGTGTGAATCTCAAGTACATGGCGTACCCGTCGTCACCTACGTGGAACGTCGAACTACGTTCCGAACGACCAGTCTCCCATAGCAACAATTTTTCATCAATGTCCGACACTCGCCAATAGTAAGTGTACACCTTTGTTCGGTCTATATATATACATATATACGTGTGTGTGTGTATATATATATATATATACATGAAAAAAAGAAAAAAAAAGATTAACGGTCGACCGACTGTTTCTCCAAGAACTTTAGTAGTGAATGTCAAAAGCGTTCCATTATTTTATTAAAACAATGAATACTAGCCGTGAGCTGTTGATATAACATTAATGCTATTATTGTAACGGTTCACTTCATCACAACGTGGTAGAGACAGATCGTTAATCCTTCTGTATTGACATTCATTCTCGTCTGCGCGCGGAGAATCGTTATTCGGGACGGATATTCGTTTATTCGGATAATCGTTATCGATCTCCGAAAAATTCAATCCTTTCGTCATGCCACGCTCAATCATTTCTTTGATCTCGTCCAGTCTTCTGTTCATTGAGCTTTCCAGTTTGTTCAAACGTTCGTCGATTGATTCTGCAAAGAAAATAATGGTTAATCGAATTTTCATTTTCGTTAAATAAGCCCGTTTGCTGAGTAGTTTTTTTTATTATGTGAACGTGATCCTTCTCACTAGCATTGCATGCGCCTGTAAGGACACTCGTGAATGTTGCCTGTGCACTCGCGACCAATCGTTCAGTCGTTATTTTACACGTAGTACGATGAATCTCTTTTGTATCTTCGCCGGTAATATTAACTGTTGAATTGGCTGCAAAAAAAGAAACACATAATTAACTGTCACAAGCCCGCTTCGACTTTCGCCTTTAACTTTAGATTCATTCAAATTTTACCATACCTGAATTAAATGAGGACTGGATAACACTAGCACAATTACAATTTGCGACGATTATAGATAAAGCATAAATCAAATATTGCGTCGAAGTCATGTTGCTTGAACGTTTGCCCAGATATTGTTCCGATACGAAAGATTGCTCTCGAAAGAAGCTTACCTCGGTTTAACAAAAATAGATTTTATTACGAATCCGCTAACTCACTGGAACCCATGGTGATTATTATTCCCCTGATATTCACAAATAGAAATGAGGGTTCCCCATTTCTCCGTGGATATATATATTCAGCATTAATTATAATTATTTGTATTAAGACTTGATGATCGTAATATTCGTGTTTGAATAAAACGCATGTATTACTGCGAAAATCGAATTGGATCCTAAGCTCGATACAAGGCGTTTCACAAGCTATAATTTCTAGGCAATTTCAGAACAAACTAAACCCCCTGTACATGCGACACAAAAAACCGCCAGATTCGGCCGCACCGCACGAGCACGCTGTTTGTTTATGGATTGGCAAAACGGTCACGCAATTACCGGAACGTGAGAAATATCACTGTGTGAATAAAGAAATGGGTGAAAACATTCAGGGAACATTCACATCCGAAAAGATTTCGAAAATCAGATGGAAGCACGAGGATTTTACCGAAGCTAAGTCGTTTCTGACTGGCAGTTGGGATAACCCTGTACGTGTTTAACCTATACCATAAACTTTCTTACGTCGAGTTTCGGGTATGTTGGACAATCATTAATTATCTCCTTCCGTTACAAATTTCAGGTAAATAACATCAAATATTGGACTTTTCTCACGAATGACGAAGATGAAACTTATCCGGTGATAACATCGTCATACAATTTTCTCGGTGACGTTACCGAATTACAGGTATTTTTGAAGGAAAAAAAATTACCGTTTCAGTTTCTCTTATTGGGACTTAAATTTCTTGCAGTTTGTGAGCTTAGATTGCTTTGTTGCATCCTCTTCTGTCGGATCTGTAAGATTATTGCAGATTCAGGAAAATTCTAAATTCAAAGAACACATGTCATGGGAGTGTATTCATAAATTCAGGTGAGTTTTTTTGGCATCAGTCTGTATATTCATAATAAACTTGAATCTGTATAGCTTTGAATATTCCAGAACATCGGACACTGCATCGTGTACCGCACTGGCAACTTTCAAACAAGATATAGTAAGTGTTGGCGAAGATGGAGCGATTAATTTGCTTACTGCCCATCAAAGCAAACCTGTCAGAACTATTGGTAATGTATCTTTTTTGTTAGTCTGAAAATTGCTGAAGATGTTGCTGGTATACTAATGTTATTTAATGGACAGATAATGCTGATAGCTGTTCTCTCTACTGCGTCGACTTTTTGCGACACAATGAGATACTGACTGGCAATTTCAGAGGCCACATGAAGCTCTGGGATTTGAGAAATGATAATAATACCCCTGCTACAACTTTCATGCTGTCCGATCAGTTGAAGGTACGAGGACTCATGTTTTCTGATTGCCTATTTTATTGGGTGAAAAAAATGTAAAATGAAATTGGCAATGAAGTTATCATTGATACTAATTCCAGACCGAAGCAGCGAGCATTGCGCATCATCCTACCCAACGTCACATTGTAATTGCGGGCGGTGGCGATGGTAGTTTGACGGTGTGGGATCTACGGCAAAACACTTATCCCATGTCGCAACTAAATGCTCATGCCGATTCGGTGAGCGAGGTGGTCTTTCATCCCGATCGACCCGAAAATTTGTTCACGTGCTCGATAAGTGGCGAATTATGGCACTGGAACAGCACGCAGAGCTCCAAACTAAAACTCGGTAATTCCCGTTTGAATCTCGAGGCAAAAAAATTTAATTTGCCAAGTATTCCAATCGCGAGTTTATTTAAAATTTATTTTTTTTGTAGAGTCTACTGATATGCACTGGCTCAACACTATTGGAACAAACGGAAAGGTCAACGTGTCGGCGTTATGCGCGCCTATGCACAAGCCCATCAATAGTATCGATATAGACAGGTCAACGTTGCTATTTGGTTGTGACAACGAAGCCATGTATATGCTTCGAAATATCACTGTTTGATGTGCGTCAGATAATAAGATTAATAAATATGTAAATTAATTTTTCTACCACAATTCTCGTTATTACTTATTTGAATGCGTTGTTTGTACGAGTTATCGTTAGGCGTTTATCAATAATACCACTCCTAAGATATTGGACGTCATGGTTTTATTACTGGATATTTTACCGACTGAAATCACCACCCAAGATTACGATTCGGGCGCTGCAGGCTGCCTGCGACTTTGTCATCTTAACCTTCGTATGGATACGCCGGAACAACAATGTTCAAGGAATTCTGAAAATGAAATAATTGATTACGCAAAAAGTCAGCGATTAACCTCGCGATTGTATTTCCAAACGTGTCAATTATTACTGCTTAAGTTTAGGATACGTATACGAGCGCGATGTCCGACGAAGCGATGGATATTTCGCGAAAGCATTTGAGGTATGTGCGGTGTTTTATGTGTCCTCCATGAGACGTATAAATTTGCTTAACCATAAGGCAATGACGTATATCGCATGAAAATCTACATGCAATTGTTACACATTTTGTAGCGCCAAGGAGCTTCTGAGAAATAGGGGAATATGTTCAAAAGCATGGAACGAATGGGAGGAATCGTCTCGTGCGTTACCAAAGATGGGAGCAAAGCAGTTTGAGCCCAATGGATCATGGTTACAGAACAAGCAAATTGAGAAGGGCCTGGAGAGCCGCAAGTTTCTTATCGGAATTGAGAGAGTAGAACGTTCTTCTCACCTGGCCAGAGCCGAATGGCTACCTGAGCAAAAGAAAGCTCGAGTGACCAAAAAGAGTGGACACGAGTGGAACAACTTTGGATTGGAAGTTAACACCAATCTTTACCTTATCGCCGAAGAAGCCTTGATACTTTTGGAAACTGTATGATTTGACAATACTCTAGTATGAATTTTAATGGAACTCATTGAAGGATCTCAGATAATTTATTTCATTACAGGAGAGCCTAGAACTCTTGTGGGAAGGAGTCCCCTTGTCGATTGAACAAGCTTATGGAGTTCTCATAGACTCGGAGTGCTCTGAATGCTCTCTGGACGAATACCGAGTGTACAGTCAGCTGACGCGATTAGGCTATCGGCTGCAACGTTTTTGCTATGAAAAGTCGCAGCTGGAAAGAGTCGCAAGGCCGGACGAGCCTATACAACGGAAAAAAGTAATAGTCGATCCTGAGAACGGGCTTTGGATGGCTAGGAATAACGCGGAATCGGTTCAAACTTTAGAAGTTCAACAAAAGCTCAGCGTCGATAATGATGTTCAAGAGATCGTCGGGGATATGGTAACCAGTATAAACGGTGCTGGAACTGTCAAGGTCACAGACAATATATCAAATCGAGGGGCAAAAACAGAACACTCGAAAGATGAAGGCGCACTGGAACGCAAAGGAAATAATACTAAAGTCGAAATAATTTCCGAGCAAACTATTTTATCTCCCATCAAGATTGTCAAGGACGCGGATATGCCAGTATGCAAATGGCCGGGTGCGAGAATTCAGAGAAATGTTAAACTTTTGCCAAAGAGAAACGACAAAATTTCGATAATAAGCGCAAACAAAGAAACTTTGGGTATTGATGCCACACAATCCAAATTCGAAGCATCCGAGCTTACACCAGAAAAACGGATGCGTAGTCAATCGGGTACAGATTTGCCGGAAACAAAAAGATCGAAGCACGAGGTAAGATTTGCAGTAAAAAGAAAGAATCACAAGCCATGGGCAATTATCCTTTCTAATAATAAACGATGTTTTCTCTGTACGTATAGATGATCGAACTCTCTGACGACGAGGTCGAAGAGATTCCGAGACCCATGTCGAGAATGGAGATGCTCAATTGCCTACCAAATATAGCAAGTCAAATTTTCATAACGGAAAATATTTGTCGAAGGTACATACCGCGCGGTGTTAGACCGCAGCGATCATATCGTTACGATAGCAGAAGACTGAGAAACATTCAGGAGATCGACAGGACATTGAGAAAAAAGTCAGAAGCTCCCAGAGACGGGACGATAAATGGTTCACAGAGTAACATATACGAGAACGATTCTACGAGTTCGGGAAGTGCGTTAGTCCCACATCAACAGTATAAGAGATTCTGCCGTCCGCCAAGGCATCATCAACCGAACAATTATTATCCGCGAAATTCTAACAGGCCGTACTTTTCGAATCCAAATCAGTTTTCGTCAAATTCATTGATGGTAAACGTGTCAGCGGGTGTTTGCATACAACAAATGGCCGTCGGAGCAGGAGGTTGGCCAAACCCGCAGAATATGATGACGGCTAATCGGTGGGCATCATTCCAAATGAATATGTTCACGAATGCACTGCTTATGGGATTCGCAAAGAGGAGTATTCCCATGCAAAACTTCTGCAACTCGAATTATTATAATCAGAACACGTCGTTCCCGATATTACAACAGAATAATAGGCCGCACAGATATCTAGAGAAATCTTGGCGACGTTCGTATTCGGGGCGATCTCGAGGTTCGATGCACCATGGACCATCTACATCGAGACAAACTTCTTCAACTTCGTATTCGACCGATAGATTGACGCTACAGCAGGCGAATGCCGACGTTTATCAATCGGCATTTACAAAGTTACCTGGTACTTCGTCGTGGTTGGAATTAAAACAAAAGTGGCGCGACGCAAAAACGATAACGATCGACGACGAAGAGTGCGGAAATTTTGACGCTGATTACAGCAACGAGATACAAGTATTGGATCAGACGCTGCAGCCATTGAATGGCCCAAAGAGCCCACGAAGCATTCCCGAAATCTACGAGAGATTAAGAATTATAAAATCTGCACCCGATAGAACCATGAGGTGGAAAAAGAGTGACTTCAAGATCTCGTACAATGTTTATTCAAATAAACACCATTATCGAAAAGCGAATCCTGGATTACCAATCTGTCATCTGGTAGTTACAAGGTCGGTATCGCAATGTAAATATTATATAAGACAATATTTATGTAAATGAATGATAATCTTACCTTTTCCATTTCAGTCGAAAAGAAAGTGATTTTCTACAGCCCGTAGAATTAAATCGCCTGCAACAAGATTCAAAAGGAGCGCCGATCATGTTAGCTCACGTCTCACATTCATCGATCGCTTACATTCAACCGGGACTAATTGCTCTTCCGAATTTAATTTAAAGCACGAAATGAATATAATCATCAGTAATAGCATTGATAAGATACTTAATAAACATAAGCGAATCATCCTTTTTTTTCATCAACCGGCATTTTTTAATGTTTTCGAAGTTCCTCTTCCGTAGTTCGTGTCGGATTTTTTAACAACCTGCCTTACCGACGTCGCGTCGCGCGCTTTCTGTTGGCGAGGATGTCGACCTCCACGGCAAAAAGTCGATACAAGTGCGGCGATCCACGACGGTGCAGTGGCATTGCCATATTCTAATATCCGCGTCGTCCGGGTTCGTCGCTTCGACCGACGTGGACCGCGGTCTAGTTGGCCCTTTAAATCGTCCAAAGCTTTCGTCGTTATATTCCTCTCACGCATTGTGTTGAATGCTTATTCACGCGTTCACGCCATAGTCGTGAATTTTCGCAAAATCATGGCCGCACAAATTTCGTGAAAACATGTGACGAGGACTGTATATATAGAATAGAAAATTAGAAATAATCATGTTCTTCCCGATCGGCTGGCCCCGGGTCCTCAACCCTACGGAACCCGAGGAGATTAGTGCAATTGTATGTAACAGGGATAAGATTCTATTCGCTGTTCTGACACCTGATGCTCTGGCTATTTGGTACTGCAAGGTGAGAGCTCTCTAATGTATTCAAAACTTTTACATCAAGTTGTATAAAAATAGGTCAATGACAGTAGTCTAATAGAATTGGATCACAATGATTTCTATGGTTTTACTCATTCGATAATATGATATCATGTTCAAGCCCTGCGTTCCGATAGTATTCGAGAGACGCAGTACGGATTCCCTGAAAAAACATGGCAACAATACTTTAGTACAATGGAGACCAGACTCTAGTATGCTGGTGGTTGCAGTAAGTAAAATATTTATTTATGTCCTTATTTTGTAGCAATAATATTTTTTCCGAAAGTTCATAGTCTAAAAAAAAGATTGCTATATATTAGTTACAGAACATATTACATCTCCGGACATTAAGTAATTTGTATGTTTCCAGACGGTGGACAGTTATCTTTTGTTCTATCGTCTCTCGGACAATGGTGCTGAAGGGCGTGGTCTGTACGAGCACAAGGACTCCCCTGTGACGAGTCTACGCAGAGACAGTGCAGAGCTGTTTATCAAAGAAGTCATTCCATCTTTGGTTCTTAGTCCTGTTAGTACAGAGAATTTCTCCCTTATTTCCGTTTACATTCCCAAAGCATTTATAGCTATATATTTTCAGCTAATGACAGCTTGGATAGACGGCGGTATAACTTCTCTTGTGTGTATTCGTGACGAACTGATGGTAGCTACGAAAACAAGCCACATAGTCCGCCATAAATGGGAAGGAACGCCGAATCGGGACTACTCGTTGGATCTCCGAAGAATACCGTTTAGTGTCGACCAGCAAATATCCACGGTCGCCGTGCCTATCACGGAAAATAACGTATTTGTTACGGATATTGAATACTCACCGTTAGTTGGGGGATTCGCTGTTGTGCTTAGCAACGGCAAAGCGGCCTTTCTCACGGCGCAGTCTTTGAAATTTGATCCTAATGTACGTTGAAAATGATTTCTTTTCGCTCTGGAGTGTCCAATGACGTACATTCTTTTTAGCAAGTACAAGGAATTTGGGCGAGGGACCTGGAGGATGGCACTTGTGCTGCAGTCAATCACAAATACCGGCTGATCGCTTTCGGAAGGGAAAAGTGAGTTGCGAAACTCTATATGATTACTCATTGTTTTTTTCTCTGACTTGATCAAATTTACAGCTCTGAGGGCGTCGTGTATTACGTAGACGAAACAACCGGTGGCCTGGAGGTTTCCCACAGCTTGAGCTTGTCGTCCAAAGATTATCCGGGCAAGCCAGGTCGCGTAAGATGTATCAGATGGACACCGGACAGTTGCGCCATCGCTCTCGCCTGGGAGAGCGGTGGCCTCGCAATTTGGAGCACCTTCGGAGCTCTGCTACTCTGTACTCTCAAATGGGATTATGGCTTACGCGTCGATCTTACTCGCGACAATCCTCTGCATATTCACACGATGGTATGTAAAAATAACTGAAGATAGAAACGCAGTTTACCGAGCTACTATCAACTCGTGTGTGTACGATTCCCCGCAGGAATGGTCAGCGGAAGGTTATCAGCTGTGGATGCTACGCGAATCCCCGGGATTGCCGTTCACCGAGGAACAGAATGGCAACGAGCAAATCAATAATCGACGCTCCCTGATCCAGCTTGACTTTGTCAAGAGTCCTCTCACCGTGAATCCTTGCATGGTGAGTGGAGGCATCGTGGGTAAACGATAAACTGTCAGTACCATTTTTAATTCGAAAATATATTGCTTGATTTAGGGTCATCACGGACATCTCTATCTTCAAGGGGAGGATCGTCTGTATTTGAATCTCGGTGGAGGGGTATCCGCTGATGCGCCGGGTTTTCATTTGACTAATGAAATTCCCACTGACAACTTGTCGCAAACTTTGGCCGGTTGCAAGCAGTGGCTCGTTGTGCCAATTCCAAGTGCTTACAGTGGTTCAAATTGGCCGATACGTGTGAGTATCCTCAATTAATTATAATTATTAATTATAAAACGCTATGAATCCATCGAGACGTAGCGCATCGATCTCCTTGACGATCCTTTCAACCGTATATATAGTATACTGCAATAGATAACGAGGGCTTAAGCATAGCAGTAGCGGGTCGCACGGGACTCGCGCATTATTCGTTGTCGTCCAGAAAGTGGAAACTTTTCGGCAACGAGACGCAGGAACGCGACTTTATCGTTACTGGAGGTCTACTATGGCATCGAGGATTCATGATTGCCAGTAGTTATTCGCTGCTCGAGGACAAGGACGAGATCCGGATTTATCCGCGTGACACCAGGCTCGACAATAGCTATGTCAAGAGCGTGAGAATGCCATCCCAGGTTTTGTTACTCAATACTCTGAAGGAACGTCTCCTGACGTTCTGTGCCAACGCTCAAGTGAGCATTTACGATATGACAGTCGAGGGTGAAGAAGGTTCCGGAAGTATCGAACTAACGAGAACGCAAACTGTCGACATAAGCGGACTGTGTGTTCATCCGGCTTGCGTTGTAAGCGCAACATTAACGACGATTCGCGCTGAAACAGCTGGCAGTCATCCACATCCGGAAAGTTTACTACTCAATGTATCGGGTAGACTTTTAATGGTACAGCGCGAGCACTGCACTGACAATCCAGAAGTAGTGGGTATTTAATCGCTTGATTATCCACCCAAACCTGCTATAAACTCATATCTGCTTCATTTTTAGCTCTTCTCGTGCAGCGCTCCGACCGTTCTTGCATCGTACGTGGAGAATGTTTGGGTACCTTGGAGATCTAGAAGAGACAAACCACACTTGACAGAGGCTCTGTGGTTGTTCTGCGGAGCTCATGGAATGCGTGTCTGGCTTCCTCTGTTTCCCAGAAATCATCAGGACAACGCGCATACTTTCATGAGCAAGAGAATAATGTTGCCGTTTCATCTGCGTATCTATCCGTTAGCAATACTTTTCGAAGACGCGATTTTACTAGGGGCAGAAAACGACACCGTCCTGTATACGTCCGATACGAATTCACCCTTCTCGCTGCCCTTCAGTCTGTTAGAATTAACGGTACGACAAACTTCTCGCTTTCGTCAGTGTCACAATACAAAAAGAGTGTCCTTCGATTGCAGAGTCAAGTCTACTTGCACCAAATACTTCGTCAACTCATTCATCGGAATCTTGGCTACCACGCCTGGGAAATAGCGAGATCCTGCTCGGCGCTCCCGTACTTTCCACATTCCTTGGAGCTTTTGCTTCACGAGGTCCTCGAAGAAGAAGCAACGAGCAAGGAGCCAATTCCAGACGCCCAACTGCCGTCCGTCGTTGAATTTATTCGCGAGTTTCCAGGAGTTTGGGCTCGAGCGGTCGTTCAGTGTGCCAGAAAAACAGAAATCGCCTTGTGGCCGTATCTATTCTCAGTCGCTGGTTCTCCAAAGAAACTACTGCAGGATTGCCTCCAACGCCAGCAGCTCGACACCGCTGCCAGTTATCTCATCATTCTCCAGAATCTGGAACCTTCGGCGGTTAGTCGACAACACGCTACGCTGTTACTCGATGCTGCTTTGGAGCAAGGACGATGGGAACTTTCAAGGGATCTCGTTCGTTTTCTGAGAGCAATAGGTCCGTATTTTGCTCATTAAAATTATGTTTGTCCAATGACTTTTCCACTTACTTGCTTGTTCGCTCATTCGTTCCGTAAGATCCGAATGACGTAGAGTCTCCGAGAACTTCCTGGGGTGGAACTGCGAAATTGGCTGGACCTCCTGCAACACCTCCGGTTTCGCCTCATGAGGACGATTTATCCCTCGTTCTTGGCACGATGCAAGTATCCCGAAGTCGAAGCTACAGTACGACGGCAACGCCCAAAGTACCATTCGATAATGCGAACAAGGACGTGGCACCGTCGTCGATGCTCGAGAAAACGAGAAACGCAGTGATGCGCCGAAAAAAATCTGTACCAAACGTGAAGATCGAAAAGAGCGATAATAAGTAAGCTACACGTACACATGTGTACATTACACGATGTGTTATACATATATGTGTTTATTTCAACAAGAATTTTCAATGTTTCCGTAGGGAGGGTTCGGCCGAAGAATTCTTCATCGACGTTATCCTCCAAAGACACGCCCGTCGATTGCTTTCAGCGAGACGACTCGCGGATCTTGGTAGATTTGCGGCACGGCTCGATTTCCATTTAGTCACATGGTTGGCAAGGGAACGGGAGAGAGCTGCGAGAATCGAAGACTACGTCGTCGCTCTGAAAGCCGTCCACGAGGATTTTTCTTATCCTTATCCGACTCTGTCGCTTTCCGCTTTACAAAAAATCCGGCGTGCCAGTCACGCGTCTTTGAGATCGACGCGATCCATTAGTCTCGAGAATCCGGAAGGTGATGCGCCAAGTGCAGCGACTATTCTGAGTCCGAATTTCTCTCTCGATTTGCCGCCTGATAGTGGCTACACGAGTTTACCGAGTAGCAGACCACCTTACGTGAGTCTAGTGTCTCCGGTTGCTAGCCTGGAAACGCAATTTCCCGTGGCAGAAGCCAAGCTGACGCCGCGGATGCTTCAAGGTACGTTAGTCATACGTCGAACTTCTTGATGTTTATGGTATCTTATTGTTTATTGCATGACAATTGACTCGATAGATGCGAACAGCGTAATGAGCGATACCAGTACAACCTGGCGAGATGACGTTGAGTCCATTGTCGGAACGGCAGTGGGAACTGTATGCTGGGTGTCGCCGGAACCAATAGAACCCACGGAAGTTCATTCGGCGTCGAACTGTGGACCCGTCAGTCGGGCTGAAGTTCAGCTCAGATATCTTCTTCAATTGTTCCTCGAAGCTGGGTGTCTCGGATGGGCTGCGATTCTGGCTACTGTATTGCGCGATGCATCGGCAATGGCGAGAACTGTCAGGGCAGCGCACGCGCCCATGCAGACCCTTGAGTCCGTGGTAAATCTGAGAGATGGTTTACTGGCCCTTACTAAATGGTCGCATACCGAGTGGTTTGTTTACAGTTTTTCGTAACACAGTTATATATTAAACGCGTCGCGAACAGAAGATAATGTTTCATGATATTTGGCGGCAGCCTCGGTTACAGACTATTCGTATCGGGAATTCAAGGACAGACGACGTTGCTGACACGCCTCGTTCTGACTAAACAACAACAACAACAACAACAGCATCGCGATCAGCAGGAGCAGGAACAGATCCCAGAAAGTCCGTCACCCAGTCCAGCTCCGTCCTTCGGTAGCAATCAGCGAGTTAGCAGCTCGAGATCCAGACGTTCCTCAGTGAGCCATGCATCTACAACGGCGACTCTCGAAGAGGAAAATTCTCATGACCCATTTCCGAGCGGGGAAGAGCCGACCTTTCGCGGAAGCTACGGTAATCTCAGTAACCCTGAAAAAAACTCATCGCGGGATGGTTGCGTATTATCATAAGCAATTTGATACGATAACAAACCTGAATTTGTTACGGGATTCGGAACAAGAACGCAGTTGCTCAAAATCTCTCACCGTTCACGTTGCGTACGGCGAGATCAATATCTACTGTATAAGAGGGTTAGTCTCTGGCACGTATCGCGTAACTTACCATTATTTTGTATAACAGCAATAATAACGGTAGCGCGTATAATGATCGATAATGAAGCGATTAAAGCGCTCCACGGACTGATTTCAGATCTCATATTTTTCCTTTAAAAGCTGAGTCCATCTCGCGACATCTGTCAATCTGTACGGCAAAGGAATTTTATACCGATCGCACCGTTGATCGAAATAACACAGGGTTCGGTGGTTCCATAGACGAGCCAGTCTCAATTATTAAAATTATTCCATTGCCCCCCGTATATTACTATACTAGTGATATTATACACTGCTGCTACTCGACCTCCAAAAGACTAACTTGGTGTTCACAAGAGTCTGTCAAATTTGACGATATGTGACCCCTATTTATTGTATACATTGTTTGTTATATAGAGTAACTAATTATGAAACAGTATATTCAATATTTTATTAGAACTGTAATTCTGGCGATGAATTTCCATCGAGTCCCAGGTATTTCAACGACACGGTAAGAATGATTGGACGTTGTAAATATTGTATAGCAAAACTCGCAGAATCGATAAAGAAATATATATATTTATCGGAGTTTCAGTTTTTTTTTCTATGAAACAATTCAATTGATCTCTCTATGACGATATGAGGTTGATCGCAAAGTTAGTTGAGACTTATATTTTGAAAATATGAGTAGTATGCTTGCGTCCTCGTTTTGTTGTGCGGTGGCTGCTTCCGATCTTAGATCCATTACCTTGTGTTACATAGCTCAATTTCAGCTCGGCATTTTTACGCCGTTTTAAACCTTCCCTTAAATTCAGATACATGGATAAACCGCGGAACGGTATTGTTCGTATTGTCAATAGCATGGAGTACGCCCTACGATGAGTAACACTTCTCAGTTGGAATGGATCCTGATATCGCGCACACATTCCTTACGAAGTTATTGACCATAGTTCGGATTATAAGGAGCTTGCTTGCTGTACGCTTCGACTGTATACTGAGGAGGCTGGCCATGATTAGGTATTGCTGCGTCAAACGAAAAATAATGGTTCAACAAACAAAAAATAACAATTTTCGTTCATATCACGAAGTGTGACCCATAAACAAAAAATTACCCTGACTTGCTGGATAAGCGTACGCGCTGTTGCTAACTTGGTTAGATGGTGTCTGCATGTTTCCAGGTGTCTGCATGTTTCCAGGTGTCTGGATTACCTGTATAACGCTTGGTCCGTGCACTCCTGCAACAAGACGATTATTATAACAGACTATGCATCAGAATCAGCATTGAAAAGTCATTTTAACCGAGGCGACGCCGCGGTACTCTCTTATTGAAAAAACAGTTGCGTGTGGATATGATTGAGGAGTTCTTGTCACATGAGGATCGAAGAGTCAATTAGAAACGGCAATACTTTTATACATAGTTAATTTTTATTGCGTATTATTCCAGTTTCGCGTTTAACACGTATTAAGATCAGTACAAAATGCCAAAAAAAAAAATAATAAAAAGTAAAAAAAATGGTTACAATATTCGAAGTAGAAAAACTAGTTTCTGCATAACAACCAATTATGCATCAAGCGCGGATGTACTGTTAAATGGTTCGCTATCTTGGCGGGAGAACTGGAAGTTCACTGGAGGGACTACCTTTAACTCCTCATCTTCAATGGAATGTTGCTTACATAAATATATGTAGTAATATAAAGTCGATTTTTCCTTTAACGTACGCTTACTGCCGTGCCCTACCAGTGTAAGGCTTGTATTGCAGAGATTATCGGATTCTGTAGCCATAAAACCTTTTTTGAATTTTCCTTAAAAAAATACTGAGTAGTAGTTTCGACAGCTTACAAGATAATAAATGTGGAATGTTGTCAACACCGGGGAGTATAACCGGTCTTATGTCGATACGACTCCTAATATGTCATTCAAGTGTAGTATAACGATAATGAAGTTTTTTTTTTCCCGACATCAAGCGTTTTTTTAAGCCAATTTGAGGTACGGGATGAAATATATTCAGGCCACTGCGGATCCTGGAAAAAATGATTAGACTGAAACATGCAACATTTTTGATGCAGTTGTACATTGACAAAGTTACAATATTATTGTCAGGCAATTTGATCTCACAATACTAATCAATATTAAAAGTAACATTACAAGGAATGATGACGTTTTGTAGGTAACAAGAACGTTACAAGTAAAGTAGCTAACAACAATTAAAGTGGAAACTCACTTCCATAGACAGTTCCGCGATGACGCCTTCTGTACCATGGACAGCAGCTGCAACACAGGCATGAGATGCAACAAATGATAAACATGACAACCACTATGACGGCTATAACAGCAGGAACAATGATCCCGAGTCTAAAACAGAAATACAACAAAAGTGTTAGAAGAGTCATATGCATTATGTTTTGTAAATATACAAATGGACAAAGTAAGCTACCCTGTTTTAATAGCAAAGTCCTCTGCGTCACAGCAGTAGAATGTCTGTTTATCAAAGTCTGGACAGCAATATTCCAAGTTAGGATGCATAAAATTGGGGCAGCTGTTTGCATATTGTTGAATTACATTGGAGCTCTGCCCAAAGCTGCAATCCATTCCTGGAAACATACATTTTATTAGTTTGTACATCACCGAATTCATTTGGTTGGGCGCCTATGGAATTCATTGGAGCATTTAACTTAATTTTACGATATTTTGCTTAATTATTACAGCAATCACGATAGTTATACGCCCTATAGATAATGATTTATGCCGGAAGTTTGACTTCCTCCGAAGCCGATGACCACTCGACATATATCGTCGGCTGAGTCACGAGACGTTTTCCGAGAATCTCACGAACAAAGGTTCTGTATAAACGTTCCATAGCGACGCCGTATATACTTGCGGCGATTAGCTCTTATTTTATATCAATTGATAAATATAACTCACCGTTTACGGAAATAACAACGGAACAGGTGAGCAGTAAGAAAAACGTCGAACGAAGCATTTTGGAAGATGTATTTTCCAATCACAATGAAATGGAAGCTGCGGATTAGTTGTGGCGCGCGCTACGAAGTCAGTCAACTATGATCAACCGTAAACGATGAAGACTAAATTCGCTCAAATGAAACGACCTGTGGCAGAGTTCGCCACCACCCCAGTGCCAGTGTAGCCAGATCGTGGATAAAACTTGCCCCCACTCTAGCATCGCGCGCGGTTGTCAAAGCGCGCGAGATTCTAGGGTGGGGGCAAGTATTATCCACGATCTGGCTTCACTGCCCCATCCATATATGCGAATCACGCCGTGCGCCAAGCGTTGAAATTGTGTACTACAAGGAGTTTCGCGCGCGCGCAATTTGTATCGTTGCGCGAAGCCATCGCGCACAAGTCTGTCTTTTTCAACCAATCCCGTTAATTTCCGCGCCCGAGATCTAGTTCCACACAGCAACAACAGGAATTGGAAATGTCCGCTCACATTAAACCAAAGAATATGGATCTCCATAGAAGCGTACTCCTTACGGCCCTCTTGAAGCAAAACTTTCTGCGATGCTTACGGGAGCAGGGAGTCTCTGGTGTCGTTGCATCGATAGGCTCCTCCTGTTAGGCGGGATTTCGCGCGGTGCAGGGGTAACCTCATTCTCCTATTTTCAGCACGAATATCGTGTTGCTAAATCGTAGGTTTGATTCGCGATTATAGTTTTCTTTTTATCGTAAAGTTTTTTCAAAGTAAAGAGCCAGGTACATGAACTAATGAAAGTGCTCGTACCGATTGAAATAAAACAATTATAGCAAACAGCTTAGCTTAAACAAGGGCTAGTCCGTAAATACAAGAAGGTTGTTACGCACAAAATGTTTAGCGCGGTGGTGGGGATCGTGCTGACGTATGAGTCTGTCAATCTATTTTTTCTAAGTTCGATACTATGTGAGAGATTTTTTTTTCTTTTCCCGAACTTACGTAAGCATGTAATTATTATGTCTTCCGCATAGGTAGA
Source organism: Listrodromus nycthemerus (assembly GCA_963978505.1). Classification (NCBI taxonomy): domain Eukaryota; kingdom Metazoa; phylum Arthropoda; class Insecta; order Hymenoptera; family Ichneumonidae; genus Listrodromus; species Listrodromus nycthemerus. Next base: position 11,733,857 of record OZ021679.1, on the reverse strand, counting down.
GCCGAAAGGGAGTACATGTAATTTGTTATTACAAATTAATTTAGAATCTAGATGTAAAAAGACCACCGTTCGATCTTTCCACATACATCGAAAAAAGCGAAGGTAATTAATACATATCAACAAAAGTCGACGTAGTCATTGAAACACAAAAACTATGCGACCATGCATGCAATATTAAACAGGCCTTGCAGTAGGATAAATACAACAAAGTTTGACACACATCCAACTCAGAGCTCGTTGGATATCGTAGTGTGTTAGCCTAGTAACCCGGGTCTATTCCGTTGGATCCCAAGTCTTTTTAAAAAAATTGTAATTTATTTTTTCTCAAGTAATTGGATACGAGTTTAATTATATAGTCTCTCTGTGTAACTAGAATTAAAAAAACGTAATTACAATTTAGTAGTTCCCACAATTTAGTTTAAAGCGGATATATCGAGACAGCATTTACTCGATGAGCATCAGCGGTCCTAGTGTTAACTGCGGTCGTAAAACAAGGATAGCGCGCTTACATCACGCATCTATGCTCATGGGAGTGAGCGAAAGCGGCGTCTGGGGATGGGTGGGAAACCGTAGCGCTTACTACGGTCGTAAGAGAAGGAGAGCATTCTTACTCCAACGCATTTACACTCTTCAGAAGGAGCAAGATAGAGCACTGGGCGGAGTTAGCGCTCCCGCCAAGTCGTCGTCGGATCGTAACGATGTGTAGTGCTGTGTGTAAAGGGTACGTACGATTCGCATTTGCAAGTTACGGTAGCGACATCTTACCGTTGTCGTGATAGCTCGTCCAAATACCACATTTTTCTTGCTTCACGCGGGCCTTAAGAAGTACGCTTCTATGGAGAACCATATTCTTTGATTGAACTAGAGAATAAACAACGTATTTGCCAACATCATGGAAGTTACACGCACGAGTAAGTTAATCATCTACATCGGTCAATAATTCTAGATACTATTCATTTATCGTACACACGGTAACACATATTCCGTCAGTGCTTTGTCCCAATTCGACGTGTCGAAACCGGAACGCGTCCCGATGCATTGTGTACATTTTCGACAGTATACCTTCTCTCTTTCAATTTTTTATCGGTAACTAAGAATGAGTCGGTAGGTTAACATTCTCTTCTCGGTTCACATGCGTGATCTTTAAACGCTGAGACGAAACTTCTTGAGACACTAACATCTAATTTCTTATACTCTTAGACTAAGCAATAACTTTCTCCTCCTTTTCAGACTTCCAGGAGGTTTTAGGGGAATTGGATGCAGTTTTGAAAGATGCTACCTTTCTTGCGATAGACGGGGAATTTACTGGATTGAATTCAGGACCAGAAGCAAAGCCTTTTGATACTCCCGCCCAGTACTACACAAAACTGCGGACTGGATCTATGGAGTTTCTGATGGTTCAGTTTGGACTCTCGGTTTTTACTCATAACGCAAAAACCGATAAGTAAGAATCTACTAATCTAGTATACATTGATGATGTGTAAGAGAGTAAGGAGAAGGAACTAATATTCCAAGTTTTTTTTTTTCAGATATAGTCAACGTTCATACAATTTTTATGTTTTTCCAAAGCCCTTGAACAGGGCTACTCCGGATTGTCGTTTCATGTGTCAGGCTTCGAGTATAAGCTTCCTGTCCGATCAGGGGTTTGATTTTAACAAACTATTTAATAGCGGAATTCCATATTTGACCGCCCTTGAAGAGGAGAAACTGAGCAAGAAGATAGATGACAGGCAGAGAATGAGAGAGGAGGGCCTTGAGCTCATTCCCATTTCTGACGAAGACAAGCCACAAATAGAAGAGATCTGGTAATATGCACTACATTAAAGTTGTAATATAATAAAGTTTGGTAATATAGACTTTAATAAGAAATTATCAAATCTTCTCCTCGGCTCTTCATCTGTGATTATCTAGCGCAAGGATAGAAGAGTTTCTGGCGTCAGATGCAGAAGAACTAGTGATCGACAGATGCAATGCATTCATCAGACGACTTATTCATCAAGAAGCGCGAATGAGATGGCCGAACAAGCTTCGATCTGAAGCTAAAACTGAGGAAGGCTTGCAAATGATAATCGTTTATAAAAAGGGCACAAGGGAAGAAGAAACACAGAGGGAGACAGAGAGGCGAGAGAAGGACAAACAAGAAATAAAAAATGCGGTCGGCCTCACAGCGGTGTTAAGGATGATTGCAGATTCGGTAAATAAATACTTTCAGGTCATTCTTTTTCTAATAACTGGTATGAACATTTTACCCATCGATCTGTACGGTTGCAGGGCAAGATCATTGTCGGCCACAATATGTTGCTGGATATATGTCACATGATTCATCAATTTTTTGGCCCGTTACCAGAGAGTTATCGGGAGTTTAAGTCGTTGATTCACGGTCTGTTTCCAAGGTAATAGATACGACAGTACTCCATTAAATCCGAGAGGGATTCTATACCGATCATCGAATGATGACGTCTTACGATGTTTCCAGATTGTTCGACACAAAATTAATTTGCAAATCTGCCCAATTGGAAGAAAAAGTACCGACACCAATACTCAGCGTGATTTTGGAGACTATAGGCAAGAAGCCATTCTCCATACCAGATATTGAGCCAGTTGAAGGTCGAAGTTACTCGTTATCGGCAGACAACTTACACGAGGCCGGCTACGACGCCTACGTTACGGGATTGTGCTTTATCGCGCTTTCTAATTATCTTGGTGTGTTTTTAACTCTTTGATATACCTTAAGTCTGAAACCACGTCGCTCCGCTTTGCACTACATTGCAATTTTCGTAGGGTCTTTGGAACATCCGCAGAGCACCACAGTTCTCCCGGATTCGCCGATCCTCAACCAGTTCCTGAATAAGTGAGTCTCATTCGAATATTATCCATTGCCGTTTGATTCTTGCAGTCGTTATAACGCTTCAATGTTTCAGATTGTTAATAATCAGACTAAAGGATTTTCAATATATAAATCTGACGGGATCCGATCGTGAGTAGGGCAGCATTATTATTGAATTACAATCGCGTGAATATCTGAAGTCTGCCATCGATCTGCGATTTGATTTATAGCAAAGCCTAGCAGAGATCATGTTTTCCACATCACTTTTCCAAAGGAATGGAAGTTGAGTGACATCTCTCAGCTCTTCAGCCCATTCGGTAAGATCTGCTTGATTGTCGCTGCAGAAAAAATCGTTTTTCGCAAAATTCATAAAAAATTGAATCGGTAATATTAGGCGGGGCTTACGTGTCTTGGCTGACGGAAACGACCGCTTACGTCGGGTTGTATCGACGGGATCAATCATCCTCGCTTTTAAAGAATCTGGCAAAGGATAAACGTATGCGAAGGTGCACAATTCAAACATACGCCGAGCATCAGAATTCGTTGAATGGACAGCACGGAAACAAAATCGATCGAAAAAGAAAATCTCCAAACGAGTGAGTACTGTCCCCTGGTCTTTAGATTTCCGGAAAAGATTCACTTTCGTAACCTTCCTCGAGGTTGTACAGCTCATCCTGTTGTTGCGTTGGAACAAGCGCGGTCATCGTTGTGTCGCGATGCCTTTTTCACCGTATTTTCTCCAACGTTCCGCTTCATTCAATCCCAACAGTGCTCCGCACCTTCCCCCTACTTTCTCAGCACGTTCTTGTGCGTATCCTTGTCTCCAGTCGATTTCCTGTACACGAGACTATTTGCATATCCTCGTAGACTTTGCTCCGAGGTTTATGGTCGAGAAAAAGTCTAGTCACACGTGTTTTTAATGCGAGAAAGGGCGAGTTGAATCGGCGTCACACGCCGGTCTCGCGAGACTCGTTCTTCCTAACTCATTCCTCCCCGACTGACTTGCCTTATTTTTCAGATCTCTGTTTCGCATTTATTTTCTTTGACCGTACGCTATTTACTAGTAATCGTAAAGTCCGCTGAACGCGCCGATCGGCGTGGGCAGCTCTCTACTACGATGTTAGATTGGAATGCGCCGAGAGACCTCGCATAGAGTTGAATTTCGTGGCGTGAATTTACGGTCAGTCAGCAGGTAAGTAAGTTGTGAGCGAGTTTTCTATGAATAATTTAGATGAGGAACGCCGCGCGAGTCGCTAAAGAAAGGTGTTGGTTTGTCTCAAACGATCGTTGAGTCGAAAGGTGCGGGGGGAGGGGTTTGAGTTCTGTCGTTAGAGTCAGTGTGGCCCGCGGAGGTTATAGGCGTGCCCAATTATCGCGCTCATTACGGTACAAACGAGCCGCGTTTGCCCACGTGCGAATAAAACCAACAGCGCGGTGGGTATTAAGGGCCGCGGTGAGGAATGGACAGGAGCCTCTTGATTAGAATAATGCAACATGCCTCGGATAACGTGGCGTGGTAGCGTGGCCCTTCGGGCCTGGAATGCAAATTCAAAGCCGCACTGTGCTCCGTCTTTCGCCTAAGAGTCACACGTGATTGGACACGCGTCCGGCCATTATACGTACTTGGGCGAATGCACGGAAAACTCTATCTCATACTCACTTCCTCATTCTCATTCGAGCGGAGCGGAAGCTTAACATCAAACGAGCAACCGCGCGCTTGTAATTATCTAGTGCCAGATAAGCCATTATCATGTGGACAGTTTCCTGTCGCAACGATCCCGCTCGCTGTCGATAATTTCCGATCGATTATTTCAAGATAGTCCCTGTTCCGAGAGATTGAGGTTAGTAAATGAGTTGCAAGTAAACGCACTGCTTTGAGAAGGTGAAACGGTGAGACATCTGAAAGCACAATTTGATAGCATCGGTCTCGATTATGTAGCGGGACTCGAATAAAACCCCTCCAGTTCTCCATTCGTCCAGACGCCTTGAAAGGATGCGCCCAGTGTGTATTCGCCACGTGTTGGGTCGATCGGTCGTTGTTTTAGCTAGAGCTCGCGGTGAACAGCTTCGCTGCAATGTATGTATGTTGCGTGTGTGTGTGCGCGCACGCGCGCGCGCGCCTGTGTTGTACACACGGCCCATAATCATATATCACGCGCCGGTACCGATGCATCACTCGGTACGTGCCAGCCACGCTTCTGTTAGCCCAACTGTTATCTCAAAAATTCTTTTTGCCACTTCTCTCGATCTTGCTGACCGTTTTCTCGGCTCATTCTACAATATTTTTTCTTGGCCTGTTTTCTTATTTTCATTTCTCGCACATTCGCACGCGGAAACATCGTCGCTCGAGATTTATTTACGCGCCACGGTAACGCCTCTGGGATACAAGAGGGCTCGGGACTCCGGTGTCCCGATAAATAAATCAATCGAGACGAAGGCTGCCTCTTCGTAGCCGAGCCAATGTCGAGGTGTATTTGATTAATCGGCGCGACTAAATATCCTCTACGCTACTCTATTGGCATTCAATGAATTAATTATCTCATCGAGTCGTTCGATTGCTCGCGTACGACGACAGAATTTTTTTTTTCGTTTCTGTTTTGTTTTCAGATCTCGGACGTGCGGTGAACTCGCCCAGAAAAGGACAACGTTAGCTCGCCGCGACGACCCGTTGCGCCGGCGTGTGGAGGTGCGGCATTCCTCGCCGATATTAATTTCGCCGCTTCCTCCACGGTCGCGTGTTAACACGCGATATATTCGCGCCGGAGACGCGCTGGTGCTAAGCTCGCGTCATTATGGACCTTCGAATGCGTTCGATTCGCGGTGTGCTTTACCACCGCGCCCCCTAGCACTTGGTTCTGGCTTTCATGGATAGATGTGCAATATTCTTCGCAAGACCCTTCGACTATCGAAGAGAGAGATCGAGAACCGAAAGAGGATAAGCAATCATCGAGACTATCGAACTCGTTAACACAGCCGGATGCGTAACGTCGGGAGTCCAATTTTCATCGAGATTCGACTTTACTTTTGAGCAGTACGTTTGGAGAGGACTCGTTACCCAATCAAACTTTATCTCGAGCCGCTTTCCTTCGGCACTTGGCTCTTCGCTAATTCGAGCGAGTACCTCGCTATCGTTATCGCGTCAAAGAGACTCGTTAGTACAAAATGCGAAATCGAGGACTCGAGCTACCGCACACCGTAGGCGGAAAGAAAACCGGTTAGCCGGATGCTCGTTCCTTGGAAATTCAAGCAATTGGTCAGTTTATTCAGCACGATATGTTTTATTTGTTCTATGCATTTACTCGCATTCATTCGCTGTATTAATCGCTCGCTCGGAGAATTTGTAGGAATAATGCCTCATCGAAGAGCCTGATAAAACTCGAGGGAGAGAGAGACACGTACGCATCGCAAAGACTGTGGAGAACGCGACGCCGAGTTTGCAATACACAGAGTAGGAAGGAGAGAAGCCACAGTGGCAGAGATTTCCATGCATAATGCGAATAGGAGCTCCGAGTCGCTTCCAACGAGGCTGCTCGATGCACATGCAGCTGCCGCGGCTTGGCTTCGTTGCCGCGCATCTCTCGGCTACGCCCTCGGGATTGCACGTAATGAGTTCTACACGCTTCGAATATTTTTCTTCTCTACCCTGTGCCGTTCGAGTCTCTTTCTCTCTCCAGTTCTCTATCTCCCTCTGTCGTTCGATCTTGCCATTTTATTTTTCATCCTCGAGTTTCGCTCGTCCCAACGGTACGCCGGCCCTCGCTGCTTTGCATGAAATACACCAACTTTTCTCTCTCCATACCGGCATTTATTGTGCTCGAACATCTCCCATTTCAGATGCTAATCCACGCCTCTAAATTCGTTCAAACAATTGGTGCCAACGCGTAAAAAGAGGCTTGGTGAAAGGATGATTGCCAATGTGCATTAGGCGAGTAGGTGCAGCGGGGAGATTTGAAAAATTCTCGAGATTGCGTACGAGTATCTCCCGACGAGTGCGACGAACACACAATGCCGAAGAACAACGCTGGTGAACTTTATTTTTGTCTTTCTTTTTTGTTTACAGGCTCACGGTAGGAGTTGCACGTGGGCGTAAACAATTCGTTGATACTCTTGAGAAGTGACCTTCGAAGGGCTGTGATCAATATTTCACTCCCTTGTGTTTCGCAATCTTCACACGTCCTGAACCTCGAAGTGTCCGAAGTAGAGATGGCGAAGAAAAAGAATATCGCTACAACCCCGAGGCTAGCGAGATTCCGTGTCCCATCGACACGGACATGCGCCACGCGTTCGACCGTGCGCTCGTTAATGAAAATTAACGCCTAGATTGACCGTGTGGAAGCTCGGGCACCGGTGCGATGTTGCTTGCACGGTGCATTCGCTGATTGCATTCGCGATTCAGTTCGAGGCTCGTTACAGCGAACGACACGAATAAATTTCACATAGGTACGATACTTTGTTACGAACGAAGCGAAACGACTAGGAGGCGTCACTTTTTGTAGCCTTTATCGTGACTCGCCTTGTACTTCTCGCTGATTGTAGCATCTCGACGAGTCGTCCCTTCGAACTCTCTTTCAATCGACCTTTAGTCGGTATCGTTTGTTTTACACATTCTTTAAAAATCAGAATGTCGTTAAAGACACTCAATCTTTTTTTTTTACCTGAAAGTGCTCACTAAAATATTTTGATAACGTTTACGATTTCGCGTCTCCTCGGTCATTCCGCAGTTTTGTAACCATCGTTCATGACGATTGCTACCAATAAGTCGAGAGGCTCGGGCACGCATAAACTTTTGTAATATTATTTGCCGGAGTGCGTGCTTCCAACTACCGCATGGAAGCTGGCGTTGTTGAATATTCATAAAGCAACTGCGGCGAGTTGCCGGCTAACATTTCCGTACCGAACGTCAGACGGGTGCCCTGAATATATCTTGGTAGGCATGACTTTCGAAGTAAATAGTGAAGTACGACGAGGGAGCACGCCATGATTTTTGCGTGTAGCTTTCGTGTAGATCGTTGGTTAGCGCTTACGTAGGTACATGGGCCTTGCTTGTCGACTCGACCAGCCTCCTTCCATTGCCGCGACGTCTCGACAATCTATATATGCCTATATGTACATGCAATTTTCTTGAATCCTCGATAGCTAAGCAAAATTTTATTTCCTCTGATTTCAGCAATGCCACGTCGAAGAAAGAAACATCGAAGATAACAGAGGATTCGGCAAACGATGGGGACAATAACCGCGAGGACGATGGCTGGGAAATGGCCGCAGGTAATCAACTTAAAATCGTATCTTCCGGCGGTGCTCGTCAGAGAAAACGTATCTCATCCGAAACTTCCTATCCATTACCAACTTCATCAAGAGCAGAGTTTAAAAATCGCCCCCAGCACCATCATGCTGCTCGTAATGCATCGCGCACATCCGAATCTACTCCAACGATTGGTTCAGAGTTAACGCAAACTTTAAAGAGAAAAATATTCGACATAGCATGTAATTTTATAAAAGAGTCGCCGACCGAGACGCTGGAAAATATTTCGAGTGCGAAGTTGGTGATGTCGGACCACAGAGACGAGAAGACCATGCGGAAGCGGCTCTTCGGTAATATAAAAAATGATTGCGGACCATCCGACAAATTAGATGTGAAAAGACCGGCAGTCAATTCGCTGGGAAGTACGGAAAGGAAAACTGAAGCTAGTTTGATAACCTCTCACGTCATTCACTTCGCGCAAGTAGCCGGAGTTATTTTGATACTAGCATACGTTATCATCACTTTGTGATATTAAAATTGTATCGATACATCATAAGCGATTGGGGTTTTTTACAACTCGACGAGATATTTATATTTTTTTCCTTTACTTTTTCCTATCAGATTTAAAAAAAAAGAGATGAAACGTGAAATTTGAATAACTCACTTTGAGAGTAGTACGAGAGATTGAACATCACAATATTGAAAAAATATCATATGAATATTTTTCTTTTCGATATAAAATAAATTAGCATATTATCCGTTCACAATTAGCATATACCCCGTTACATTCGTGACGGAGAGAGTAGAAAATTGAATCTTAATTTAGCAGTATTATAAACCTGCTCGAAAGCTTCGTATAAATAACGATCGTCAGTGAATGAGCAACGATTGAAAAAAAAAACTGTGATGTTGCAACAAAAGAAATACGTGTTAATAAACGTGATAGCGCATTGATAAATGGATTATTAATCAATGGGTTTATACGCATATGATTTATATACGTAACGTTAACCGGGTTGTTACCAACGACACAAGGTGCCGCCGGCGCTGGAATCCAATCAGTGAGCGGACGGAGATAGAAAACACTCCTCGGCGTTTTCTTCTCCTGTCCTCGCGTTGTCATGGGAAACGTCATCGGCAGCCGAGGGAAGACAGCGATAGCCTGATAATTAAGTGCGCGAGGAGCGTGAGCCCCCGTGCGAAATAACGAAAGTGGTCGAGAGAGATGGAAAGAGAGAGTTGTGTTAATTAAGAAAACGACCGCTGTTTATCGCAGTTACTATGTCGACCGGGGTCATTAGTAACGCGATCGATTAATTACAGTGATCAGAAGTTGTGATAGACAGATTCGCGAAGAATTGCCACGTGAAATATGCGCTAGAGCGCGGCACTTGTTTATTGTAAATGACATAAAACAATTATGAAATTCAGGACGGGGAAAAGTGTTGACCTGGTGATGGATCTAAACAAGCATAGCTATTCAATATATTTTCAATGTCTTACTTTGATTTCGTACAAGAATACAACAAATATAACTACCTAAACAATAATAAATAAAATACATTTATATTAAATTACAATTGTTGGCTAATGCTGAGAGCTGCGTTGTGGCGGATAAACTGTGTCGGGTCATTTCAGAATCAAGGCTCTGTGTGTAATTGCGTTCGATCATGTTCAATGCATCGCCAGTTTAACAGCATCCCGTAAGATATAATCAAATTTGTTTTGCATGTTACAAATAAGAACATAAACACATCGACGCTATGGAAAAACAATGAATACCTTGATTCTGAATCAGTCTGTGTATATTTTTCTGTGTAGGGAAAAAACGACGAAAACGCAGGGGCAGCGGTATGACTGGAGATGGCGCTGACGCGGTGGGAAAACCATTCACCGAAAACACAGCTTGGGATTGAGAACGTTATTTGGAAGGTGCGTGCGACAATCGATTCTCGAAGTGCCGATATTCCTCGAGCAACCAATCTCCATTGCGACGAAATTCAGTATGAATAATTAAGATACAAAGTTTTAGTAAGGTACAACGAAGAGGGGTGCTCGAAAATAAAGGAAATTCGATTGACGCGTACGATTGTCCTCCAATGTTTGTACGCAGAAATCCTCAACAGGTATGCCGATTCGAATGTTCCAACAGATCGTCGTCTAGTAGGTACGGTAAACAAACTCGTGATGCCAAGGTAATTCGAGGTGACGACGGTTCTAGGTTTGTTGTCAATCCGCGAATAGTCGCTGCTCGCGGCACCTCGTTCGTTATTCGTCACACGCGGAGTCTCGACACGCGCACGAGTTATTTTTCGTTTATCGCGCGGTATCGCATTTATAATTATAACGTTAAACCGAATGAGTACAAGAGATACAAAAATGTTGCGCAGTGTGTTGGAGCGTCGGCGAGAGTTGGTCGAAGGACAGGAGAGCATGGGTACGCCGTTGCGCGGCGGTAACGTCGGTTATCCGAGGATACGTCTCATGGACAAGCATGCCGAGCTGGTAAGTGAATTTTAATTCATCCTTATGCACCAATTTTACCAACTGATTTAACACACGCAGTGTGTGTGTAATAATGCCTACGACATGCGCGTTCGAACGACGAGCCGGCTGTGACGAGTATCGCAATTAAATATAAGTGGATAATAGGCTTGCCCGTTTTATCGAGCGTAATTATCGTACGCGGTCGTTACCGCGTAATGCACGTACGTGTATAATAATTGGTCGAGGCTCCCATGATTGACGTTTCGCGTTGGACATTTTTGGGATTTCTAAGGGCATTGCGTTTTTTTCGTTACAAGGCACATGCCGCATAGAAACCCCAACCCTGCCGCAACGAGATAAAAAAGAGACCGAGCGGAGAGAAGCAAAAAAAAATAGAAAAAAAAAAACAACAACAAAAAATCACTTGATACTCCTCTTCGGCTCTTACAACGCTGTAATTTGCTCGATGCGGTAGTGCTCACTCTGGTCACTATGCACACACCCATAATAACATCGGTTCTATGATAGACGCCCGAGACAACATAAAATTCAACGCTGTAACGAGCGATAGATCGTAAACGTGTGGAGGTAAGAAAGAGAGAGGTGAAGAGAAAAGTCGAAGCAGAGAGCACATCATACCTCGAGCTCTATTGGTACGGTGATACAAATCGAGTCCGGTAATAAATAACAACAATAAACACACGCGATAGACAAGCGTGTAAAGCTCTCCCCCGACGGGTGTGTCGTACCGTACGTATATACACGTGTCTGTATGATCGAGACTTTCCGCCGCACAGTACGTACAACAGGGACGGCCAATGCGAGAGAGAGAACGATCGAGTATCGTCCGATGATCCTCGTTACGTAGTCACGAGAATACGAACTGAGGTCGATTGTTATCCGGTCGATTGGAAGAAACGAGATCTCTCCCCCATCGCCAATTATTTTCTTTCTTGAGGTAACTTCCATGCAATGTTGCGTCGACGCTAATCAACGATGTTACTATGTTACATCTCGTTACTGCCCCTCGATATTTCCAACATTATTTTACCAATCTGCGTGATCGTTCTAGTCAGAGCGAAAGGAGTATTCGGTTATATATATTTTTTTCTCTTTTCAGTGCGATGTTCTTGTTTGCCCTTGGCGAAATTATTCGCGGATCGTTCGTCGAGAGCAAGATAGTTGCGCGGCATCTAGAGAGGGACCATTAAGCTTGAAGATTTACGGCTTTTCGAGAGCTTTTCTGCGGCGTTCATCCTCGCAATGCGAATGGAGCGAGAAGAGAAGAAAAGCCGCGGGCGTGCCGCGCACGCGACTAGTTGTGCGCGCCTCACAGCCACAAGTATACGTTGCATTTACGGTAGTGTAGGAACGGTACGCGGAACGTCCCGCGGAAGAAGGATTGCCTCGTGCCGATGGTGCAAGATTCACGTGTTTCCGAGCATGTCGCCCTTCGTTCCAGCTCGCCCACGTTTTATCTCTGTCCCACTCCTTTTCTTCGCTGTACCTTTTAGTACAGAAATTTCGTTCCTGCGTCACCATCAATTATTGCCTATCACAAGAATAACACCGCAAAGTATCTCCGACCGGCGTTAAATTCATTCGGCTTGACCATTGTTAAAAATTATCTTATTCCGTAGTAGCGATCTATCGCTGTATTGCCCTCGGATAATCGTTTATTCTATAATAAGCAGGTACGTCGATCCGTCTTTAGCTATGGAATTTACGAGCTGGTAACTTTGAAATTCCGAGATTTGTCAGAAATAGGTCACAGTTGGAAAATATCATTTTTCATCAAAGGTGACGTTACGTCATTGTCCTCCACAGCGTATATAACGAACGTAAAATTAAAAGGACCACTTACTAGGCTATATAATAGTTAAAATTGTAATTGTTTCAATCAACGCGAAAAGCAAGAAAGGGCGATAACGGAGTAGGATAGGTAACGGAAGAAATATGAAGTAGAGGGTCTAGTCGGTTAATGGGTTCCCTCAATTTTTCTCGTATTGTAATGCCGAGGGAACTTAACCCTTTTAGTGCCGGGCGAAATGGAGGTGCCTATGCGAGAAAAACCGGCCGAATTTCACAGTTTTACAAGGGTTCGGGAAAATGCTTATAAAAACCAAACGAGAAACGATATTTACATGATTCAAAAAGCTGCGTATTATAGATGAAATACAGAACGAAACAATGACACTAGTTTTTTTGTACTCATTTGAGAATTATAGAAAAAACAAAGGTATATATGTTTATAAATGAAGTAAAAGTTGAGTTCTCTCGTACAAAACGTGTTTGCACATACAAACAGCCATCTTTTCACCACAATTTTATATGGGTCAATTATAATGAAGCATATACTTTGTATTTCCAATATATTTTGTAACAAGATAAACAATATTACATAACAAAAATAAAACATAACTTGAAGGTACACGGTAGGCGCCAGGCGGATTATCTCTTTCGAAATATGTAATTGTTATCGGTAATATAACATTGCTGAAACAAAATTATGTTGTCATAAATATTTATATATATATTGCAAATGTGTAAAATTTTGTTATTGCAACTCACACAAATAATTTATTTAGCATTCGTGGCTACTAATGCACACTCCATGCAATCCTTTGTTGCACTTATTGCAAACTGTGCGTGATTTTCTCTTTGGGCCACCATCCTTTCTGCTGCACACCACGCAAACCCTTTCCAGTTTTCCAGGCAGTTTCCGTACACCTATGCGGGGCACATTTGTTGAAGTTTCCGCTAATGGTGTGTCGTGTGCTATCCTCTTTAGTGCCAACCATTCAGTGGTTATCGACTGGATAACATCAGTAATGAATTCCAGTCTTGTTTCGGTTTTGCCGTCTGCATTGTGCCGATATAATATGTAGGCATTCAACACCATTCGGGAGAAAATGGAGAAAACTACTTTTTTCCAATATTTGATGGCTCTTCTTTCATCTAAGTATGAATATAGCATCATGTCTGACGTGTCTACGCCTCCCATGTGTTTGTTATATTCAGCTACGATTGCTGGTTTTTCGACCTGTATTTGTGCATTCCTTTTCCTGATTGTAGTCGTTTTGTTCTGAGCCTTCTCAAATGTGGACATCAGTAAAACATTTTTCTTCTGCGACTTTTTTTCCCGGTACGCTAATAGTAAGACTTCATTATTTCGGGCGTACTTAGATGCGCCCTCTTGCAATTTAGTCTTCATAAATGATGGAATATATTTCCTGTTGCTGCGGATTGTGCCAGTCAGATATGTCCCTTTTTCAAACAGTGCTCTTGCTAAGGGAATGCTTGTAAAAAAGTTGTCTGCTACCACGTGATAGCCTTTCATAAAATAATTGCCCATATTCAATAATTTATGAATCACGACGTGGCCAAGACCATTCTTCTTTATTTCTTCTTTATCGGTTTGATCCCTAGCTCCTCTATAGCAGAAGAACGATAAGCAGTAATGGGTAACTGCATCAGTCAACATCCAAAACTTGATACCCCACCTGTGATGCTTTTTATTTGGCAGATATTGAATCAACGACGTTCTACACTTCGCGCCGACTAATGATTCGTCAATACTCAGATGTTGGTTAGGCGAATAATGAAATTTGAACTTATTGTTTGCATGGATAACGACTGGTTGAAATTTCGCTGTAGGGTCATATTCTGGATTATCACGTGCTGGTAATTTTTCATTGTCTACTACGTGGAAAAACCTACAAACTAATTGAAATCTGTTGCGACTGAACATTTGGCCAAACCATGAGATTTGTCTGTGGTTTGTTGACCAATAACTGAAAAGTGTCGGTCTACGTGTTATACCCATTTCCAAGAGCACAGCAATAAAAGCCCTTACTTCTGAAACTGTGGTTGCCTTCCACTCTGTTGTTCTGGATCCTGAGGGAACATTGATTCTATTGAGGAACTGCCTGGCATATCGATTCGTCTCATTTCTCAATAAGCTCAAAAATTCTTCCGTAAAAAAAAGATCAAAATACGCTCTCGGCATGGAATTTCTTGCTGGCATATGTTTAGGCCCAGCAATCTCCATAAATTGTGGGCGAGGATTATATTCGCTGTCGTTGGCCACGGTAACTTCACGGAAATCTCTCAGCTCTTCCTCGGTATCGTTTCCCTCTAATTCTGATTCGCTATCATCGCTCGCTTCACTATCACTGTAGATCCTACGTGGATGCCGACTTCTTGGTGCCACGATTTCTTCCTCGTCACTATGTGCTAGATCCAACTGGTCAACCATTCGGACTATTTCCGCGTCATCCATGACGGGTTTTTTTATAAAACGGTTGATGGTAAAATTTTCCTCAAAAGCAACAATGTTTGACACAAGCGAAAAACAACGGTAATAACACAAAACACGCTTTCAAACTGTAAATGGGACGAAATATACTGTTCACATCAACGATCGTGGAGAAACTAACTGATCCTACGTTTCGCTGCGGCAATGCGATGTTATTTTGTAACATTGTCGACAAGTACCGATAAGGGTCCAAATCCACAGCGATTTACGCCGCAGATCGAATATCGCCTGAGTGGCGACCATCGGTGTTTATGTTAGACTTCGGTACCTCCAAGCGATAGGAAAAGGTCGTCGTCCACAAAGAGTTAAAACGAAAAACTATTTTTTTTAATTCTCTCATAGTGAAATTAGATCATTTATAACGTATTACAAATTTATTTTGAGATAGAGTTCTCCCGCAATGCGAATAGTAAAGCGCTACGAGGCGCGGGCCGATATATCGGCTCTGGCACTTCTCGCGAGTGTAGCAGGAGCCGATATATCGGCTCCCGGCACTCAAAGGGTTAATAATTGCCTTTTCGATCGAAGAGCGTATGAAAGAGAGAGAGAGAGAGAGAGAGAGAGAGAGGGAGAGAGAGAGTGAGCGAGTCCAGACAGCGTCTTGGCGAGATTAATACCGATGAATTACTGTTTGGTCGGTCGAACTCGCACCGCGACTATCTTCATCCCCGAAGAGATGCGTGCACGTATTATCGATATATCGGAGATAAGGAAGCCACACTGTGAGGAGGCTAGCCACAACTCGGAACTCAATTAAATCGAATTGCATCGATGACTGTACTTTCCATTTGCACCGTTACATTTTCATCCAACCACCCTAAGGTACAAGAGTCTATTGGATCGCGCTTTTAGCAACGACGTTTCTTGGTACACACACATACACACATATAAAGAAACCAACGGAAATATAGTTGCGCAGTACACGCTAGAGCAGTTTCGATGAAAAAGCGATAAAAAAATAATAAATCGAATTGCACTTGAATTCTCCAATAATAATAATGATCAGAAGTTGCAGAAGCTGCGTAGTAGAAATAGCCGGGAATCAAGAAAATTATATACGATATCGATATATTATTTCACGTTCCCTTGGGTGTTCTTAATTGCTAATTATTTATCGGAAGTGGCCGTGGATTCCCCGCCCAAAACGATAAGATTAATAAAATAATAAAACTCGTTCGTCTCCTTTTTCACGCTTATCCTGGCGTAACGGATCCGAGATTTCCGCAGCTCGTTAAGGCGCTCTCGTAATTGGTCTTGGCGAGTGTAAGCAACACGATTATAAGCATACGCACACGGAATTCCGTTGATTTTCAGTATCTGAATTATTATTATAGTGGATGGGTTCCACTATTCGATCAAGACATTTCGGATACACAACTTAATTTTTTCTCTAATTTCACTATCTTGTTTTGTTCAATCATCGGACTATCGCTTGAAAGCGTTATTGCTTAAAATTTTGGACTTTTCTGGACAAGAAGTGTTAGAACTCTTTCCTTTAATGGTGGACGAGTAGACTTTTACAGTAAATGAAATGACTTGCGATGGGTGTTTTGTTGTGAATAATTTTTTATTTTAAATCGCGTTTCTTAATTTTTCATCCCGGCGGTAACGATACGAAATAGCTTTTTCATCGTTTCGCCATTCAACGAACCAACGTAGCATTTTTGATGCACTTGCAGCATTCTTCGAGTATCCGAAACCGCCTCGGTGATAAATCGCGACCGCGAACGCTTGCAAAATTCTTTGGCCATTACAATCCCCGCAAACATGATTAAACATGGACCGTCGCAATATTTATTTCCATCGTCATCGAGCAATTATCTTGTGAAATCATAAAAACTCCTTTCATCCTTCTAGACGCCTCCGATCGAACCTGACATGGAGATGTCTTTCACGAAATACGCAACGAAAACCTCAGATATCTTCGCAGGGAAATTCTCGACGAATCTTACCGACCCTTCCATTCAAAATCACACGGTGTAAGAAATAGTCTGCAGCTTCGACATTGAGAACGTTTCACGGAATTTGATTACTAACACGAAGAGAGATTCATCGACGATTCTTCACGAAACGTTGCCCGAGTATTCGCTCCACAGTACAACTACTACAGGTATGGACACTAGAAAACAAAATTCTTTCTCGCTTCCCTCTTCCTTCGCTTTACCTTCTTCCACTCTTCGACTTCCTCAGAGCTAGCCTGTTATCTTCCTCTCTCGCTATTTCTCCTCAGTGCACACTATCCACCTCGTATTCTCACCTGTCGGGAGGTGAGCGCGGGTACTCTCGCATGGGCGTGTGTATCTAAACGAGCCCATATTTCTACGAGATGTTAATAAATTCGTTCCAACTACCCATAGCTGACTATCCAGCCCTGAGTCGCCGAGCAACGCTGCGTGTATAACGCCATCGTCATATACATATATATACACGTTGTCTGTACAGCATGTAGAAGTTGGTGCATCGTGTTTTGTACAGAATGTTCGAGCTCACGTAGAGTCTCAATGCCCGTCAGATTATATTCCTAGCGTTAGTCTCGTTCGTTGGTTGTGCGCGAGTGATAACGCTTCGAGAGAGTACCGCGAGATACTCGTCGCGATGGCTTTGGGCGTTATTCGCGCGCAATTAGAACCGGACAGTCGGTGTACGGCTACGGCGTATACCCATGGCTGTACACATAGATCGTATCAATATACGTACACACACGTGAAATTTAGCGCCGTAATAATTTCCAGGATTATTTCAGTCCGTTGCCCGTTCTCCTTTACTCCGCGCTGCCCGTCCGTGCATTACACACCTTGAGGCTTCCTCTACATTTTCAATTTCATTTATTTCATTTGGTACATAGCCCAACGGTGGGCATTATAAATGCGCTATAGCCAAGGCGAGAGAGTTACCGAGTCGCCTCGATCGCGTGCGAGACACGGAAGCACGGAGCCGCGGAAATTACATTTTCATAATGTATACGTGCCGGTGCATGAAACAGCGAGCGCCCGTTACCACTCGAAGGGCCCCTCTCCGTACGATCGTTTAATAATTTAATCGAGCGATTAATTGTCCTCACCGAGGAATAAATTAAATGATAGAACAGCCCGATATTTTCACTCGGACGCGCCAGATGTTTCTTCTCTCGGCGGAAAGAAAAAACTATTTTTTTTCTTCCTCGTTTTACTTCTCATTAATCTATCTCCATTTCCACCTCGTTCCTTTTCCATTTAAATTCAATCGTCCTTTTATGGCCTCGAATGGCATTGCTTCCTCTCTCTCTCTCTCACTCCCTCTCTCTCCCTCTCTCTCTCTCTCTTTCTCTGTTGAGCAAAGCAAAAGCAGCAGCCAACCGCGCAACAAGACGGTGCCGTATCTTCCTTTTGAACATCGACCCGAACGCAAATGCTCCACGCGACAGTCCGCTCGTGGTGCGCCTCTCCGTACTCTTTTTCCCCGGTGGTGTACACGAAGCCCTTGTAACCGTGGACCATACCACGGGGACCAGCATATGCTCAACATTGCTCGCATAGCGGGTGGTTCGACGCAACTGGAGCACCGAGTTGTACACAAGACGATACCTCGAGAGCTTGTATGCCGGGATAAAAAAAAAATAAAGGAGGCGAGCGAAGAAACGAGTCGTGCCCGCCGCGTCGTTGCTGTTTTACAACCCCTCCTGTTAAGGCCAGTGTTGCTAGACTCGAAACAACGTACCAACGCAAACTTTATTCGCGCCTTTGGGATTGTTCTTTTTCATTGTGTTTTTCTTTTCGTTCGCGATTGCGGCGCAATTACCGTGAATCGATCGCCTGAGAATCTTGGATCGTTCGGAGCGAATTCAGCGCATCTCGATGGCCGATCGAGTCAGAGGCAACTTGGGACTTAGCAGGCCAGTAGGATTCGTTAGCAGCCACCACGGGACCACTAAGGCCCAAATCAACCCCGACATTTGACCCTCTCTCGTTTGTCTCTCGATCTTTCAGTGGCGCTCTTCATCCAAACCGGTACGACTGGACGACGATGACAATGAAGGGTGCTTCATCTCTGGGAGTTTTCTCAGTGAGATCGAACGGATCCCCTGTGAATCTTGCTTCTCTCTGCAACAGACAAAGCGCACACGATTAACATTTTTACACGGAGGTTCTTTACATTTCGCAATAACTTAGCTCTGACAAATAAATGCCGCGGAGCGACTTGGATAAAAAGAGAAGCCACCATGCGATAATTTCGAAATATATTCAATTTCGTCGATTACGTCTGCGACGGAAATCGCCCTGCTGTATTGTACAAGTGTAAAGTTCAGATTTGATAACGGTGAGAGTCCTCGGTAACGGCGAGACGGGTTCGCGAACGGGGAGCGTCGGTGTCCTTTTCGATGCTGGGGGAAATCGGATGTTGCACGGCAGGCTTGCAAAACCGAGATAAAGATTTCATTATGATTAAGCGATTGCACAGGTATTTATCGCCGAATAATCCGTGCCGCTGCCCGCAGCGATCGGCCGCTCAACAAACGTGAATAAATTTGCCTTATCGAAAACCAGTACCGCGGGTCGATTCGAGTTTTTTAAAACGTTTTTGGTGTACATACTTGTACCGAGAGCTCCGCCGGAGAGCTCCGAGACTCGCTCTCTCGTTTTCGTAGCCACAATTTATCCCGTACTCGCGAGTCCGTTCCCGAGAACGCACGAGCTCTGCGAGGTTTTACGCTCTCTCGGTTAAAGCACCGAGACGAGGTGTTTATTAACTTATCTCGAAGCTGTATGGTCTCTCGGGGTTCACGATTATTATCTCACAGCTTCACCGAGTTTCCTCGTGGTCCACTGGCGCGACATTATAATAGCGGGGTAATGTTAAAAATAGCACGGAGGAATAAATATGATCGGTTCTGTGAATTATTCGTGACAATTAGGGAGAGACGATCTTCGTTGGTCGAGTATTATACGCCGGATCATCGATCGACGGTAAGGGGTACCGCACATAAAGCGACGAGAAAATTTTCTCCCGGTTGTATGGTACATATCGCTGTAATAACGCTCGACCGTTTACCAATCCGTTTAGTTGGCGTTCTCGTTACTCGCGTTCTCTTGCTCCCGCTGCTGCTGCTGCTGCTGCTGCTGCTGCTGCTGCTGCTGCTGCTTAACCCGTGCTATCCACGCTCGCAACCGATGATTTACGATAAATACGTAGGAAGAATGTGGTCGGCTACTTGCGAGCGCAGCAGCGGCAACGCGAGAGAACGCTTGACCCTTTCCCGGCTCCTCGCTGCAGCTCTGTCTATCCTTATCCTTCGGTTCGGCTTTTGTTCGTCGACGACGACTTTTGTGCGTTCACGGTGGGTTAGGCAAATTATCGACTTTGTTCTATCATTAGAGCGAGCAACGAGCCCTGCTCTATACTATGCCCGTGTCTAATCGAGAATCTGGATAACACATGGACACGCTTATAAAGCACCTCGTATTTTTTTTTGTAGACGTTTCCTTCCCGCACACGTTTCATATCGATCGGTTAGATTTTTATTTCGTTCCTGTCGTTTTCAATATTTTTCACTTCACGTCAACGTCGTTTGAAAAAAGCGTGATAAATTGTTTGCAATTTATTCACCGTGAAAAAAGTCCATGCCATTTTCTCGCTCCGATCGAGAGTCCGCCAGCAGTTTCAATCTTGCGTCACGCGGAACATTCGTAGTCGTGAAAAAAAATTCGTCTCTTTACCGGTACAGATTTTCGAATAAAGTGTCGAGGGAGGAGTTAAGTGAGTGGCTGATTTTTAGGATTGTCTCGTTTATGACCATTTATCGACATGCAAGAGTACCGGTACGAGTCATGGGATTCGTTTCGAAAGGCCGATCATTATATCAATTTTTTATCGACAAAAGGAACGCTTTAGTTTGTGCAAAATAAAATTAACATTGTATACCAATGCTTCACGCAGTGCGTCTGGACGAGCTAAATCGAACCGGTCCAGTTATCTCTTTGGCAAATAGTATCACTTTCCACTTGCATAAACTTCAATTTCCAATATATATATATATGTATATGTATATATATATATACATATATATGAACGCAACATCTCACGCGGCTATATTCAGAGAGCCGGACGGACATGGAATAATCTCGTTTACCGATCACACGAGTCCGGCTCAATAATGCTGTCGATAAGCTCTTTTTCCCTCTCTCTGTCTTATCCCTCTCTCTTCCTTCATCTCTTACTCCCCCCCTCGCTCTCTGTCTCTCTCTCTCTCTCTCTCTGCCTCACACTCGTGCAAACTCGTGGACCAGTCAGTCTCGTTTTTCTTCATTTTAGTTTTATTCTTCCTCATTTATTTTTATTAATATCATTACTTCGTCCGTCGCGCAAGAGCAGTCTGGCAAGTTTGGTTCTCGAAGCAAAATCTCCTCCGTCGATCGCTGTGAATCGTCGATGACGAGGCCAAAGTCGATTCAAGGCAAGAACTTTTCTTATTTCCAATCTCCATGTGTACGGTGAGCGGGATTGTCCGCTGTGCAATGATGCAAATTTCTCAATCTCGTTTCCCCTGTGCACACTCGTTAGATAGTGAATACCGAGTATAATAAAATATGTAGCGGAAGATGAGACTGGGTAGGCGGACTGGACGCAATGTGCGTTTGGTTTTTTGTTTCGCGTTACAGACGAGAGAGCGGGAAATTGGACTAGCGTCGTTTCATTTGACATAAACCTTGTTATGAAAAAAAAAAAAAAAAAAAAAAAAAATCGGTAATCATTTTTTTTATCGCACCTTACTCGTCCACCCTGCATCGTGTGATTCGCACAGCCCATTAGTATGGTCCATCGAATGTATAGTTCGTCTTTGGAGGGTCACGCAAGCGCGACCTCCGCGTTTCACAATTCGCGCATCACCTCGGTCACGATGAAAAACGAAAAAGAAAAACAACATAAATCCTAAGAATCCGTCGCGAATGATAGCTCGGTAAAAGTAACGTGACATTTCCACAGTAACTCGCGAGACGTGTACATCACACTCGTGTTCACTTCCGAGGTGCGATAAATACAAAGACAAGAAGTGGGATTGTAAACGGTGTTTGGATGAAGCAACTAGTCGAAATTTAACAACCTGGCCCAGATACCACGCGGCCATGACACGCTCTATTTTCGAGGGCGCATCCTTTCGCGCACTCTCGTACTCGCACACTGTAACTAAAACGAAGAAGTAACTACCACGCACTCGTCTCAAAGCGCGCACCGACGAAAAAAAAAATTGCGCACACTTTGCAAATCTATTCCGGATACGTGCCAGACAGCCGATGTACTCGTAGCGTACGAAAGAGTTTAGCGAGATGACTGCTGCCGCTGCTCGCCCGCTCCCGCAAAAGCTCCGCGAAGCTTTTTTTTCTCTCCATTCTACGTTCGTCGCGTTAAGTGCGTATGTGTGGACGTTAAATGTACATGTTCCCACGCGCTTACGCACTTTAGTCGTTCGCGTGTGAGTGCGCTTGTTGCCCTATCTATCGAAGGGTTCCCTCCACCGGGACAGAATAATAATTGCTATACTGTACCGTGTCTCTGTATCGGGTGTGTATGTATTTGGTAAAAGGTGTGCGCGCCGGTGTTTTTGTACCATGACGTTTATAAGGGAGAGAAAAATCGATGGAGCTGGGATACGCGTTGCTTATGTATATATGTACTATGCACCAGTGGTACATGTATGTATACATGAACGGTACCCCGTGATGCTGTCGCTGCTGTTGCTGCTGCTGCTGCTGCTGCAACCCTTCGTCGTTCGCCCCGTGGACGATTAGCATTTAATTCGGGCTCACCCTCTCCGCGACGTACGTTAGCCACACCCTCGTCTGCGTCTCATCCTCCGTCGCTTTAGGGTTGGTTGTGCCTCGGCAGCAAACGAAAGGGACGAACTTTCACTGCAGTGAGTGTGCAATGGCCGACGCGGGTTCTCCGCTCCGTAGCTTGTCGGCTACAGCGAACACTCGTTCGTTTATAGCCGGAGAAAAGAGGCGGAGAAAGCAATCCCTGAGGTCTATCCCTGACTAGGAGGGGGATGAATGCCGGTGAGAAACCATCGAGAATCGGACCGAAGAGTCCTTGGGAAGAGTCCGCCGATGGGGTTGTTCCTGAGAGCGAAAAAGGGCTCGGCACGAGCTTGGGCTTCAATTATCTCCCACCTTCTCTACGAATCACTCTCCACTTCGCCCCCTTCGAAACGACGAGTTATGGCTGGCGATCGCGAACGATTCGTCAAGACCCCATCTCGATCGTTCTCTCATATGCATTTTCCCCTTCTCGTAATCTCAATATTTCTTTGAAGCATTTATATGCGCTTGTCACATAGCCACGACTCGTTTCAGAGTTAGCGGGCCTGTAGGATTATTCTTTTGTCCCGTTAGATGTTCGTCTTCTGGTCAGGTTCTTTACAGTATCGTTCCTTTTTATTTCGATATGGTAATGAATCGTGTGCGCTCGACGCAAAGTAGTCCGGTACGATGAATCCTCTTGGAAAATGTGAGACTCGTCTGCGAGAGGGTGCGACGAGAGAGGAACCTCGACGAAGCGCACGTATTTTTACATACTTGGTTCAACGTCGATTGTCTACGAGGAGAAACTTCATAATCATCTTCAATATACATCGCGAGATCGGCGGTGTAATTAATTTTCACGCACATAGTAATAACAACGACGATAATGATAATAATAATGCGATCCAAGCGTGAAAGTCACGAGTCACGAATTTTCCATTAGCGTCGGTCTCGTACTTGTCAGCTTCCCTATTTTCTATCGTACACCGGCATCGTCTCGGCAAATTAGAAGTACAAGTGAGAAGAGAAGAAAAAAAAAGAATGAGAAATATCGAAGGGTACAAGCAATTCTCCGGCCTCGGCGAGGATGGATCAAGACGAAGGAGAAGAGAACGGTGTAGTCCAGACGATAAAAATTCCGTCGTGCGGAGTAAAATCGTTCATGCCGAGGGGATTGTGGATCGTCGCAAGAAGAAGAAAAAGGAGGAGGATAGCAGACAAGGGGAAGGAGCTTCTTTGCTCGATCACACCCGCGTCCATTGCTTCAATTTTTCTTCTTCTTCACTCCTAACGATCGATCGTGAAAGACGATTCAGTTTCCGCGTAGTCATTCTTCGGCCTATGCTCTCAATTCCTTCGTCGTTCGTCTATTTTATATATGTATGTGTGTATACATATATATATATAATTATTTATATTATATATATAGCTGGTTCGTTCTTGTCAGTCATGTAGAGACAAGAACTCCTCTTGAATGGGCGTGGCCCTGGGGGCACCGCAATATCCGTTTAGATTCGATGCGGATGATTCTTCGATAAACTCCACCGTCGATCTGCATTTGTGTTACACAAAAGTAGAAGAAAAGTCTATTACGCTTGTCGAGAATGTTGATCGCCACTGCTATGATGCCATGACGATACAGTTTTTGCAACCTGAGGTAAATGTCCCAGTCGCTACCGGCGAAATCAATCGTCGGCCCCGTCGTGCTAAGTTATAAGGGCCAAGAAGGATCAGTGTCTTGCATTTAGGATTATACTTTTTGTGGATCCCGCGGAAAATCGTAAGAATATCGCGCTTCGTTCCTTATTTTCCACATTGATAAATCTGCGTGATGTCGCGTTTTACATTCCTGAAGGTAAACCCTTGTTACAGTGATTTAACGATCGGAGACTCAAAAAAGTTGCGAACATTTCCCGAAGGAGAGCCTCGCGTTCGCAGAAACAATTATGACCTCGCGCAACCAGTCGGCTTGTCTCCTCTTCATAGTAAAAGTGGAACCGACGGAAAGTTCAATGAATTTCTCGACGAGCAAGTATTATTACGATTCTCCCAGAATGAAAAATGAAAACCCATCAGCGAGCTGAAAGTTATTGCAGACCCCGGAATCGCTGTCCAGCGCTCTCTCGATATTGTCTTCTCATTTCACTCTCTAATGTATTTCCCTCTTCGTATACTATTCTACCCCAAGATTATCGTTCGTTCCAATCCAATTGATAATCTCCGCATCTCGAAGATAATAATTCCCCGCTTTACTCCCATATAAACCGATAAGAGTTCGGTACCTGTTTCGGATTGACGGAAACTCGATCGTTCACCGCGTAGGAGGTTCTGTATCAGTGACATTTATTCGCTATCTCGGTATTGCCATCGTTGTTATTCGTTTGTTACCTCGCTATTTCTGCCTATCTAAGGCCTAACTTTGCGTACGAGCAATCTTGAGTGACACGCGAGTGCAACGAGAACGAGCCGGCGAAGTTGGATGCTGGCGGAGAGAGAACGTGGGATCGTGTCACCGTGCGTGGTACACAAGGTACGTGTACACTACGTTGGTACGTTGTGTGTACGTACAAAGGAGCACGAGTGTACCATACGCCATGAATGGAGACCATTAACTTCAAAGGTATATTATTCAAGCCATTCGGCGACGGGCGCACGAGGAAATCGTCGCTGTTCTGCATAAGGTTCGGTTGAAGCATCGAGGGAGATACACGCCAAGAGGAAAACTATACGAACAAGACGGCACATAAGAATATCCCATAGGCGAGCGAGGAGGACGGACCAGTACGGAGTTTGGTGTTCACAGCGAAATAGCGTGCGCAAGAGGGAGCAAGATCGACCCGCGCTCGCTCCACGTCCTTTTCCACCGTTTCTTCACGGTGCTTATTTTTCTTCGTTCGCCCCTCATGACACAACGACCGGAAGGTAAGGCCGAGACTCCGCCACGATACCCGTTCTGTCTTCTTATGAATCTAAACGACCCATGCATATACGTATATCCCTCTTCCCATTACTGTCCTCCCTTGTCAAGTTAGCGTCGGATCCTCGGTGCCTTACTGGTTTCTCGCTGCTCTCATCGCCCTCTTGGAATCCTCCCGGCGAAGGTTCAACCGCGCCACTCTTCCTCTCTTCTGTCACTTTGCAATCAGAGTTCAATTATTCATCATTTATTCCACAATATGGATAATATATCGTAACGTCAAGGGGACAAGAAAGATTTGTTGCTTCAGGGATCAGAACGAATTATCATGGTAATAACTGCGGAACGGTAGCGAGGCATTGCTCGCGGTAGAGAAGCGAGAGGTCAGTCCGCAGAGATTCCATCAGATTGGCGAAGTATATGGTCGGCAGCTCGGGCCTTGTTCGACTCGGACCTTCCCTATTGATAAGCTTTTCACTTACTTTCAACTTGCCAAATACTCTCACGTGTTACGACCACATTTTCAACGTCAACGCGATTCTTCCATCGTCCGTTGTCACATAATTGTCGAATAACTGGTCGGGAAGCTTCGGCGTATTCCTCGAGCTATTTTCATTGGAGAACCACTGCGATTGTACCGAGAGCCTCGGTACATCCAGAGTAGAGGCTGAAATGCGCCGGGACTCTTCGGGAAGATAAGCGAGTCGTGATCCTGACTATACGTACAATCTGTATAGCTGCAAGGTATAAAAGAGTACACAGTGCAGAGGCAGCGTGCACCAAACGCAGATACACATCTCGTATGCCCCGAATTAATAAATAATAATGCAATATCGTTGCTCTCCCGGTCGCTGGCTCGCTCTTCAAGGCACAAACTCTCTCGACCCAACGGTCAACCGCCGCTTCCTTGGAGCCGCAGTTGCGCTCGTTTCTCCTTGTTTTCCATACCTAAGACTCGTTTGCTGGTTTTAGCTACTGGTGTAACTACGAAACGGAAGCTCCAACCGCGAAAGATCTCTCTCTACAGATACCGTCAAAAATCGTTTTTCATTTTTCTCAGTCGAAATTTTATTTTTTATTATTCCCATTCCTCGCGACAATTTATCGGAATCGTTGTAGGTAGAACTTGATATGTAAAGAACTTTGCCGGCGTTCGATACGTCTAATCGCGCGAATGAGGTGAAAAAAAGTTCTCCTTCGCCCGTGATACGCGGCGTCTTCTCGATAATGCATATCCTCTGTCGATAAATCTTGCAAAGTAGGCGGCGTTGCTGCATCAGACACGGCTGAGGTTGTCAATCGAGCGGAAGACCGGGGGAGTTTTTTTTTTGAAGCAACATTCAGGTTTATTCTTGAGGCGATACGTACAGAGGCCTCCTTCTCTGTCGATGATCTCACGGCGCCACGGCTACTTCGGAATATAGAGTGTCTTATTAGAAGATCACTCGTGTCGTTAAACTTCCCCGTCCCGATTATTAATTAATACGTAGCCGAAGGATTTTTGCGCCAACAGCGGCAAGGATGATATATGTATATTTCGGTTCGTCGAGAAAACTGGCTCGAGAGGCTTTCATCGACCGATGAAACCCGTCTGTCATGTACTCTATTTCATAATGTATTCGTTTTACATTGAAGTTCGCCATCTCTAGGGCTTTATTGCCTCATTGTTTACGGATCGGTGTAACGCTGCGGGAAAGTACATGGCAACAAGTAGAACCGATCAAGCACCACTAGCAAATGAAAGTGCAGTCGCGCGTTATTGCCCGATTATTATATCGTGCATAGGACGCCTAGTTGGTACGTAAGTGTCTATGTGCTCTCTCCGGTGAGCACGAGACCGTCGAGTGTTGCCCAGTTAAGCTCTATGCTTCTCTCTGCAGGAAATGGCAAGGTCGTTTCGCTCAGCTCTCTTTCTCTCCCTCTCGCCGTGTCCACACGGAGTTCAACTCTGTATCTATGTACCTACGCTACATCCGTTGAAGCTATAGTTACTTGCAAATAGCTGGTCTTGCGAACTTACACTCTTTCGCCGTGCCCGCGACTGCTGTCCGTTGCCACGGCACTCCTTCCTCAGTGGAGGAAAATTGCCGGAAGCCGTTGAGAGTAAAGAAGACGGGAAACAACAATCGAAGGAAAGATATGGAAGAAAAATTGCTCGGGCTAAATTACCGGGTTGATGCAGCCCGCCGGTAGCTCGGGTTCGTTTCCTTCAAGGGAGAAAATCTCTTGACCGTGTTATAGTGTTGCCCCGACCATGGCTTCGATTATTATTTATTGCTCTCAATATCTATAAATATACACGTATTTTTTTTTTTTTAATTCTCTCGCTGCTTCGCGAGGGCCAAGATTTCCGGACGATCGAATATCGAACAAATGTTTCGACAGGCGTGGCCGCCGCGAGAGCCGTTATCACACTTCAGATTGGACATCCGTACGCGAGTGCGGACGACTTGTTTGCTGGAGCGATCACCAGTCTCTCGTTGGGAAGAGCAAGTGTCAAACGTACCTTCGAGTCGGTCCAAGTCGGAGTAGACGGAGTGACGAGAGTGCATTCTGAAAAGGCGCGGAAGCGCGACGAGGAGTCTCGGTCTTTCGATATTCTCGGGAACGTACGTGAACTCGAGGGCAGGGCCGGGGGGGACTGGAGATGGAGACGGGGAGGAAAAGGCCAGCAGAGACGAAGAAGAGCCATCGGTGAAGGGGAGAGAGTGCGGTGTATAGAGAACGACGGGCGTCCAATTATCTCTTCTGCGTGTCGCATGTCGTCGTTAATTCCTGTCCCCGTAGAGTTCCACGGGCTCTCTGGTAGTCCGAGATCACGCTCGCTTGCTCGCGCGAGATTGATTTCGTTCAGTGTACGGAAAGACAGGCGTACTTCCTTCAACCGAACCGTACGTACTCTCCTCTCCTGCACTGCCTGTATTGAGTCCGTACGTACGGGCTGCGGTGGATGTGTATATACCTGTGCACGATCGCGGTAGTTACCGCGTCGTTAAACCGCGTGCAACATTCGAGACGCACAAGAAAATCGAGACGGCAGTTTGCTTGATGAATTCTCGAATGATAGATGCACGACTATGAATTCTTACGATCGCGGGCTGGTTCATTCAAAACATTGCGAAACACTTTTATTTGCAAATTACGAAGGCTACGCGTCGTTCGTAGTTCGTGGATAAGTTGAAAGAAAAAAAGAAACCAGAGTACGCGCATACCGGCCGCACTTGCCGGGGGAGATGACCCGGAGGAGAGTTCAACGCAACTCTTGGATTCCGGAAACACTTTATAAGCCGTGCTTTCTTCATTATCTCTCCCGGGGTTTTTTTTCTTTTGATCTCCGACTAGCCCGCATATATAGGCATTATAATGCGAGTGGACACACGGTGAAGGTTTGATATCGGAAAATTCGCGGAATTTTATGAGATAAACGAGGTCTCGGTAATAGGCTCGAGGCGCTTTACGTCTGCTAGAACGTAGTCTCGCGATAGTGCGCCGAGCAGGAGCACAAACTCTTCGTGCAATAAATATTTGAAATCCCTAATGGATCTTGCGGGAAGAGAGGTTCTCCGCTGTCGGTAGCCTCTCGGATAGATAGGTATACAGGCAACAATGCTCTCGACGGACTCTCGGTGAATATCGCTAGGCTTCTGTCGTATACACACGCGGAAGCTCGGGGTGTTTGGAACCGGTGGCGAGATAGGAGGAGCGCGGTTTTAGCGTGCAAGTTAAAATGGACGAGCCGAAGGGGAATGTACACGCGAGCTAAACTATTTCTCGTATGCATCGCCGGACGAACCGAACGGACTATCGCATTCATTACTTTCAAGCTTATCTGGCCAATTCTTCAAACAGGCGGCTACCGCGCTCCGGAGTACACTCCGGACTCACTGCTTACTCTTTTGCGCCGCTACCGCTGGATACATTTTTTCCTTGTCCAGTTCGCCGGCCTGGCTTCGATTCTACGAGGCAAATTGCACCGAGGACACCGTCGGCGAACGTACATTTTTCCACCCTTCGCTCATTGCAAAGGTCAACACTTTGCACCGTTACTAACGCTCCGGCCGGGGTGAAGCGAGAAGAGTGCAAGAAGCTGGGAATTTGTTCGATGTAGGTTTAAGTGATAGGCGTATGTTTAGACGTAAAAAAGACGCCTACAATGATACATCGTAAAAAATGTTCCATTATTTCACAGCTTCGGTCAAGCGAACATTAAAAAAAAATATGTCAGTGATTCAAGTAAAATTCGCTTGGGAGTAAAAGGTTTTAGTATGAAATTACAGAATATCGGCAATGAAATTCCGGTTGCTTTAAGCTCATTTTTTTTAGACAGCCGTGAAACAGACTAAAATTGCCCCTCATTTGTAACCAACCTGTCATTGCATATTTCCGCAAGCTGTGTTATCGCTAATGGTAATGAAGGCTCCTTTTTTCCACGCGATGAATGAGTTTGATAATGCGTTGGCAATGACAATGAATAATGTTACATGATGGTTAGTTATTTAAGAGTTTGTTCGCTCAAGGATAGAATTTTCAGGCAGTTTTAATTCGAGAACTTCATTGCGTACTTAAGATCTATTTTAAGTTAGCACTCGAGATTGATCGTAAATCAAAACGTAGGTAGATATTAAAAATGCAACGAAATTCGGGCGAGACTTTGGACTTAAGATCGTTCTCAAAGACGACCTTAAGTTCAAACTTACGTCCTAAAATTCGACTCTAAGAGTTGCTAAGATTTCACGCAAAATAACCGTGGCCCAAGCTTATCAACCTTCGTAGTGAGACGCAAAGCACCGGCAAGCCTTGCTGCGATCTACTGTTGACAATATGCTTCTAGGAAATGTCGGTATTGAATGCTGGCTAAAACACGGACAAATGCGGACGCCCAAGCCGCAATTTATCCGCCCTAACGTGCCCTCATATGATGCCCATTTGCTCGCGGGTTTTTGGTAAAACACTATCTGGGAAGTTGTGAACTGGAGTAAAGTACATTCAAAGGTGCTTCTCCTAAAAGAGTGATCGGGTATTCGACGATAGATTGAAGTTCGCGAGAATCCTCGGTGACATTGATCAATTCGGTGAATAAAGCAATAACGGAGGATCGTGAATATCGAATACGATATAATCCCGAGAAAGCCGGATGACCAGATTCCCGGTGCGTCTGTCGCAGGTTCCAGTATGCGAACCACACGCGCGTGTTTATGCTCATCTGGTATTCGAGTCACAAAGGTTCGCGATTATGGTCGCAGCGCCGTCAGGAAGCTGGAATTGGACCGGATCGGGGCAGCGACGAGAATCGCTCGTCGTATCGAGGTGCGAATAACGATTACACTCGCGAGCTTACATCGCCATCGAGATTCTTCAATTCTTGCGTGCTATGTTTTCCTGAACTGCCCCTTCGATCTCCGACTCTTTGATTCGCATATTCCGAAGAGCCCGAAGGAGGAAGGAATCATTGCCGCGCAGCGTGTTCGAGGTTCTGTCTCGGAGGCCGCGTGCTCACCCGGGATATAAATAAAATATTGCAAGTGCATCTGAAGATCGGCGGAGCACGTATAGTCCGGCGGGAGAGGGACGAACGAGGCTCTGAATTTAAAGTTTCATTCAAGGAAGCCTCGCCGCCGTCAGAGGACGACGATGCCGCGAGATGGTCGTGACGGCGCGATCCTCTCGCGGACGAATAATACTCGGGCATCGCAGGTGCTCTCCGGCACTCTTGCTGCTGCCGTTGCCGCTTGTGGGAAGCGAAAAGTTGGCCCGAGGCAACTCGTGAGAAACGCTTCTGCGATCCGCTCGTATTCTATAGTATATGTATGTATACATACATACATAAATTGTATGTATCGATTCGATCGAGGAGAGATGAGAAGAGAGCAGTTCGAGGGGATTGATCTGCTTTATCGTATCTCCCGAGTGCAATTCTTAACCGAACGTGTGTTGCATAATGTCTCCTGCATTTATAGAGCTCGGAATATAATGTCCTCTTCTTTTTTGCAGACAGAACAAAAAAAACGTCTGTTCGATAAATTTTCTCGCATAAAATGTAGAGCATTTGAAAATTATAACTGTATCGTCGAGCCCGAGAGTTACGGATATTCGAGAGTTCAATATCCCGAGTTTCACCGTCGCGGTCTTCGATCCGCCACGGCGCGGCTTTTGCGGTCGATCAAAATCCAGTAACGCTAGCGTGTACGCGTGTACGAGTTGAGAAGAAAATAGTTAAGAAAAATAAATGATTCGAGGGAGATCGAGCGACGTGCGGTCAACCGTCCACCGCTCTAAGAACACCCGGTATTTAATTACAGCGTGCAAAATCACGGCGTCTTCTCGCACGCACGCATCCAACGGAGAAACGACAGGGTTACGAGTTAGCCGCATGATCCCCAGGATCACACGAGAGAAAGAGCAAGAGCTCGCAGCGAAGATACTATTTTTGTTCGAACTCGCGTATGTACAATAGTTTTTATTTTTATTATGCTATCGTCGCATATTTTTTTATCTTTTTTTTTTAATACATTCACGAGAGAACGGGGAACGATCTTCCCAAGAGGACAGCTCACGTTCCGTATTGATCCTCGTTTGTAGAATTTAATTGCCCCCTTCCTGCTTCTGTCCGTGTACAAGCATCGATTGCCTTATAGACATCTCCGCGGCGAGCCTCGGATCGTACTACGGTGCGGATCGATCGTTCCTCGCTCGCCTTCTCCGCCATCGTCTCGTTCCACGGATCTCGTTCATATCTCTCTCCTTTTATCGTTTTTCTATCCTTTTTTTTACCCTTTCTCGTTTTGGAAAGCCGGGGAACGGCAGGTTCCTCGTCAGCTCGATAATTAGAGTCGGCTAATTTTCCAGACTCTCGTACAGTCTCGGAGATACTCCGATAATCCTGTTCACCGGTCTCCCTCGTATTTTTTTCTCCCATTCCCCCAATTATTCCGTTTCCCCCTATTATTTTCTATTTTTTTTTTTTTTTTTACTTTTCATATACATTTTCGACTTTCTTTCGTTGATTTTTAAACGGATAATATTTGCCGCAGGACAAACGCTCGCGACGGTAATGATCGACGATAGCGGAGCATCGTTTTTATATCTCACCTATGGATTCTACAAGGGCGGAGAGACTCTTAGGCCGTAGTGAAACAATACGAGGCAAGGCGTAAGGAGATAGGGAAGAACCCAGAACGACGGAGACTTAGACCAGACGACACGGTGCTTTATCGAAGTGTATTCGTATTGGATATTAGCATCGACGTGGGCGCGGAAAGAGGACAATGGTGTCGTCGGCACCTCTCGTTCCCCGTTGTTCCCTTCATCGAGAAAGACATTGCATGGCTCGACACTAAAGAGCGAAGCGAGTGGCCCACAGTGAGAGAATCTTACGTTCACGCGCGTCGCCTTGGTGACTGTCTCCTGTCCCGCTTGGCCTGATCGAAAGAACCTCGCGACAACGGCTCTTCGATCGCTGTTAAAAAGGAAGAGCTGAGAGGGCAGCGAGCAAAAAAGAAAAAAAAAAATGAAATACCACCAGGGCGACAGGAGGAAAGATATCGAGAAGAAATAAGGCTAGCTCGATCGCGTAAAACTCTCTGGACCCTCCTGTATGCGTTCACCGTCATGTTTTATACAGCACGGATTCTGCTCGCACGCGAAAATTATTGGCAACGGATGTGACCTTCCTGCTTCTGCCATTGCCGCTGCATTCACGCGTGCACCATAAACACATAGACCGCTCTACGAGCACTACTTTATGTACGCAACGGAGTATATGGGCTTTCGGTCGATGGAGTTTCAACTCTCAACGCGTACTCAGCGATAGTCGAGAAAAGATATCAAAAACGGTATATTGTACTGT
Organism: Listrodromus nycthemerus; assembly: GCA_963978505.1. Taxonomy (NCBI): domain Eukaryota; kingdom Metazoa; phylum Arthropoda; class Insecta; order Hymenoptera; family Ichneumonidae; genus Listrodromus; species Listrodromus nycthemerus. The sequence continues at coordinate 11,700,445 of OZ021679.1, read as the reverse complement.
GTACCGATATTATATGATATCGTGCCTCGTGTACGTAGAATCGAACTTGGTGCAAATGCCCCGAGGTTTTCCGGTCGGATACCACACAAATAATAATTGGTATGAAGAAGTCATAATAATCGTTCGCTCTTGCTCTCTTCCCGCCCTCTTCGACTCGAAAGGAAATAAAGAAATTGGAAGCGAGCTCGTAGCACGCGTCACGTAGCCTCTTGATGGAAGCGCAGAGTTAAGAGATTTCTCTCGAACACACGACGACGCCCTCGACTCTTTTCCTTTTTGCCCCGCTCGCCATGCGCTCTCTTCGGCACTTTGGCAGTGCTTCTCGCGCGTCCTTCTCTCGGATATTCTTAACTTCCTGCTGCTGCACCTTGTAGCATGAAGGAAGAGCGCGGTTCACGTTTTCCGCTTCCGCAAAAAGTGCGTCGGGCGAGAAATCCGAGCACTCGAGGCGAAGCTTTCCACTTCCTTTATTTTTCAACACTTCCAACAATTGGCTAAAAAGCCGGCATGGTTGTGTGCCGGCTTTCTAGTCAAACAGTGTGGTTGAAGATTTGGAAAAAAAAACACAAAAAAAATAGTGAACCGAGTCCATTATATGTCGTTTTAACGATCACAAAGCTGCGGTCGAAAGAAAAGCTTTTGATAAACGGAGAGGCAGACCTGCGCGACATGAGGCGGACGCGCGTTTCTACTAAAAAAAAACTTGAAAGAAGATGACGCATCAGAGCTGGACGATGGCAGACGGATATTCTCGTGCTACGCGACACTAAAATATCGTTCGAAGGATGATCTCGATTTGATAAAAGTTGAAGAACCGCCGGTCACCGGAGTCGCTGTACACTCTCAGCGAGGTCTCGATATTAGACGAATGACTCAACTTCCAGGCTGCACACGGTTTTCTCGTCGCGGCCGATTGTCACTACGAGTGACGTAAAAAGGTTGAGTGACGATAATTCATTCGCGTATCAAGCCAGTCTTTTCTATGTATGACACTGTTTCTTTTCTCTTCCTCTCCGCATCTTCCGGCTCTCTTATACTCGTGCGTATATCCCGCGAGACGGACGTCGATGTCCGGTTAATCTCGTGCAGTCCGTTACACGCTGTAATCGCGACGCGGCACAGAAGTTTGCGTGAGAAATCGACTTTTTTCCAAGAGAATATCTCGTCGCTCGTCCATCGAGCCTACTGTATACGCAGTCTGAATACCGGGAGTACATCTCGACGATGGACAGGAGACCTTCGCTGATCGGTACGACTATTATATTGCCAGATGTGCGAGTATCGAGAGATGCCGTTGAGATCGCTGCCAATGCAATGTTCCTCCTCGGCATATCACTCGAGAATCTATCGTTCGATCGATCGATCTATCCGTTACTACTTGATAGCCGCGTGTCACCGGCGGTAGTAATTACACCTCGGAAACTGTTTCTACCATCGACTCTCATTCATCAATATGATTGCTATGATTACATACATATATATGTGTGCGTGTGTGTATGCTCTTGTTCTTCCTGTCTGATGTGTTGGTGTACCGTCTACCTGATCGGTTACTTATTATCGTCGTGTTATACTTAACAAAAAAAAGCTCTCGTACGGCTCACTCGCAACTGTTTTTGCATCTTTTATTAATATACACACGATTTATTAATTACTCATTCGATACCGGCATATAGGTGAAGGAACTAACAACATTCACGGTGAATAGGAATGGGACAGATAACGGCTTCGTCGTCAGCTACGCAGTCACACCGGACTTAATTAACAGACCATTTATACACCTAGCGCCGCGTGCCGATCGAACGAGCAGCGTACCAGTCACTTCGACTCGCGCGAGCCGAGTCTATGACTCACCGTCATCGGCGGGTGCGCGGGCGAGTTGCATATTCCTCTTGTATATGTGCGTAAGCATGTGTGTGTGTGTCACTGAGAACATTGTAATGAATAAGGGAAACTACTGATACGAAAAGTTCCATACCAAAAGTATCTTTCAAATTCCGGAGCGATACTTCGTTCTCGCTAATAATATGGACTGCAAATTTCGACTCTTAGCATTCTCGAGAATAACTTGTTGCTCTCGCCTAATGAAATTGTTTTTTTTATGTAGTCGGCATCGAGACAGCTACGTACAAAATTGAGTCGATCGACTGAACAATCTATTGCCGTAGCAGACAGTGTTATTTAGCATCTCGTGCGATAACCGATACGATTGAAATTAGCGGTGCATTTTAGATGGTCTCGAAGTGGAAGTCCTTTTTTTTTCGTACTCTTCAAGCTGTTGTTGGTTCGGATATTTGCTGCAGTGCTCAATACAATTTTTTAAGCTCCCTCGAAATATTGGCACACACTGACACGGTGAACAATTCATTCGTAAAATCGGGATGGCAATTTCCTGGAAATAATTTCGTTAATTAACGAACGAGCTTGTCACTTATTTGAATTTGCAAAACCGTCCTTTTATTTCTCATGTCATCAAGGATTTCAGTTTGGACATTCGTTCGAAACCAAAATTGGAAAATTATTAATTGAAAACTGTGCACAATATTTTGTTGCGAATTGTAGAGAATAAGTTGTCGTGAAGAGTACATTTTTTTACTGTGTGTGTCGCATATACCAATAAAAATAAGTGAAAGCGGTAACTCAAAGGTACTTTAACTGCGACGCCGCGCACAAGGTTATGAAGTATTCGCAGTTTGAGGGTAGAGTTTGCGGTGTGAGAGAGAAAAGCCTCTTTAAAATTAACTGTCGGGCAATTAATAAAGACGTGTTCGTCGAGGCATGAAACGCGTGTATAATGGAAAATAAGAGCGCACGCCCGAGCGGGCGTCTCTCTATATCGGTTTTTAGATACAGGCAGTGAGGAGTACAGAGAGAGCAGGTCGTAAAGCGAGCGAAGGGCGGCTTCCTCTTCTTCGGAGGACGCGCGCGAGCGTATCGGCAGACCCGATCGGGATTCCTTCAGCTTTGACTCTCCTCTTGCTCCTTGTTCTCTCTCTTTTCTCTCTCTCTCTCTCTCTCTCTCTTTCTTTAACTCTCTCTCGTTCTCTCGGTCGCCTCGTTATTCTCCTTTACTCTTTCGCTCGTAACTCTTCTTCCTGCCTCCCCACTCCGAGCTTCTTTCGCTTGTCCGAAGCTGCGCGTTTTATTTTTATGTTCCTGCAGCGTGCAGCACTCGTGTGTGTAACTCCGCGATGTGCCTGAGCCCACGTAAATATTCCGCTTCGTTAAGTCCACATTTGTTTGCGCTACACCTAGTCAGTATAAGCGCGAGACCAACGGCCGTCCGAGACTAGCTGGGCGTATAATTGACAGGAAATTTCTCACAGAATTAGTTTTATTCCGAGCGTACGCTGCTCGGAGTCACGGGAGGCGCATAAACCGGCGTGGGCCAATCTTCCCGGTTAATTATCTCGCCGGATACCAGCCGCGGAGAACATTATTAGCCCTGTTATTTATCATAGATTATTCGGTTACAGATTCGTTTTGTAATATTCAAGAAAGATCGCATCGGAATGGAATCGCCCGGTGAAACGTGAACGCCAGCAATCCGCGCTTCACTATCGCGAACAAACTCCCCCGAGCTATATTTTAAAGCTTATTTCTTGGAAGTATGTAGATCGTGGCTGGATCGTTCTGGATCGATGAATCCGCCACCTGCGTGATCCAGAGCCCGAGGCATCGATCTTCATTGTTTATTTCAAGATTCAACTTTCCCGATATTGTAACCACACGAAATTCTTCCATTAATTGAACCGGAATACGCTCTTCGCTCCACCTCTTCGATATCCCATCTCACGTCCGATCGCAGCGAAGCGAATTCAGTCTCGAATAGGCGAAATCGTTTTCCGCGTGCAATCCAAATGTAATTTCAAATATCGTCGGAACAAACAATGAAACAGCGAGACCTGCGATATCGTCGCATCTCAAATTGGCTCATAACGACACGGTAGACTCGGGTTTAAAAAAAAAATGATCATGAGCTCGGTCAAGTTGACCGTGTGACGGTACATGCTCCTAACGGTGCTCACGAATCTCTTTATATTCTCTCTCCACTCGACACATGCTGAGCGGACGAGCGGTAGGCAGCGGAGAGCATCGTGTAAGCAGCGGGGGAGATCACAAAAGAGGAAAAATTTGAAGAGAGAGGGCCCACTCTTCTTCTTGATACAAGTTCGCTGTTGAGCTGTCGCGCGTTGCGTCCAATCACGTACGGAATAAACCGCGATTGCATATAGCCTATCAACCGCATGTACGTACTCTCCGACGAACAGCGGAAGCAGCAGCAGCAGTAGCAGCAGCAGCAGCAGCAGCATCACCAAAGCCCGGAGAGAAGGAGAGACGAATCCTCGCCGTCGGGGGTCTTTCTTCGGTCTCGCTCGCACCGTCTCTCCGGTGGTGGCGATGCCGCTGCTCCCGGTGCCTCCGCTCCCAGAGATAAGATCGAACGTATAATCCTATTCCGCGTGCCATTAGGCTCGGGACTGATCGTAAAATTCGATGCGCCGGATAGAGGATAGCGGGAGAGTCCCTCGGCGACGTCGAAGGATGCGCGACGAGGACGCCGGAGATGTCCGAGTATAAGGACGAGAAAGGTCTGTTACACGCGCGAACTCGTCTGCCGTCGAGCTCCTACGGAAGGAGTACAATTCTTGTAATACATATTCTGTACACACTATAATATACACTCGGAGAGTTGACGGCCGCGAGTGAATCGATCGAAGGAGAACGAGAATATTGCGAAGGCGGACGGAGGGACGCGGAGGTGAGGAATAAGGGACGAGGTCGGGCGAGGAGATCGCTGGAGAGTTGTCCGCCCATGACCGCGTCTTCTCTCGTCTACCGAAGAAGCTATGGCCCAGAAGTATTTCTGCCTTTCTTCTCGCTCTCTCTCTCTCTCCCTCTCTCTCTCTCTCTCTCTGGATGGAAAACCGTGGAGTCGAGCACCACGGTACTGTGAGTTATCGCGGCGACCAGTGAATTATAACATGTATAACGCGTACCGAGATCGCGTTCTTACCCACGCGCTTTATTCAATGCACTGGCGGTTTCGACCACCAGCCTCTTCCATACTCTCACGAGAGGAGATTGTCCTTCTCTCTTGGATTTTCTGCACACACGCAAACACATTTTTTCCCTCTTCATCCACGACGCGTAGACTTGAGTCGTGCCTTTTTTTTTTTTACATTTTTTTATTTATTCACGATCTTTTTTTTCTGCCGGAGTTACAGCCACAGAACGGAACCCGGGATACTCTCTCCTGGGTAAACGTACAGACACGCCGCACGTACGGCTATGGACAGGGGGTAGAGGGCACGCGGTTTACAACCCGAGACAAGTGTAGGTGGCTTCGCGGTCCGGGTGGTAGAGAACGTATACCTACGTTACGGTAGGTACGTACGGTGTACGGCGCGAGACGAGAATGAGACGGTGATCGTCTCACCGAGTACCGCGCGCTCTCTTTGCGTTGTAAATCGATTCCAATGACCGCGCTCCTCGACCAGATGGTTTCTGTCAGGAGGCTCCATCTCCGTATAGCCTCGAGCTCTCCTCGCGATCATCAAATGTCGTTGGCACTCGAGAACGAGACAACCGAAGGACTTCCGGCTCACGACTTTAGCATACCGGTAGTCATAAGATATCCTCGATTCCTGTATTTTTATTTCCCCATTAATTTTTCTCCGGTGCTGCTCGTCTCTCGGGGGTCCCAGGCGATACAGTCCAGGGGAACGGCAATTATATCAGAGGCACGTTGACTCGGGCGAGGGAGAGAGCACCCCGATGATCGAAAGGCAGCCGAGACATCGGGTTCTTATTGCCGGCGTTTGATGAAGTGCGGTCACTATTGGCTCTATGCAATTCCCGCAGCCTCTCGTCGATTCTCCCGTCGTCATGATTCCTTGCCCGCACCTTCGGACACCGGCTCCCGCTCGACAAGAGAGACAAGTGGCATTGCCGCTCGCGCGAGAGAACGCGGCTCGCCTTTCCAGGACCTCTTCGTCTCTCGTTCTCCATAGCCGAGCGCTATCTCGAAGAGGATCGTATCGGTGAAGAGCGGTTATAGAGCACATGGAACTCTTGACTCGGGGCCCCTCTAGCGGAGCGACGCCGTTCCTCGATATCCAACGATCCGGAGCGATGATCGATGACCGAGATGGCGTATCGATGACATGGAATAATCATAGGCGTATGCTCACCGATGCCGGTCTCCTCGAGATACCGGCATACTACGCAGCGTATACGAAGTTGGAATGTAAAATGGGATGTATGTGTGTAACGTCGTGGTGGATCAGCGACGGAGAGTTCCGTATCGAATGGCCACTATAGAATTCCTGCTACGCGACATCGCACGCGGCTTTGCTCCACGACAAGAGAAACGAAGCAAAAGAGCACTCGGAGTTATGGGTAAACGAGTGCAGGGAGGGACACGGACAGACGTATTCTTCATCGCTCGTGGTCAACGGACAAAAAAAAAACGTCTCGCTGAGAACGCTAGCAATCGGAATGAGCATCTGAATTCATAATTTCATATGGAATCTTTATCTCTCGAGTCTATCGGCTGTTTCTCTTATTATTCTGTACGATATATATCTCTCGGGTTGGTACGTTCCGGCAACTGGAAACTCTTTCGCTTGATCGATGAACTCTCCTTGAGAGTTGTCCCTCGAGGAATAATAGACCAATGAGATCTGAAAGTTCATTTTTTTGTTTGTTCCTTGTTCCGTGAGAGTACGAGTCTCGTCCATGGTGCCGATGTCGTTCAAAGCTACGAAGAAAAGCATATACGCGACTCGGTGAAAATAAATAAATCTTGGATCGAGACGGACACGGGTGTGTCGCTGATATGTATTTGCCAAAGAAATTGAATTCCGTGCGGGAGGTCCGACGTCTCGAGCGATCCACGAGCGTACTTACCGATCGATCGATCATCGATGATCCGATCGAGTCCCGTAGCTTCGTCGTTTTTTGCGACATTCGATAATTCGCGGCGCAAATTGTTTTTGAGACTCACTCGCGGTTCACCCGTCCCAATTCCGATGCCGTGCACAATCACGAGTAAGAAAAAAAGGTGAACCGAAACTGTCTCCGGGAGGCGGGTGCACTCCGATTCCGCGAAAGTGTACGACAAAGGTACGACGGAACGACCAAGAGGAAAACAAAAAATAATGAAAATAAGAGTCGGTCCAATATTTAAGAGTGCGGCGAACAATGCACTGGCCCGAGGATATTCGCAAGCTACCTTACGAACCTGCCGTATTTCTCACGGGCAGTTTCACTCTGTGTGCGCTTTCCACGTCTATGTATTTCCTTCTGCCGTTCCATGCGTGTGTTAAACTCGCTTCGTGTCAGCGTAATGAACACGCCGCCGGGCCACCCGCGCAATGCCGCAGGAAAGTATAATCTCCGCGCAGTGTCCCCCGTTGCGGCGAGTCCGAGGAAGGTCCTCCTATTGTCTACTCGCGCGTGGCTTACCGTTTCCGTATGTAGCCTCTCGAGATCGAACGTACACTTTTATTTTCGAACCTCCTAGCGGCTTTCGACCGCCGCCTCTCGTTTCTTCGGGTTCTCTCGATCTCGCTTACGAGCGTATCCTTCTGGCGAGGGAGTAGCACGGGCGCGAGCCGGAATAAGAGGATCCGAGGGGAGGTTTTGACCGTGCACGAGGCACCGATGTGCCTATTGTTTGGGGCCTGATGTATCGACCGATATGATTTAGGTCGCGCCGGCAGCAGGAAGCTCGCGGATCGGCACACGTATACGATCTTTCTCTCTCTCTCTCTCGATTCTCTTCTCCTTCTTAACGCGCCCGATAACCCGTTGCCTTCGGCTCTCTCGTAATACACAGTGTCTCTCAACTCGCGTGTCTGTACAAAATTAACCATATCGAATCGGCTCTCGACGACCTACGGGCAAAAGTGCCCCGATACGCCGAGGAATTTGTTCCGCCATCCGGAATTGGCGAGAGACGCCTCGACCGCCGATATTTATCCTTAGCGATACACGCCACGTGTACAAAACGATATAAATAAAAGAGCGAAACGATCGATGGAATCGCGGCGTGCTTCTCGTGAGGAGAGCGTCGAGGAAAATTCAACCTATTCCTATTTGGAAGGTTACAGCGGCCGTGGTAGCTCGCGGGCTCCTCGCCGCCGCCGCCGCGAGTCTCGTCATACAGTCGAGAAACGGATAAACGGTGCGGAGAGAGGCACGCGCGGATCGCGTGGATCGATACGTGAACGTGGTGCAGAGTCGATCTTAGGGGTTCTCGAGAGCTCACGACGCGACTCGGACGAAGAGCAACGAGCTCTTTTACTCCATCCTCCGGTTAGCCCTCTGTATGACGGTCTCCGATCTCCTTTCATCGAGTCGGAGCTCTCTTCCGCTCGAGATCGAGGAGGGAAGAGAAGAAGAGACCGGGGACGACGGCCGCGGTACGTCTACTACGCTCGGAGTTTCTGCAGTGGGGCAACGGACACGCGACTCGCATACGAATACACCCGCAGCGTGAGACTGTCCAGTCCACGTTCCACTTGCCCTCGCATCGGATTCCTTCTAATTGGGCGCTTACGCCGCGCTGGCTCTCTCGTAATACCGCTTTGGCCGTTTTGCTCGCACGTACAAACGCGATCGGCTAGACGCCATTCTCCTCTATTGCTTCTTGTGCCTCTCCGCTTCTACTCCTGTCCACGCTCCACCGTCGATGATGCTCTTTTTCGAAGAAAAATGTAGACCATTGCCCTCACTATGGCACTCGACTCTACCGCAATATGTCCATCCGTTACTGCATTGTACTACTTGTATACCAGTTATGCGCCATCTATCTCCGACCATAAATACACTTCAACTTTTGAAGAGACACTACACCATTCGACCCATCTTATACATCGCTCCCACGTTTCTTCGCCGACTTTTTCACAATGAACTCGTTACTCTTATTCCGAATCTTATAAATCTTATGAGCCTCGCAATGACCGATGTCTCCGATCGAACGGCGAGTTTCCAAGTTGGCGAACCTTAGGTGGCTTTCAACTTGGTCGAGAGTATACGAGTTTTTTATGGAATTCGTGGTTGAGCTATAGGGATGTTTTTCCATGTTGTTTTTGTCGGGGATCTTTGCAACAACTGCCCCGTACATACCGGGGCTAGCTCGTGGAGAGGCGGATAACGAGAACAGTAAATGACAGGCGAGATGGTCTTTCCACTGTAATTCAGGCACTGCGTTCCATGTGCAATAGTACTCCCCCGACAATTTTTCGTCTCGTTCTCCTCCTTTCTCTCTCTTTCCATGGCGCTCCATCCGACGAGAGAAATCGAGGAAGGAAAGGGGCAAGGTGTAATTTCGCTAAACTATACGAGGCCCAGCGTATTGATTCCTGATATTGGAGCTTTACAAATTTTCGACCTTTATCTCGTTTGCGTCTTTTACGATTACCAGAACGATAATCACTCTTTGACCGGCCAAAAACTATATATTTTCTTATGCTCACGCGGGGGAATAAGTTGAAAAATCCGTAATTATTTCTGTTCCGGATTGACATGTAAAGGTCATCAACAAACTCGTTTCTCATTAATTTAATCCACCTTGAATTTCCACCCACGTGTAGAGAGCGGCCGCCAAGCTTGCATAGTCGCGAGCACGACGAGATTGTGAAAGGACACAAATCAAGCGGTCCCATGATTCTGTCGAGCTGTGCCCAGCGTGCAAGGAGGAAAATGTTTACGAACGTTTTTTTTCCGCCCCAACTTGCCGCGACTCTCCGTCGACGGCGTTCTGTAGAGGTCGTGAAATTCGCCACGCAACCGTGCGATGTCTCGTGTCTTTCCCGCACGATACACCGTGAGCCGTGTCTCGTGCTTCCTCACATCGTCGTTCTCCTCGCAACATCGCGGTTTCATTCGTGCACCGTATGGTTGCAGGACGATGTTATATCTATAGCGGACCGTGCGAGCCGAGGCTTTTCGCCAATAATTATGACAAACTCCGTTTCGCCTGTCGACGGGAACCTCGGGCACGCTTAAGAGGATTAAGGAGACAGAGTCGCACGAACGATTCCGCTTCTCTGCGATATACACTTCGTTTGGATGGTTATGGCATTAGAGGGTTCGCGCGGATATCTTCCGTGAACCTCCGTCCGTTGGCTCACCTCAAAAGCGCACGCATCAATTTTGCCTCTCCGGCGTAACTGAGCCGGTGGTACATATATCCTGAAAATTATCACAGCGAGCAGCTCCGCTATCCGACAGCGCATTCTCACGTGAGTTATCGCCGTTCGCCATTATCCTGGAAAAACGCCAATTTTTATTCACGATTCGCAGCGTCACCTCTTCGGCTTCTCGTAATTCACAAAGTTGTCGTAGACGACTCGCGTTTTCCCCTCCCTTTTCTTCATCGCCTTGCTTTCATCCCGTTCGCAAAGGACCTATGAGAATCCGAGGATCATCTCCGGTGATCCGGCAGAGGCTGCCGATGTTGCCGATCCTCCCGATGGTGTGGTATGGCTATGAACTCACGGCGCTCTCGACGCTGAGCCCTTTAACCAGTACGTATACGCGCCCGCGCTCCGATCGGAAGCACGATCTGTCCACTGTCCAATTAAGCGGAGAAAACCGATGCATTATGGATGGCCGCGAAGAGCCCGCGCGGTTCAACCGTCCCGAGAACGTACTTCGCCTCTGTACCGAGGTCAAATCCACGAGACTCTTCTCTCGCAATCTGTGCAGAAGCATAAGGAGCGCTCAGTCTTCTTTCATGGTTCTCTCACTTCCTCCCCTTCCCTCCGAGTGTTCGAAGCCACGACAGTTTATACTTACATATATGTGTGTGTATATATATATATATATATATATATATATTTTCTCTGCTCTACCGCCATGCGATCGACATTAAATTTTATTGCGTCGTTATTGCCGGCTAATCGAAGCTACGCGCGGAATGAGAATCGTTTCTTCTGTCTCTCTTCATCTCCCCATCTCGTTTTCTCTACGATACGACAAGCAACCTGTGGCCGTGTACCTTTTCTAACATTTATTATTACATTTATCTTTACTATCTCCCTTATGATCGATGCCCGAGACACAGGAGTCTTATCGAATTTGTAGATCTGCGTGTTAGTTATTATCTTCATCACTGCGAGTAGTACATGCTTCATTTTTACGGACTTATTAATTCTCTTGTATTCGCGAGATTGTTCGATAATTCCTTTGTTTTCGTTTTTTTTTTGCATTTCGCGGCAGTATTGATAATGAAGTTCGAAAAGCAAACTTATTGCGAAGTCAGTGACGAAGACCCTGTGGAAATATGGGTTGGAAATATTTTCGGCAGTGGAATAAGTCAATGCGCGTCAGACGGGCTCTTTGAGGTAACGAGAAATAGCAAGTAGTCTAGGCGGTCAACGAATGGGTTCGTCGTGGATCTTTCACCTTCCTCTTTTAGTGTCTCGTATCCCCCCCCTCTCGATTATAAATCCCGCAGGATGCCCGTGCTCATGCGCATAAAGGGCCGACGCTAAATTTATCGGGCCGTAAAACGCAAAGCGGACCGCGATATTTTACTCATAGCGGGTGTGTCCGAGCAAGACCGACGAGATATCTGAGCGCAATAGCGTCGAGTATTTCACGCGGCCACGGGCGGTGTATAAAATTGGCCGATGGTCAAGCTGAATGAGCGAGCGAGAGAGAAGCTCAAGGCAGAAAGAAGAAGAAGATACTTCTACTCGATATCCTCCACTTTTGCCAGAACCGAAAGAAACACCCGATAGATGAATATCGCACGCCCCCGCGTGCCGGAGACCCCAGGGCCGTCCTACATCACTCGTCTTTATGGGTTTCCAGTTCTCTCGATCGCGAGATACTGCTATACCTCCCTTTTCCAGTGAGATACAGAGCGAGATAGAGGAATAATAGAGGGTGTTTCGATATAAGCTTCTCAAGATAGTACCACCACTGTTCTGTGAATCTTCGAATCCCACCTTGATGCCTTTCGCGTTGCAGTCTCTTTACTCCAAGTGTTTTCGAAGTCTATCGGTTCGTCGCGTGCTACTTTGCGTGGCAACTTTTTCGTCTCTTTTTTTCTCTGCCACAGATATTTATGAATGATCTTTATTTTATCGATCGACGGTCGGGAATTTTTTTTCTTGCGGGAAGAAGGAATCGATGGGTTGGTTGTGCTCTCGACTAGGGGGTTGTTTATACGCGGAACGAAAGCTCCAGCGCTCGCTACTCGCTGTTGGGAGAGAACACGATCGAGGGAAAACGGATCGAAGTAATTGGGAGTATAGATTAAAATCGTAATTGTCAATATCTCTCGATATACCGGAGAAAAAGAACGAAGGAGGGAGTCGGAGGCGTACGAGAAAGAGAAAGAGCGGGTAAACGGTAATAGGTGAGATAGGCGGCTTTAATGATAGCTACCTTCATAAGGCGGGGCCTTATAAGAGTGTAACGATCTTCGTGGTCTCTCGGCTACTCCTGCTCCTACTGGCCAACACCGGTATGCTGCAGCTCCCTATGTGCCTCGGGACTCTTCTATCACTCTTCATCCTTCCATTCCCTTGGCATAATTTCTCCCTTTCTCTCTCGCTCTCTCTCTCTCTCTCTCTCTCTCTCTCTCTCTCTCTCTCTCTCTCTCTCTCTCTCTCTCTCTCTCTCTTGCGCCCACTCTTCCACCGCCGAGCGTACCCGCCTCAAGATAATTATTATGAAACGTTGCATCGCCTGAGAGCCACAATCGGAAAGACGTGCCTCTCCTTATGCCTCTTCTCATCGTTCTTCCACATACCAAATCGCAGCCTCCTGCGATTCTCTTACATTTGGTAATTATTTTATTGGGATCCCTATATCGCACGTTATTTTCTCATAGGAGGATCTATCGTTCCCGACTGATAACTGCGATGATACGCTGTCGAGGGAACGCTCTCGAGGCTCAAATGCTCTCGTCGAGAAAGGAAAAAAAAATCCTATCATAGGATGTTCTTTAGTTGGCACCGAGCGGCTTTGCCGAGTGCTTCGACTATTTTACTAGTGTTATACGAACTACGGGAGCATGACCGGCTTTGCTTCGAGTCGTCGCATCTACTTAATATTTCTGTAGGTTGTACGGAGAGAACTCGCGGCTATGAGATTGCAAACGGGCGTGAAACTGAGGGAAAATAAATAGTTGAAAGTTGGAACGCAGAGCACACGTGCTACTAACGCTTCGTTATTCGCTTCCACCAGTTACTTCTGTAGCTCCGCGCTACTTGCAACTTGTACAAGCTGACAATGAAAGTACTACGAATGCGAGACACGAAGGAGGAAGCTCGACGTTGGTGGAGCTCAGCCTCCGGCTGTGCGGAGGGAACGGACTCGGGATCCGCTGAGTTAAACAGTACAGCGGCAGGCTTCTAATTTCTCGTTTCTCCTCATCTTATATCTACTTATAATCTCACCGAACTTTTTTCTCCCCCGTAGTTTTCCTACCAGCCATCCTGGCACCTCCGTCAATATATATTACTGATATATAAACACATTTTTTTTTCTTTACACATAGAATCAACAGAGTATCCAATAATCGCTCTTCCGCATTTTTAGAATAATATTCAAGAACGATTTTCTGGATGGCCTGTATGAGGTTACACGAGAACCATCGGTTGGCGTGATGTAACACGAGGACGAACACACGGTGTTACAGAAACGGTTACGTAAAAGAGGCTCGAAAAAGAGGGGACGATCCTCAACGAGAGATAGGAGAAAACCTTTATTGTCGATTCTTATCGAAAATGCCTATGAGCGCGAGGGACTTAAATAAGCGATTGCCAATTAGTCGATTATAAATGCCGCACGTTCTCGGTTCGCGCGTTAGTGATGGTGATATGGTGTTCCCGTACGGTGGACGCACACGTTGTTCTTATTCACTATCTTCTACACGGTGGGTGTGTATACAGTGTTTTATATACGACGATGGGTATATACAGTACTGGTGTACACGTGCTCGCCGTAAACTGTTGTGTATGTACGCGTGTTCCGCGGCACCGCAACAACTTCGTGCCAGCTTGCTCGAAAGGGAGAAAGATATTCGTAAAGGAATGTACGCTGGCCCCCACGAGTGCGCTACCCGGCACGCCGAATCAGCTGTGGTATTATGCCTCGGCAAGCTCGGGACTAGTCAGCTGTGGGCTGCCTCTGTTGGGTCTCCCTTATCGTCCAAGGTGATCACCGTTATCTGCAAAAGGCTCACCACACACGACAGAGATGCTGGAACGGCTATTCGAATACCTCTCTTTCTTTCTGGACCATGTTTAAAGTTCCTTTTTAATTTTTTATTCATTTTATTTTCTTCTTGCGATTCTCCGTCTCGAGTCCATACTTTGAGGTCTCTCCAGCAGGAGATATCAAGTGTAACTGTGGCATTGCACGTGCTCGCTAGCAAACCCTCTCGCTCCCTACGGGAGTATCTTTTCTTTGGTGGAAGAGCCACGAAAGGAGAGTCGCCGACCGGGAGCCACGTATTCGGGCTGCGCTGGAAATTGCATCCCAGGCAACGTTTACCTGTGGAATTATAAATTAATGAGTCGGGGGACCGTGCATCTCCGTCTGTCTCTCTCTCTCTCTCTCTCTCTCTCTCTCTCTCTCTCTCTCTCTCTCTTTGAGGGAACTCAACCGGTAGCTCGCTATCTTCGAGTATGGGATATAGAACTATACATTCATACAGTGTCCTTACATACGTTTTCCAACGATGCTTTATTCTAGATTACTTTTGCTACTTATAAAATTTCTTAAAATATGTATGCGTGCGGCGTTAGCGTATTTACACAGCATCCTGCGAATCGGCTCGAGAAATCAGCCGTGATAAATAACATTCGTTTCGCGTAGAGTCGCTGTATCCACCGGAGGTACCGCCATCTCCCGTCGTAGTTCCAGATACGGTGGGTGATTAGTCGACTATAAAAAAAAATTGTTAAATGTTATTTGAACACGCGTTATCTCTTCCGAGACTTCACGCTGAAGATACATACGTGTGTATCTCATAGTTGTTCGCGGTGTGTTATGCGGGAGTTCGTCGACCGAACTTGTAAATAGCGTGTTTCAGCCGCAGCGCGATGGAGATTGAATTAAGTAGCGAGTGTTAAATAGCTGCGAGATCGCGGCCGTTTTTTTTTTCTCGCCACATACAATGACTGCGTGTCGGCAATGAAACTGAGACCAATTTTGACCTGAGTCTTCTGTACGTGGGTCATTCGGTTTTATGCATCCCGACCTCGGTACCGCCATAACGAGACGACGATTATTCGTTAGAGAGTCGCGTACTCTGTGACAATATCGCATGCCCGCTCTACCTATGCAGTGCGAAGCGGTGCGTACAAGCGTTGATCTTTCTACATTTTAGATCCGGATCGCAATAAGCAGGATCATCAGTCTGCAGCGTTGAATAGAGTCCAGACCGGGTAATTCGAGCTTTCCTTAATTACACGAGTCGCATACTTTGTGTGTATACCGTGTCGGAAATATAATAGGCTGTATGTACGCAGCACGACATCGTAAAGAGGACCAATTAACTCCCGGTGGGATAGATCCAGATAGCATCGCTGCTCGGATATCCGAGATCGTGTTGGAGACGTTTGATCGCGCCTCTCGCGAACGATAAGTGGGGGGATTGGGAGGGATATTTATTCAACGAAACAGAGTCGTGTGTATCTTTCGGTGAGCCGCGTCGAATCTCGATCAACATCTTGGCTACAAGAGTATTCCCCGTCCGTGTGTTCGAACTATTCTGCCGCGAACCTTCGCAGGATGAAGCCGCGCAGCATCTTCCAACCCTTTGCCCCCCCCCCCCCGCGCCCCGCTACCGCCCCGTCGCACGCTTTCACGCTTTATTTAAAGTAGCTATTAAGCTACGGGAGTTATTCGCGAAAATAAATTGTGCACTTTCCACTGATTTTTTTTTCTCTCAATCGTCGTGAGTTCGCGAGACCTTCCAGCGCACGCTGGATTTAATTGAACCGATAGGGCCTTAATGCTTTCGGTCATGGCTCAAGGTACAACGTGTATACGCATGCGCGTGCTCGCGAGACGAGCGCGGGTTTAAACGCTTGCCCGATTATATGCTCGCGTCTTACCGGCCGTGACTATATGTTTATGTACACCAGACGCACGTGTTTCTCTGTCTCGGTTCGCATCTCTCTCTCTCTCGGACGAAAGCCGAGACTCTTCCGCGCCAACGAGAATACTGTAAGAACGCGAGAGATAGCGTTACAGCACTTGTGCGTACCGGCGCAGGGCACGCAGTCAGCAAACTTCGAGAGAGAGTCGAAAAAAAAAACGACAGTAAAATAAGGATTGCTCGTAACTCCCGGAGAGACTCAATTAAACTTGAATGCCCCCTTCTCGCGGCTCTACCTCTTTACACGACTCGTAGACAAAGTACGACTTTATGGTTATCACGTGCTCGGAGGAATCCAGCGCCTCTTCGCGTCTCGCGAGATAAGTAGCAGCAGTTTGAATTCATAGCGTGAATATATTGAAACGTCGGGTGAAAGAGCACAAGAGGCGTATATATGGAAAGACGTTCTTGCTCGGACCTCACTCGTTGATTGGCGATCTGGGATTTTACTTGAAGTTTTTTTTTTTATTCACTTACTTTTTTTTAAAAACTTTTATGTATACATATATACACAAAACATATGTATATATATTTTTACAAACGATGAGAAGTGCGTCTCCGCGAGGGCTGCCCAGGGACAAAGACCGGTCGTCGTTGCGACTGGTTGGTCGAGTTTCGAGTATCAACACTGAACGATCTTGGAAAAATAGTGAACGCCATTCGCTTCCTCACTCGTCGCCATACTTCGTGCACCGCGGATGGTTGTAATCAGTACGTGGAAGCGAGAAGGAAAAGCATCTCCCATTGGTATCCTTACTTGTGATACCCGTTGAAACTCAATTAAATAAATGGCCCTTGGATATCACGTAGGAATCGCTACACTATGACGGGATAGAGAATACCCGAGTGTCAGACTGCACACATAAGCAGGAGGTGCTCGTTGCTACTATGCTCCGTCGCTGCATCGAAGCCAGTAGCGTAATACTGCTACACTGCATCACGAACTCGGGAGACCACAGTGAAAGATCTGCTTGGAAAGCGTAATTTACTCATAATCCAACGAGCAATTACGCGACGACCGGCAGCAGCAGCCGCAGCAGCAAAGACGATTCTCTATCCGGTGGATACTTACACGAAGAAAATGTTGGCAAGTATGGAAAAGAAGAGCGGAGCGGTGATGGCAAGGTCGTATTTCTACGAATGTACGAGGAAAAACGCTTTCCTCATTCGCTATTTCCTAGGACCACGCGTTTTCTTAGCCCGTCCGTCGAGTGGAGATTCAGTCGGCCTTCGTCGCATGGAAAAACGAATTAAATAACCAATGAGAGAGACCCATCTCGAGACGCTTCTTGAAGAAACGAGACTATGAACAGAACGATTGGGAATGGAAAAAAACTGAACATAAAGTAGACTTCACCGAAGGGAGCAGCCTTCTCCACGTATCGTTCCATCGCGCTCTCGGTTGCTCGTTCGATCGTCCGCTCTGATTTTCTTTCCAAGCACGAAATTACTAAGCTCTGAATATTTTATTTACTCTCATTTCTATTCCTCCGCTTACGTGCCTAATATGCGTCAAGAGTCTTGGGTTCTTGGCCTCTTCCCTCATTGAAGGGATGGGCGAGAGAACGGGTACGTAAGAAGACGTTCGCGTGCCTGGATGAAAGGGCGCAGGCGCTCGTGTAGTAACTCCGGGAATTCGACGTGGCGAGAAGAACTCGAACTCGAGAATGAAGTAAAGAATAAAAGAAAAAAAAGGGAAAAAGGGAAAAGGACACTTAGCAAAGACGGATATCATGTTGTCCGTCCAGTGCACATCCTTCTCGCTCCTCTTGCATTCTATTCCTTTCAGCAAGTTGTACGAACGAAAGAGACGGACTAGCGGAGAGATTGCCGACAGCGACGAAGGAGGTTACGAAGAGGAGATCCTGGTAATTAGGTGGTAATTAATTGAATAATTAATGATGGGTGTATATCTTTACCTTCGGTGAGAGTGAAGAGATGGACGCACAAGCGTGACAGTCATCGGTACTTTGAGAGTCGGGGATAGAGGGCCGTGTGAGCTGTTCGAGAGGCGAGATGCCGGTATAAGTAAGCGTCAAGAGTGGGTATCGAATATCGATTACACGTTCCCGAGCACCTTACAACCCGTTCGCCTCCACTCTTGAACTCCCTCTCCCCATATCCGCCGCTTCGAAGACTCATCGAGAGACAGGCTTCTTGAGGATACCGATATGAGGCATCCCTCCTACGTGCTGTCGCGTTGTCCAGAATCTCTCGTCGGCGAGCTACCGAGGTGAAGTGAAAAAAAAAGATACCCGAGAGTAATGACTAGCGTGGAAATAAAAACCATATAAAATGAGGCACAGAGATTTATATGCCTGACATATCTATCATTAATATATATATAACATATAATTCATTTCACGGGGGAATCTCTTTCGCGGATAAGTGGTTGTTACGCAGGAAGATCTCCTAATGAGTCAATGATGAGATACCAGCGCTGCCATTGAGATCACCTCTTGATCGATACAAGGTGGACGCGTTCTTGTTCGGCCACCCCTACGTACGACTTTGCTTATTCCGTGTTTCTTTTCATCCATCCGTGGCGGTCTGTCTCCTCGTGCACAACGGAACACGTATGTTTTATCACCGACCGTTCGTTCAGCTTCGCTCGAATAGTCCCCGCTTCGACTTTGCTCCGCATCGCTCTCGGTAGCAACGGCAAGCCAGCTGTTGGATATACGACCCTATCTCGCGACGTATTTATGCCCTATGTCGAAGCCTCCGGCGCGGGCTCTTCTTTCTCTAGCCTTCTTGCTTTCTCCGACTGGTGCCCTTTTCCATACAGTTTTTTTTTCACCTAATGCGAAATGTCCGCGTTCGCCGATACTCTTCTGTAAGCATTATCCGAGGCTACGTAGTCTCTTTGATACAAGCCCGAGGAAACGCTGTAGTAGCGGTGCCAGTAGCGCTGGCTTCCCGCACGATGACGACTATAAATATAAATTTGCTTTACCGCTATATTATCTACGATATGGCACTCGTAAATTTCCGGCTAACGAGATGAAGCCCGGTAGTCCCCGGCCCCGGCGACATCCATAAACGGCGGAAAACACAAGTCCCACGAGTGCTCCCCTGCTCGCTCGGACTTACAGTGGTCGATCGTTTATTGGCTGCAGTCCTTTTCTAATACAATAAAGGATTATTTACGAAGTAGAAACTGTACAATGACACCGAGACGGTGACCAAGACTTTAAGTCATTTCTTTTTTTTTTCTTTATATTAATTCAGTTATTCGTTTCAATTTATTTTTATTTCATCTTCTACCGGTGTATTATGTGTACTTTGTTTTTTTTTTTGTATACTCGAAGTGCTCCCGTAACGAGGCAACATCGTGAACTTCCGGTGCAAGTTTGCTCGCTACGAGCGGTACTGGGAGGTCTCGAGGATTGCGTTGTCGATCGTTGAGCACATCGAGAGGGTATCCGATGCGTAAGGTGGCCGAAGAGAGTCGCGTCTCGAGTGCGATAAAGAACGATGCACGGACAGAGAGAAAGACGTTCGAGCTCACTAATGATGATCGATGATCTTCTCACTGGAAGAACAGAACTCCGCGAGGAGTGAGTCGTATGTGCCCCGTTGATATCTCGTTCGCGGACCTGTACCACACGTCCCGCGAACGAGAAACTCTTTACTCAATCTGAGCTTATTGATTCGTCGGGATAACCTGTGAGAGGCGTTACTTCTCCGCAGAATCTTCCTAGAGATTATCAATCAATTCTCAAAAAGTTCATTTCTAAATTCTGTTTCGCCATTCGGCTGTACAGATAGAAAATTATGAGTCTTAACGTCGGATTTTTGCTTGGTGCAAAATTTTTAATTTTTTCCCAAAATTAACTCTCCTAATTGACCATTAAAATAAAACAGGATTGTTGTTATTTCCGTTCCCGATCTCCCGAACTATGTTAATCAGGCTTCTTTAAGATTCGAGCATCTTTGGCTGTTTAACTCCTTAAATCGGCGAGAACAACGACGCTGAAGAGACAGACTAAAGAAAAATGCGGTTCCTCGAGACGTGCGTGTGCGTGGCTTGAATGCACGCAACTAAATTAAACGCCTACCTTTTCGGTTCTTATTAAATTTCTCTCCGTCTACCTCACATGTTCGCTCGTATTTGATCTCCGAACAAATACGTGCACACCACACTTGGGCTACGACTCTTGAGTAACTTTAGTGCGAAAGAGCTGATGGGCCAAGGGGAAGAACGGGAAGAGCTCAGATAAGCGTTTCGATGTTGCTGCTGATGCTGTTTCACGCGCCCAAGCAACGCACGAGAGAAGAGACCGACAGATTTATCAAACGATCTTCGCATCACCGAGTAGAGAAAGGCTCGTGCGAGTCGGGCGAGTGGTTAAGTAGAAACGTACGTGAATGACAGACGAGCAGAGACGTCTTGTTTCAGACACGGCCGTGAGTCGCGGTGTATAGCGTTCAATCGCGTTTAACATTATACATTTTATCTTCTCCCCCACCGCTTTCTCCCCCTTACTCTGGAGTTTTATCTGCCCTTCTTTAAATTTTTTCCTCCACCAAGTGAATTCGGTTTATCACTTTGATACAGTATAAATCCCTGAGAAAAGTACTGGGTTACATCGCGTAGGTGCATAGTGGGCACCTTAAGATAACTTGGGGGCGTCTCTTGTGGCAATGCGCATGACTCTTACGTTCTCGAGAGAAAGAAAGATGGTTGAGAGCGAGAGAGTCGTTCAGGTCGGCCAGGTGTCTCGATCGTTCCTCGCGTTCTCCAAGAGCCCTCGCGAAACGCGCCCGCACTCTCGGAACCCCCATAAAACTAATCTCCGATCAGCGAATATAAATTTCGCAGGGTCCCTCTCCTGCCGGCGATTATCGAATCGCTCCAACAAGAAAATTCAGATATTATGACGTTCATGAGAGTGGGCTTTGTTTATGTATATATATTTTTTTAAATATACAATTTGTCGGCATATCGAAGAGATATCGTATCCACAGTGCAGCAATTGAAAGATATATATATATATATATATGTATTGGGCTAATTTATTCCGGGTAATAATAGGTGAGGGATCCCTCGGTGGAGACTACTCGGCATCTCGAAAATGAAATTTTAAAGACGAGCGCGAGGAGATGCTAAAGGAAGGAGGAACAGGACGAAATGGAATGTGACACCTGCCGTCGAGAATCGTCCCGCTTCATCCTCGGTCCACTTGTATTCGATTTAAATCGCCACTGCTCAACAGAGCTCTCTTCTCCCTTCGCGTCATTCTTTTTCCATTCAAATTTCTTTTCTTCTCCGTGCGAGGAGGCGCACGCTCATCGTGCCCGGCTGCGTCCGCAGCGAGAACGCGTCGGTAGACTCTCGCGAGACCACTTCCGTTTTTTACACATTCTCTCATCGTCGTGCCAAATACAGATGGAAGATATCGCGCCCTGGAATTCATCGTTTCTTGCTCTTCGAGATCTCGCGCGCGAGCTCGGGCACCCGCTGAGTGGAACTTCTTTCGCTTTAATTCCTCTTCGTGATCGTTCTCCCGGTCGTTTCGCTTTCTTGCCTCATTTCTCACCCGAGAAAGAGAAAGAGAAAGAGAGAGAGAGAGAGAGAGAGAGAGAGAGAGAGAGAGAGAGAGAGAGAGAGAGAGAGAGAGAAGAGAGAAAGAGAGAAAAAGAGAGATTGAGACCTTTTAGGCTAAAGAGACCCGCCGATAGTTATTCCTCTAAAGTTTTTTTTTTTTTGGAATTAAAGTATATTCAATCGATCGATCGATCGATCGTCGCGTGTGTATCGTACGAGCACCTTCATGAATTATAATCAAGCTGCTCAGCAGTCTTCGTAGGTATCCCCACTCACCCTGCCGCATTATATTCCGACGGAGGCTTTCGCAATTAAATCCTTCAACTCCGTTGAGGTAGCCGCGGTGAAGTCGCCGCACTTGATAAATGACTCCGATCCCTGTCCCATTGTATATATCTCGTAACGTTCCCCTTTATACTGCGCTATGCAGATACGTGGGACATACGAATGAGCAGAAGAGGGAAAACTCCAACGGGATACCGCGTGGTCGCGAGCGAAGATAAAATAATACGATTTAATAATAAAAAGACAGAGAATCCGTTGTGGACTCGCGGATCGGCTTCCGTTCCCGTTCACGCTGCTTCTTCGTCTCGGTCCGTCCCAGCGGGATGTCGTTCGATCAGCGGGAAGCTACACTGTTTTAATTTGGCACAATCTATGGCCGTCGGTTGGTCTCCAAACTTTTTTGCACGAGTTCTTCACGCTTGTGGCGATACTCCGACTAACCGTTGCTTCTGGTAGCGTACCGACGAGAGCGCCTACCAGCGGAAACATCGACGTGAAGCGATGAGATCCGACAACCCCGAGCACAAAACGATCCTGGTGCCAGCTCACCCGAGAGATCGTCGCTCGATAAAGACGTTTTGCCCGCTGCTCGCGCCTTAAACGATCTCCATTATCGCCTTAAACGTTCGCAATTTATTTTTATCCATCGTTTCCCCTCCTCCCCTTCCTGCCTCGCCACTTACCCCGCCTTGATCTTTTCTCTTTCACAGTCTCGCAACAACCGCGCGGTTCTTCGAGATCCTTGTTTTATACAAACTTTCCTTAGAGGTGAAAAGCGTTTCTTCCTACGGGCATTGAAAAATGAGCCGACATGCTGTCGCCATTATCATTTCTTTTCCGCCCTGCAGATAAAACATCGTCCGTAACTATTTTCCAAGATCGGTTCAGATTGCTCTCAAAGTAATGGAATAAATGATTAACGGAAACTCAACTTCGGATTGAGATTTATCGAGAGTCCGAGCACCACTCGCGATTCTCCAACTTCCTCTATCCGCATTATCTATATATTTATCTTCAAAGTATAGCATACCACAATGCACTATCGAGTAACACGAACAAGCGCAAGGTGCACCCCCGGGGTTTCGCCTTCCGAGCTCGTGTGTGCCGCGATCTCACAGCTCCTTCTCTCCCGTTAGATTCACTCATGATAAAGACGTTTTCGCGATCCCGATGTTGCATTAAACGATGGCCTTTATGGGGGTTAAGGACGCATTATTAATCACTCTGACTGCTGGACATTATAGCCGCGGTGAACGGAGTCGAGCGGCGCGCGGTTTATTTCGCTGCTTCGTGAATCGAGCGAATAACCGGCGTAGCCGCGCGTAGAGGAAGTTACCTGTCCGACTCCGTACAACGTACACTCTAACCAAGCCGGAGAGCACTTTGTGGCTGCTGAAGCAACGGCAGCTGGATACCGCTAACGAGTTTCTCCGTCTATTTCCTTTCGTTCTCACTCTCTCACGTGTTGGCCCTTCGGAGCTCATCGAGACGTGATCACGGCCTCGACAAAGTCACCGCTCGATAGATTCATCGTTTTTTGCAATACGGAGACAAAGAAGTACTCGGTTGTTTTCTTGCTCGTTCGATACTTCTGTAAGAGCTGGTTCGATCGGCAATGCCGACAACGCGCTTCAGCGGGATGTGAGGAGTTCGTTTGAAAAAGCCCGACGAAGTTCGCACGAGTTGGTTATCGAAAAAGGAAGACAGGCCAGGAGAATGCCGAGGAGCAAGGATTTTTCTACGCTACCGTGTAATTCCGTAGTCCGCGGATGGCGTCAATGTACCAGTGACGAGTTTGTTAGCTCGGTTAACTTTTTTTTTGTTTCCTCTCTTTTTTCACATTTCTCGTGGGTCCCCTGACCGCGCATGTCTCTTCGAGACGCGGAGAGACGCGCGACCGAGTCCGAGGTTGCTCGTCTCGCAGCACTGTCTCTCCGCACCGTCGTTAAGCTCTTTACGCGAGAACGTGCCTCCTCTATACGTATGAATGTTCGCCACGGCGAAGCGAGACAGTGAAAAGAAAAAAAGGAAAAAAAAAAGGATAAAAACTTGCAACGCAGTAATTAGCGGGGTTCGTAAATGGACCGGTTTCCACGCGGGTTTATTGCGGTGTGCGTGTATCCAGGTAACAGAAAACAATTCTCTTTTAATTAACCATCGCAAGTTCTTGTCGTCTATCGAATAAATTTTTACACGCGCCCCGTGCGCGGAGATGCGCTAATTAAGAGCGTACGATCTCGTGCGGCGTGCATGGATCGACGTATCGAGTCTATATAAAGTAGAAATGTCACTGCGGCATACAGATATAATATTGTGGCGAAGAAACGGAGATGAGTAACTTCCCGATCTTGAATTCTAGCCGGGTGAGTAATAAATTCTCGGGTGGAATATAAGTCGCTCTGAATACCGTCGTTCGATGGATATATATAATATATACACGTCTATGACGGTCAAGAGAGGGAATGGCGGTCTGTAGCGCGAAAGACGAAAGGCATTTGCAATGCCAGACACGAAAGGAATGGAAGCGCGCAAGAGTAATAAGAAAGAGACGAAAATACCGCTGAGAGGAGAGTCAAGGGAGGGTTCTCGGAGGAAAACAGCCAAGTGAACACGCGCTGAGGGTTATCCTCTGCGTGTCTCGTATGCACGACGGGCCACCCAGCTGGTGCAGAGAACTTGTCCTACAATATCTTCCGTCACGGCGGTCTCCTTTATGAAATCACCTTCGATTGCCGGGACAAACACCATACGGGCAACTGCACGACCACCTCAACTGCTTCGCATAGAACGCGGATCCGTCTGCCGACGTTCCGGCTCAACCTCGTCTTTTTCCCCTACAAGAGCGCCTCCGCGTTAAATCGTTGTAAAAAATAATGAAACATTTTTTCCCTCATGCATATTTTCTACACAGTCGAGACTGTGGCTCAACTTGACATTTTAATACAAGCGAGAAACAATTTCGAAGGACGAAAAACAAGAGCGACGAACGGTGGCTGGGACAGGATAACGGCAGTTAAAATTACTCGGGAGAAGGTGGCGAAGGTGTGCGTACAGGCCAGACGGTGATTATTCCAATGGCGAGATACTCGTGGGGGGATAATTTCTCGAGCAAACAACGCGCAATCGTTAACGTCACTGAGTCTCGTTTTATGCGTTACGACTCTATGAGATAAGTCTCTGTGCCTCTCGCCGTTCTTCTCGTTCGCTACAAGTGTCTACATATTCCACGTGGAAGTCCCGTAGTTAGGCCTCGCGTAAGGTTTTACGTTGCACAACATCTCTCCACCGTCGGACATACGCGCGTTACCTTATCCTCCGCAAGAGGTATCCAAGAGACCATAAACGTCCGAGACTTCGATTTAGGACTGGACGCCTACTATTTTCGCGCGTGGGCATTTAAACGCGAACACCGATAAAGTGTCGTCTCATCGTTGTTCTTCCTTCTCGGCGTGCGCTCGTTTTTCCTATTTTCACGTCATAACCATACCAACCAGACAGTATCGCGACCATTATAGGCTGATGCAAAGCTTTGCGAGGCGAAAGACGCTGTCGGTGGCGCGAGATAATGTCGAAAAGACAGAAAAACTGTCGCCACTCTCCCGGTCTGAAGGTGGTCTTTCCGTGGAATTAGCTGTTCGGTAAGTCGTTCAACGGGATGATAACTGTTGTCGGATACGTGCAGTGTACACACATAAAGAATATCCGAGTATCTCGAGCGAATGCGAATATGCAAGAAGTAAAGGAATAATTGCGGTGTGTCGGAGTCGGGATGCGAAACGCATCATGTAGCCCCGGGTGCAAAGCAGACCGATGGGTCTGCGAGTTGGCCCAAAATTGCTCTCTGCCCGACTTCAGAGACTGAATCGCATGGACTAAAACCTCTGACTGGAAATGGGACGAGCCATTATCCATGCACGGACGAGAGCTTTCGGAATTAAGGGTGCAAGAACCAAATGGCTACGGACGCTGAAGAAAGCATCACTCAAAATTACAAGGCAACGGACATTGGAGGCCACGAGTTTTAATGTTTGCCACTTATTTTGCGTATATACTTCCACCGAATGGTGCATCAACACACTAGAGATCCCTCAAACAATTCGCTAATGTATGGTGTGTACAGAGAACACAGAGCATGGAGATCCGTTGCGTCGATCGAATCACCGGTGGGAGGTCGGATTATTGATGCTAAGAATAATTTCGTATACACGCGGCGCGAGGTTCAGACTGCACGATAAAATGAATGTTTATACGGGTTACAAACGTGTGTTTTTCACGAAATTCCTACAATTTTTTTCAGCCTTTCCCGGCAAATAATTATTTTCGAAAACCCGAGCTTTTATGACCGTGTATTTTGACAGATAAGTTCCGGAGAACTTTCGGAACGCGGTCGCTGCAGTGGGTATGTCAGGGTGGTATTATCGTTCGCGACTAATCGTACCCGACCACGGGAGCAGAGTTCAGTTTCTTGTGTACTCTCCTCGGGACGAATATTAGCGCCTTTCGCGGCGCGCGGTTTTCGAATTCTCCAGCGTATACTCAAGCCAAGCTCGCCCGATATCCGCGCGTTCGATGCTGCGTATAGTATGCATACTCGCTCGCTCGGAGAAAGAAGCGAGACGGAGATGAAAAATTTGAAGAAGGGAGGAAGAGAGCATGGATGTCTCGGAAACATTCCAGCTTCGATACATGCACGGTATATACTATTTCTCTTGTCCGATGTCGGGTGCGCACATACACATTCGACCCGAACTCGCAACCTTTACCGGGAGAGGATAAGATGCGGGAAGCTACACGCAGCCGCCAATGTAAGGACCTCGGAGAGGCAAAAATAAAGAGTAAAAGATTTCTCGCTCCCTCTCGCGCGCTTTTAATCGACTCGATTAGTAATTTCAACGTGAAACAAGCGCGAACGCTAATGGGTGTCACGGTTTGTCGGCATCGGCCTGTGCTTTAAGCACCGTGCTTATTTTTGCTTCAACTTCAACTTTTGACACTGCTCCAACTCCACCTCGCTGTTTTATCGCGCGCATACGTTTTCGCCTAATTGCTAATTATCGTTGATTTTTTTTTCTCGTTTTTCAATTACATCCATCAATGGATCGACGACAGTCGAACATAGTCGAAGGGTTTTATTTTTACCACGAACATATTAGCGTCGATCTTTGATCGGTTTCGGAATTTATATCAATTGAAAGGTAACCTATTAGATAGGGTCAAGCCACACGTATCGTGACTGTCCGAGTACTCAGTGCTTTTGATATCGACAAATAAATGGTAATTCGAAGCGTGCAATTACGAGTGAAACTGTCTCGCACTCGAGACTGTCTGTTGTCGCTCGAATAAGTCGCCAGTAAATCAATCGTCAAGACTTGGCGCCTCGTATGTCTTGCTCACTTCATTAAGAGCATTCAGAACATTCGAACAGTAATAGCGAACGTGAAGAGCAAGCATTATATACGCAAGCGTTGGAAATAATGTTCGTCAGGTGGGTGTCTCGATGTTTCTGACAATCTACACGACATTTCGCGACCTCTCTCGGTAATTTTGTTCGCACATTATTTCCGAGGAGGGAGTCTCTCGTAACTGGAAAAACGGCGTGACACCGGCTCCATATTGGCTGCCGTAAACCAAGACTTTCTTCTCTTCCTTCCTTCCTTTCTTCTCTGGTCGGCCTAAGTAAGAAGAATGAGTTCGCCCTTTGCTTGTACACAATATCGCAACGATAGGTTCTAGCACGAATTTATAGCATATTAGTAGCAAAAATCGAACAACCGTTGCTGTACGCTCATTTGTTATTGTTGGCATGCGTGATGGGATCAAAATCCCTCTTCACCCGTTGTTGGCGAAATGCTATCTCAGTAAGCACTCGATGATGTTATTAGCCTATCGCATGACGAAGATACATAAACAAAAATTCTCTCGTTATATTAAAATAGATTGTTCGAGGTGTAAAAACCGTGGAATTTTCGCACGCGTTCACGCATCGCACCGTTCTGTTGCTCGAGTTCAAAGGGAACAATTAGAGGTACGGACAGCCGCTCGGCGGATAGATCGATATAGGCGTAGAGCGCGGAAAGGATGCAGGTACCGTGTTCATTGTTGGAATACATTTATATTATATAACTATGCGATATTCACATTAGATCTCGTAAATCTTGCAGATCACGATCCTGTCCGTGTGTATCGAGTAAATAAATAATGGTGAACCGGTCATAAGTCAGCCGTATGCCGGAGTTGGCGAGCTCGCGCGAACGAATGAATGCCTGACGATGCAGGACGTCGATATACACTAATGCTTCGGCCTCCTATGAAAGCTCTTTCTGTACAACGCTGACAAGTAATGTCGAAGTTAGTCAGGCCTGCATGGCGGCTCTCGGGTGTACGAGCGAGCACGACAACGCGAGGACGGTGACTTGGCGTAAGATCAATTAGCAATTAAGGGGTTGGGTGACATGATCATTAGTCTAAGTGGTGAGAGACGCGAGGTTGAATGCTAATCGTGCCACTCGTATACGGTACGTAGTATACAGCGACTCTGTAGTTGGGCGACTTCAAGGCGCGCAAGTTTTAGCGTGCATTGAAAGGAGCACCGCAGCTTCAGGGAGCTCGGATCTCAAGAGAGAATTTTTTTTTTCTTTCACGTTGCTGCCGCCGAAGCCAGGGCTGTCTCTCATTTCATGGATCCGCCGCGGAGAGGTTGAATCCTTCCTCTATTTTGCACTCTCGGGAGGAGCTGAAACTTCTCATTTTCTACCCGTGAGTTACGATCCCGCAGGTCCCGGTGCGTTTAAAGCCTCCGCGCATAGTCCAGGTAGCAGTTTGCCGTGCCACATAAACAGATAAACGCCCAGTTCGAACTAGCAGTACCGCATCGTAGCTCATTTATGCGTAGCGAATAAGAACCTTTTGCATTTTATTTCACCTCGATTTTTGTTTGTTTCTTGTTCGTCTACCAATTAGCTGCGGTAGTTTTTTAGACTACCGCTCTTTCAACAATTTTTTTCAACCCTCGCGCCAGTCATCCGCAAAGGTAGATTTACTTCTGGCGCATTCACGATTGTAAAACCGGGTTTGATACAAGTATTTTTTTTTCTTTTATCTCAAGGCTCAAATTGATCAAGCTGCGACTTAAGACGGTAGATTAAAAAGCATTATAGAGCTTGACAAAACGACGGGTGTATCTATATCTGTATGAGTTGATTTTTTTTCCTCACACGATATCGCACAGTGGCGCATTTTGTGTTTGTCCACATACCATATATTCTACGTAACGTACGAAGGACTCTGGTGTACGAATAGTTTCGTACTGGTTCGAAAGCCCGCGGGCTGCGGCTGGACGGCTGTAAATTAATCACGACTCGCGCTTCAGTCTATACGATAATTAATCATCGCTCTAATAAGAATTAACGTTTCGCTAACGACCCAACGTTCGTGCTACCGCACCACGAAGCCCGGGCGCGCGCGACCGCCGATCCTGGTCACCGTTCGCCGGCGGAATAAATCCAAGTCTTTATGCACATCCAGAGATCGATTTATCGTGGCTCTCTCGAGAGTCGACTAGTTCAATTTTGTCTGATCGTTGAACACGCGGAACGCCGACGATACGGGGATGCTGTGAGTAAATGATATTCAAGCTGGCTTCCTAGGTAACCGATGACTTATCTTTCGATCGCACCGTACGTACTGCGGCGCTCACGCGCACCGGTAATGCGAAACTATTTACTCGTCATGCAGATGACCGGTAGCCGCGTCGCTCCTCTTTCCAGTTTCGTTTAATTTATTTTATTATTATGTACGTATAGTAAGTGAGAAAGGCTGTGCAACGACGTTTGGATCTTCTTCTTCTTATTCTTCGTCTTTTACTCTTCACAGCGGTCGTCGAGGAGGCCCGTGGGTTTCATTACCCCAATAAATTATAAACCTGAGAAGCGAGGGAGTGAAGCCGGTATAACGCGCGTTCCTTGTACACACGGAGAAGGAAGAGAAAATCGGATTAGTCACTCAACGCTAATTATAATGCAACGCTCGTTTATTTATCAAATGCACGCCATTGCGGAATGAGAAGGGCGGCGCTACGGAGACACTGTGGCTGCAGCGTGTTTCAAGACAATTATTCGCAATTAGATAAATAAGACAAAGCTGAACGTTAGAAAAGTCTTTGGCGTCGGTCCGTACCTGGCTATTAATTAATCTTAATATCGGAAACTGATTATACAGTGAGAGGCGATTTACCGAGCGTGTGGCAAGGACGATTTCAAGCGGTTACAATCTCGGAGACTTATAGTTCTCTGAACCTTCACTCAAATTCCAACCGGCATGCGATTTAGATATGCTAGCCGTAATAAATGTTCCGGTAGTTTCATAATGCACGCAAACTCTATTGCTCGAACGAGTCTTGGTAAAAATATATATACATATGTATATATATTTATTTATTTTTTAGAAAAACGAGATTTTTCTTGGCTCTCTGAAGTGGCTTGCTGGCACGCGTATTTTAAATTCTTCGCTTGTTACTCGAGAATTGTTACGGCATTCTCGGGCTCAATTATGATAATATAGTTGAGAACTACGGAAAGGTAAAACAACTGCGGTGTCGAGTTTGCGGGCACGTTGAGAGACTCTGACAGCCGATACAATTTGTCCAATCGATTGGTCGATTAGTTCCGATAACAATCAGAAAAACAATCAACGGCAACTGCGCGCTTGAGGACATACGAAGGAGAGAACGAGGCTAAATCTCACGCGAGAGAACCTTGGGATTTATTATCTCGCGGCAGTGGATCTTAGTGGAACTCGGCAAACGACCGTGTGTTTGCAGAGAATACGAGACTGGATTTTCTGCTAAGAGGATTCAAATGTCCAGGAGAGCGATGTACCCTGCCCGAATAGTGTACAGTCCGCTTCGCTCGTGAGTAACGGGAGCCATAGCAGCGGATTTCTCGTCTGTTCCGCCAGAGGTTATCCTTCCTTTTCGGTGGTTCGCACTCAGCTCAAAAAGCTTATGGTCGTGTTTTTTTTTTCTCGTCGAATATCAAATATCTCAATTGTCTTCGTCGCCGGGAGACGATAATAATTTAATCGAATATAGTCGTTGTTGGCATTACAAGAGGAAAACAGCAATTAAAAAAAGGAGAGTAGGACAGAGGCCCGTGGAAAAGCGAATGGTGCGTTAACTCCCCAAGAGTTTCTCCTCAAGACAGCTCATCGCCGGATCGTGATGCGCGCCAGCCTCGAGCTAACCGGAGCGGGAAAAAGAAGAGAGCTGGTAAGAAAGAGCCGAAGAAGAAACAGCGTGGAAGAGAAAAAATGAAGGCAGAAAAAGGCATGAGAGCATAAGAAGCGAGAGCGGGACATATGAAAAAAACAACGAAAAAGAAATGTAAGAAACAATATGAAAATAAAAATAGTGTACCTTTGGTGCATGAGGTGCAGAAAGGCAGAGCAGGTGGCTGGCTCCTGGTTCTACCTTGGGGTGGCGGGTGCGACCGTACAAGGCCGCCGCGGAAAAGGGGACGGGAGATAAAAGAGAAATGAGAGAAATCGAAGAATCGCGAAGATCGGAAAGCTCGCAACGGTGATCACGCGAAGATTCCATAAGAGGAGCGTGCTCGCCATTGCTCGATCAAAATCGTCGATCGATCGTTGTCTTGCGATTCCGCATCGTATCTGTCGTTTCTCCGCGGTTCCGGGCAGCCATATATCTGTAGCTACGTACCCGATAGTACCTGCCATGTACAGTACGTACGATTGTGATTACCCAACAATGTATCGCATCGATTCTTCCACGCGTACCGGTCCCGATTCGTCACTCGTCTTTCCGAACCTTCAACGTATTCATGATACGTTGAAATTAAGTTGTCGAAGATATCTGCCGGCGAACGGTAGAAATCTCGCGAGAGAGCAGACACAGCACTGTGACAGAGCTGATGGTAGAAACGCGGAAGCGGCAGAAATAAAACTCGGCTCTTGCCGGACGGGAAGCATGAGCTGCAGAACCAGCACTGAGACTGTCACGCGGCGCTGCCTCACGCGCTCTATGCTTCGCTCATACCGTGTTAAAGTCTGTGCGATACTGTTTGAACATTATTTTTGGAGCTTACATGTTCACAGTGTTGTACATGTTCATCGGTTTATGTAATTCGCTGTTTTCTTAGTCGCGAATTACGAGCGAGATTAATTCATAAAGAAACGTCGGATCATTCGATTTTCAACCGCTCTGTCTTGCTGCCTCTGGTGCAAAACGATGCGTGCACCGTATGTGCGTGCGTGCGAGAAGATCGTCGAGCGATCTGGTAACGACTGGAAGAGTCCTGGCGCGGCGCGGCGCGCTCGGCAAAGCAAACACGATCTGATCTGCGATCTCGGATCTCCGGTGAATCTTTGCTGGCTTTGAACGGCGCACGTTTAAACGGCGCTGGTTCACTCGCTCCTAGCGGTCCCCGTGCTAAAACTCCGCTGTGTCGTCTCAAGATAGTCCAGCGGCACATATACATCAGACCGAAGTTGAAGCTCTTTGATACAGGAACGAGGCGGCGGCCTCCGAGGCAGACTCCGAGGACGAGATATTCAGCGGTCCGTGACCGCATAGTTTCTGACTCTCGCGATCTCTAACTTCTCGGTTGTGCACTTGGCAAAGTTCTATAGCGATTTACAGATAGAGAATTTGCGCTCTCTGCGATCCAGCGAGAATCTAAACCGACGAAAATTAAGGATGTCGCGATGATTATTATATGGGATAGGGAAAAATATGTAAAGGTGAAATATCGTCGGAAAGGAAAAAAAAGGTATGGTGGTATCGAGAGCCCATGAGATTGTAACATACAAGCTACAAAGAAAACGAGGCAGGTACTGGCGATGTACTCTTTTCCTCGGGAGTTCTCGCATAGCAATTATCGTGAACGCGGAACAGTCCGGTACGTGCGTAAGGGAGTAATGAGGCCGAGCGTGGTGTAAAAGGATAAATAGTATAAGAAGAAGAAGAAGAAGAAGAAGAGGAAAAAGAGAAGTATAGAAGGGTCCAGAAACGAGCCACGACTATGCACTTCTTCTCCTTTTCTGTTTCGCATCTCTAGTTGTCCGCGTTTCTTCGTCTCGCTATCGGACGATCCGGCGTAGAACCTCAGGGCGAGAGACCAAGGTGTTCTTCCGAGAGTGTCGCAGTACGTGGCGTCTCTTCGCGTTCGCTGAACGTGGGGACGAGGATGAGATAGCGAGAAAGAGAGAGAGAGCGAGAGAGCGACGGAGCTGAGGCGCCTGGCTATTCCTCTGTGGCTCGGGCACATTTCTACTCCGGTGATGCTGCAGCTGCAGGAAGGAGACATCGATCCTTCGAAACACAGGGGTGATCCAGCCAACGACGACGACGAGTAGGAGGATGGAAGGTATCGGACAATCACTACTGGAACCTGCCTTCTTGCCCTCCGAGGAAGAACGGGATTGCTACGTGCTGATCACACTCCTCCCTCTATTTTCCTCCTCTTTTTCCATCTTTTCTTTCACTCAACCACACTATATTTCTTTCATCCGGGTACTTCGACTCGATTCCGTTTTCTTCGTTACGATTCCGCTCATTTTATCACCCTGATAGCCATCAATCCGACTACAATCTAGTTCGACAGCTCGTCACCGGTTAACCTAAAGTTCCTCTTTTCTTTTCTTACCTCGTACCGTGCCATACGACGATTAGATTTTCGACAAGATATCAAAGTAAGAGGACGCTCGATGGATTCGCGGAAAGTGTGAATGGAAGACCGATCGCTTGAGATGTTTCATTCTCATAACACTCCGCGAGCTCGTACAGGGATGAGAGCCCCGAAGGAAAGAGGAACGTGCTAGGAAGGGAATCGTACCGTCTGTGCCAATGTGTTAACCTGGCATCCGTACACAGTGGAACGTACAGCGTCGATGTCCAACTGAATGTGTGCAGACGCGAGCAACCGCAGAAGCTAAAAACAGCGGCGGACAGTCCGAGTATAAGCCGAAGGAATCGACTCGTGCTGCCGAGAGTTTGCAGCGCGAGAGCTATAAGCTGTACAGCCGCGCCTGCCAGCGACAGAAATCCCGGCATCGTACATCGTGTTAGCTTTTTGCCGTCATCCACGATAGCCCGTTGTCGTTCATCACCGTCGTGCGAGAGCCCCTTGCCAGGGCATGCACCGTGAAACTTTTCCTGTCGCCCGGCTAACCGACACGAAGGATACTCGCGACAACGGCGGCGAAGGAGACCAGAAACGCGTAAACCATCCGCACCTGCTGAAATGAAAGGAACAAGCTCTCCTCCGTGGTGCAAGACGAATAGCTGGCTAGGAGTTTGATTTTTTTTCCTGTAGAAGCATGGAATCCCGCGCAAATGTCATTCCTAACCTCGAGCGAACTTAATTCCCATCTTGGACCCTCGGGGATTTCAGCTCGCCGATCGTTGCACACCAGACGCGGTAAAATTCTGAGTCTCGGTGCGATATTGTAAGAAGGCAGAACGAGTAGAGAAGCGATCGGACACCGGCGAGAACGTCTTCGGGCGATCGAACGCGACGGTATCGCGAGTATCGACAATCGAGTAGGGATGAAACATCCCGTGCAGGGATAGAGAAATAGTCTTCGATAGTTACCGCCGATTCGAGCGTATGTCCCGAGAAATGAGACACGGTGAGAATAAGCACGAGGACTCGGGAAATCTTTGTAGCTCTCTAAGGAAGATATCGACTCCGTTCGACCAAGTCCGCAATCGTTTCACCGTTTCGACGAGAGAGCCCCTTTACCTGCCGCTTAACATTCCTCTTTTTTCTTACTCTCTATATAGCTCTTTCGTATACGTATGTATGAATTCTTCTATATCTATTCGTTCCCCGCGTGTGCCTCTCTCTTTCTCTCTTTCTCCTGGCCTCCGTCCTGTCTGTCCTGTACGTTTATATTCTACTGCAGCTGCCGGTTTGCCGCGAGCTTCGTCGTTCGATTTGACGTATAGCCGAGAGTAATACCTATCCGTGCAGTCTCTTTTACTGTATGCGTATATATTAGGTACGTATGTATCTCGCGGTTCTCGAGGTTCGCGCATGGCATCCACCAGATTGCGGCTTGTGGCAGCGGCAGTCGAGAGCACTCGGAAGCACACGCATTCGCGTTGCGGCTGCTGAACTGCCGGCGTCTCGCGCGATACGTACAGGCCTGCGTTATAGAAGGATGCTTGTACCGCGCGCGTGTTGTGTATCCACTCCGCGCCGTCCGCGCACGGCGAAGCCTGCACTACTTCAAGGGTTGCGTACGTACCGAGTACGACATCGTCGGTAGACGTTTCAATTTAAAACCGCCGGATTGAATAAACATCCGATCTAATGGTCCCGCCGGATCTATAAATCGACCTGCTCGTTCTCTCGTACGTTTGTAAAACGAGACCGAGAGAGAGAGAGAGGGAGAGAGCGAGAGATATTGGAGCGATTATATAAATTCTTTTCTCGTGTTGCTTTTATTATCCTTAGCGTACAACCCATCGTCTTTTCACCCCATACCTTTTATCAATCAATAGCCGAAGAATCCCTTTCTTTTCCCACCCCCGTTCTCGCGGTTATTCGCTTGTCTCTCGTAAGATAGTTTGCTTACGTATGCCTCTGGATAATTAATATTGAATTATTAATATTTTGTACGGCGAAGAAGCTCACTACTTTGGACGGACTCCACTCATCGTCCTCTCATTTTAGTGTTGGAATGTGTTTCACGTGTACGTGTGTAAGGGGCGAGGGAGAGAAAGAGGGGTCGCTCGATATCGCAGAGCGTCGATCGCCCGTGCAGCGCAAGAGTTTCTCTCCGCTCGCTTCTCTATCTCTCTCACGATAGGAGATCGCGCCTGGCCTGGCTCTCAACCGGCCGAAGTAGAAACAGCAGCAGCGACCAGCGACCGATCCAACTTGCAGGAGCAGCGGAGGAGCTCGCAGCCTCACTCGCGGAGCTCTCTTGCGAAACCGGATGGGCGGAAAGCCGCAACGTACAGCGCATATACATATATACATAGAGACACAGAGAGTGTTCGAGGTATATAGTATCCCATATAGCCACCCGGCGAGAGACTATCACGAAACCCGAGGGCACGAATAATTCGATTCCTAAGCTGAGCGTTTCGTCCGGTGGCGTGTGCACTATAAACCGAGGGAAGCGGACCGCACACGTATCCCTTGAGTATTCTCTCGATGCAGCCGAAGCCGCAACGCGACGAGGTGCACAGCGCGCGCACAGCGCACACGCTGGTGCGCGCTTCGGACTCTACATGTAGAGAGTAGCTCTTCGGGCTTTCCGACCCACCCGTTCCAATCGACGATCTTATTGCAACTCCGTGCCTAATGCCAGGCGCGGAGAACCGCGTTGTTTTGTGGTATAAACCCATTGTTGCAACATATAACATTGTACATCGTAGATCCCACTCCCTTCGTTGAGCAGACCGACTATCTGGTAAGAGAAAACAATTTTTTTTTTTTTTTTTTTTTATGAACCTTGCTTGGTTAGAAGTATTCTGACGTTTATGAGTGAGGAAAAAAAAATGTATCCAAATAGTTATTATTATTTTGTTCTCTGCGTAATCAAGCGATATTAAACTTTCCGACATGTCCATCCGAGATAAAGAATTTACAGTAATTACAGCCACCCTATCAGCGGGGATGAGCGCGTAGACGATCTATATACGTTGTTCGTCTCGCTTTCACTCCTCAGCGGCTCTCGACCGTACTCTCCTGCGCACACGCGGGCACGTACTCACTCCCTCCTCGCACGGACAATTTAGTACGGCTTAACGACCGTCAGTAATTAGCACTTTGTCCCGCCGGTAATGAAGCCGTTCCAGCAACAGCACGGGGCCTGTCCTGCAAGTTCCGCGCTTGCGAGTGTACGCAAGCGCGGCACATCGTGGCTTCAGTGGTCGCTCCATGGGACTCATGAAACTCACATAGACCGACTTACAGAGAGACTCCTGGATCACGACTTTAATGCTCAAATCGCAGTCAAGGCAGAAGATTTCAAGGTCCGTATGCGACACGATATGATACTCATCTTGGATTCGATCGTTATTTAACTGGCTTACCAACTATAATGGTAAATTAACAGATGGAAAGGCCATCACTTGCAATTAACCCGATTGCTTTCATCGTGTATCTCCAATCAATGGTTCGTACATCGCGTCGAAGCGATTACCGCAGATCCACCAAGGAGGGCCGACGGGGTCGTCGTTGAATCGAGGCGGAGTTAGCCGGCCGATTACTGCCAGCTTGCGCGCTCTAAACCGCTGACTGTCGCATCGGTATCGCTGGACCTCGGTAATTGCTCTCTCGTCATCGGCTCATAGCTCGATCCTCGAGTACACTACTTGCACAAGACACAGGATCCATCACAGAACAGCAGCGTCCGATGATAATTCAAATTCGGCGTGTCATAAAATAAAAACCAACGAGCTCTCGTCGCTCCGACAATTATGTAATTTGCAAAAGTGCATAAGAAGACGTTGATACAGCGAAGATTGAGGATCATTATCTTGTGCAACACCCACGCGCAACGCGCTCGAAACAATTCTCTGTGCGTGCGAGACTCTTCACACGCTCGTCTTTATAAAAACCCTTTGGTCCAAAGTCTTGTGGAATTTCTCAGTCACTCGACGTAATGTACACGTTACCGTGAACCGTCTTGTAAACTTTACTTCTGAAAAAAAAATCGCCGTCATTCAATTAAAAGCGTGAATCCTCTTCGTCGAGAGTACAGATGAGTCTCGAGTGCCACTTAATTCTCCATGAAGTTTCGTGAGAATACGAACTTTGGTTCCCTCAGGATTCGTACAGCCCGTACAAAAGCG
Organism: Listrodromus nycthemerus; assembly: GCA_963978505.1. Lineage (NCBI taxonomy): Eukaryota > Metazoa > Arthropoda > Insecta > Hymenoptera > Ichneumonidae > Listrodromus > Listrodromus nycthemerus. Next base: position 11,662,651 of record OZ021679.1, on the reverse strand, counting down.
CGTGTAACACTTAATACAGCTTCAGAGAGAGAGTGAGAGAGCACGATTCTACTCTATCTACGGCGTACGAACATGGTTTCAGTTGGTACACGTGAGAACGTGGGCGAAGAAAGTGTGCTGCTCTGCGCGTTTGCGAAGAGATCGTCCGTAGATCCCCTCTAGATCTCGCCTGAGACCGACGTTCTCGTGTCGATAAATTAATGTCCTGCGGGGGCCGAGCTTAGCTCTCTCGAGAGCCTTAGCATCGTTGCTACAGAGAGAGAGTTAATAATAATTGTCGCAGACACTTAATGGGAATTGAATTCCATCGCTACCTTTCTCTCTCTCAGCCCCCCCTCAATATCGCGTCTTTTGTAGCTGAATCGCACATTTCATATACAACACGGATAAATTCTCGATGCACCTGCACAAGCAAACTCGAACGGTAGATGAGATTAGCACTGCGCCGTGTCGACTCTTCGTACGGGATGTTGCGCGTGAAACGTGTAATCGGATAATCGATATTAAAGGTTAAACCGCCGAGTTAATCGATTATGGTAGGCGATCGAATCGTTCTCCCAGTTGGCTCTCTAATCGGGGAGTTCGATCGCGATGAGTACCTTCGTGATCGATTTTTCGATAAAGTTTTGAGAGCTTCCGACCGGATAAGGGCTGCGTATATATACGTCTGTATATATATATATATATATATATACATGAAAGATATCGGCGGTGAGTCATACTTAACGATCTTGAGGAGGAGCTAGTGAGAACAAAGTACCGATAGGATCTTCCTGGAGATAACCATTGCATCCCGATTCTTCTGAGATTCGGACTTTTATATATTAATATACTGCAATGTTTTATATACTTTTGCTGTATGGATATTGTAGCTGGCGCGGTGAGAACGCGCGCTTTCCTACGTGGTAATAGCCGGTTAATCCCATTGGAATACGTTACGGTGTCTGGCGCAGACGAGGCGAGGCCCGTCGCGGTATTCGAGAGCAGTATCGCGAGCCAAGCGGGAGCAGCGGCAAAGATTGCGAGAAGAACAAGACTTCTGGCTGCGCGATGAGAGCGTACCGCAGCTATCTCCGGTATTATAAGCTCTGCTAACAGTATAACCGATTTCATACACAGTAGGTATGATTCGTGAGAGGTAGAGTGAGAAATCGACTGAGAGAAAGAGGGGGAGAGAAAGAGTTGCTGCTGCTGCACCCCCTGGGGAGTCGGGAAGCCACCCAAGAAGCAAACTCTCCGATAACTTGTAGGACACATACAGGCGGCTTTGCGCGCGAGTTCTATTCGAGAGCTCGCCGCAATCCATGGCTCCGAGCCGTGATCGAGCGCGGGCGCGCTCGCGATGCCCGACGAGTGCGATGCCATAAATCCCGCGAGCGCAAATCTTCCGTGATACCCCCTCTCATAATTTCGTTCTTGCATCTTGTAAATATTTTTCGTCCTCGCGTCCGTCGATATTCAGCTTTAGTGGCTGATAGGTAATGGTTAGGTGGTTCGAGGATCATTCGTGTTTATCGATTTATTTGTTTTTATAGCGGCATTACGCAGTTGGTCGAAGAATTTAACGGACTGTATTCGATCGAAGATCCTGGTCGATCGATTGTATTCCCCGGTGTCGTTAACGCGTCCTTCGCGAAGTATTTACACTATGCAAGTCCGACTACTCGGAGGTATTGTGGGTACATAGTAATAGTTTCGCGCTCTTATATATCTCCGGGATTTACGATAGACTCTACGAATTTACGAGGAATATAAATCGAGACGATTTTTCCCCCTTGCGGACGCGATAATTACACGTGCTTTCTACATCAACTCCGGCCGCAGTGTAGCTCGAGTATCGACGGCCGTGTGTTTCAGCTCGTATAATGCGTAACTGGACCAAGGATCACGGATCCTTCGAGGCACGGGGGAGCCCGCCCGAAAAATTAATAGCTCGACCTTCGTGGTCAGGATTAATATAATTATTAACAGCGAGTCGATTGTCCGTCGTTTTCGACGATGAAATAATAGATAGTTAAATAGGAGTGTAACGTTCCGAGGTGAAATGTCGTACTGGTGAAATGAAACGGTGATGAAAATTCTTCAACAGCGAGATCCTTTTCGTGGTGCAATAATTCACTGTCGTATTTTTTTTACTGGCGAAGATATATACATATAAAATATACACGTATATATATATATATATATATATATATATATATATATATCGAATATCGGGGAGCAATAAACAGAAGAACGGCGTTGTGCCAAGGAAAGAATGAGGTTCGATCGAGCGTCGACACAAGAGGCTCGAGGTTCGTTGTAACGTTATAACGAGCAGGGAACTCCCGCGGCGCAGCGGAGAAACGATAAGCCAGAAGCGGGTCGACTATAGTGACTGGGCAGTAGGCAGTATATACACCAGATAGATAAAAGATTCAACAACGGCAGCGGCAGCGAAATGATTTTCGAACAATCCGTCGGTTCTATCGCAATCGTTATTCAAGTCGCCGGTAAGAATCCTCTCGCGGTCTCACGATTAGGCAACTCGCGACCGCGCCAGGCCGTAGCAATTATCGATTCTCATTTCCTTCTCGCGCGTGGATCTCCGTTCTTTGGTATATAACATTCGGCAGCTCGGAATGGACTGTTCGACTCAAGTTTCACGATCCCAGCTGGGAAGATTGAATCGAGAGTCGAACAACACAATTTCGAGATCCTATTTATATTTTCTCCTCGGCACGGTCAGTACCTTCTAGCGTTTAACTGTATGCGATCGCAACGTGTAAGATGCAATTCTGCTCAACGGTTAAAGATATTCTTCGACAAGTCGACGACCTCGAAAATGTCTGTCAATATTTTCGGAAATTAAAAAAAATATATAACTCGTCGCAGCTGTCGTGTTGACGATTAACGTCAGAGACGAGAGAAATTTCTTATACTCGGGTAAGTCTCGCGTGAAATGAGCGGAATTCGAATGAGCGCAGCTGCTCTCGTTTCTCCTGGTGAGAGCACGAATACGTAGTGTGTATACGTGGGTGTATGGCATGTCTACATAGCTGATGTGTACAAGCACGCGTACATGTACGCGTTGTGTGTATAGACATCTCGCGAACGACAGGTCCTGAAAAATATGTGGGCTGAGCTCCGCCAGATATTCTCCATGCCGTGCGTATTAATATCGGTGTCGATACGTAAATTCAGAAACTCCTTGCCTTCTTATTACTCCCAATTAAAGATCTTGCGAAAATTTTCAGAGGATGATTCGAAATGTAGCGTAGCCTTCTAGGAACTTTCGGTTTATTAATCGATTCCTGTCAATCACTTTTTCCAACACATTTTTCACGCAAGCGGCTGAAAGTCTGAGGTTCTATTCTCGCTAAGAATCTGCATTCGTTGGTTTATTATTATAGTCGCCCGCGAGTGACCGGTAAGGAAAGCGAGCAAGCAAGCGAGAAGGTATTTCTTTCAACGATGCAGCAAGCAGCAAGGAGGGGGGGATAGGTATTGGCATGAACACAGAGAAGCAACGCAGAACTTACAAAATTGCCTTGCTTCGATCCTCTCGACTTCTCGCTGTGGTAAAAGTACAGCGAATTACAGTGCAGTCTCTGTATATCCTATAACTCTCGGAATGTTGATGGCTCAATAACATCGGGAGCGTAACGGAGCGTGCTGGTCGTGGCTGCCGATCGTGCAGACCTGGCGATGACCAGTACGCAACGCGAAACGAAATGTTTCTTCAGTTCTCGCAGTGAAGAAGCGTTCCATAACGATTCAAAACAAGTTAGATTCCATATTCGATGGAATCTAACTTGTTTCCGCGTATTCCTTCGCCCAAACAACTGCTAATGTACCATCACAATTTTTCGTGACTCAAGCCGACGTTGTCGTTATTACCTCAATTTTCTACCGATGTAGCAAAGAAAATACACATAGTGACTTTTCCTAAGTTTTTACAGCTTACTAAATGCTCGAGAATGCACTTACCAAATTCTTTTTGCGATTGCTTAATGGGACCGATGGGGCGCGCGCTGTAGTTGCCGCAATCAGCGGAGAAGCGAGATCATCCTCTCGCCGCGCATTGAAGTCACCAGCAGCAGCGCCTCGCGGCCAGCGGTGCGTCGACCATGATACTGTCGGCCCATTGCACGCCTCGGTCAATCGAGGAAAAGATTAATCGATGCGTAGATGAAAATTCTTTTCGGTATCGAAGTACAAGGATACCATAAAGGCACATCACATGGTTGCTTCGTTTTTATTACGAATCGCGTGAAGTTCTCATTTCCTTTTTTCTAAAATACCAGTTTATTTTACGAAAGTGCTGCAGCGTGCAACCCAGTTACACGGTCAGAGATCGCGGGATAGTTTGACAAGCGGGCCAAGCACCGCAGGAGCAATGACCCTCGACCGGTTTCGTTTATGCAATATCTCTCTGTGTATGCATGTAATAAATTAAACGTTCTCGCAGCTTCGAAGTGACAGCGGTGGCGATCGAGAAACAGCACCTTTTGACATTAAAACTCGCGTCTCTGTAGCCATGTCTCGCGCGCACTTGTGTATCTTGTTACGTACACGTACATACCGATCACGATTGCAGTTCAGTGTTTTAGTAATAATGATAATGATCCCTGAATAATTAAATCCATAGCTGGTATATAACGGCTGCAAATGTCCTCGCAGCAATCTATTCTGCAGTCTTATCGAGTTCGGCGATCGATCGGTTATACTCGTGGCAAATTATCTGACCGTATGTCTTGTGTATGTGTGTTCGGGATGCTTTCACACTGATAATCATGATCAATTATGATCATTGATCTTATTTCGCGCACAATCAATCACTTTGGTAGATTAATCGATCCCACGATATAATACGGATTAATCGATCCCTCGTTATGATCGTCGGTCGAGTATCGGGTCTGCTCCCGCGGTGTCTTCCTACTGTCAGCAAAATCTATAGGTTTCTCTCATCCGTTCGACGAATTATTCCGACGACTAGATTAAAGTTTTCGATCCCTCGCGGATGACCTTGCCTCCTGGCGCGACCTCCTGCCCGTAGGGACAGCGGCGAACGACTGAAGCAACCACCGTACGACATCAGCAAGCGATGCTGCGGTGCGCGAGGCCCGGAACGAGGCTCGACTCGCACTCGCGAGGGGCCTCACAGCCGATGAAGCCCTCTCCTATGCTGCTGCTGCTGCTGCTGCTGCTGCCGCTGTTGCTGCAACGAGCCAACGGGGCGAACGCGATCACGCTTGCCTGCATCGCGAGGATTTTCTCGGTGTATCATGCACCTCGATGACCCATCTATCGATGCCGAGCACCACCTTTCCATCCAGTCAACATCATAGTATCGTTTTTGATAATCGTTTACTTCACAGGTCAGTCAAATTTTCTGAACTTCCCGAATTATTGCCGACTTTGGAGATTCTCTTGAGACCGTCTATTCTTTCTCTCTCGCTGCCACGTACTCGCGATTATCGGGATCCAAATCCATCCCGTGCGCAGGTATATATATCTATAGTACACAATATCACCTTTGACCGGGCGCTCGGCGTGCTGAACGAGCCTAGCACGCAGGGTGAACGAGACTTGGTAGTCCCGAGGACGACTACGACCTTCCACTGGAAGGACCGGCGGCTGACTACCGGTAGGGTCACGATCCTTGCCCGAGCGATCGAGTAGCTGCCGCTGCAGCAGCATCCAGCATCCAACGGCAGTAGAGAGACCCGGCACTCGATCTGTCTCGCTCTCTTTCACCCCTTTCTTCGTTGGTTTTTCTCTCTTTCTTTCTGTTCCTGTTTCACTCGAGCCCATTGAAACGCATCAAAGACCAGTTCGGCGCCCGCGCGCTGACGAATAAGAAAGCGCGTGTGGTTACAGCGTGAGTTTCGCTCTCATCGTCTCTGCCTCGCAGCCAGCGCTGACGGCAATTCCGCCAGCATCGGTGCATAAGCCAGAACCTCTAGCATCGTTCGGAATAATGAAAATGTGCGGGAGATCGTGTACCAAAGCTGGGTGATTCGTGGTCCTAAACGCGCTCGTCTGAGCAGGTCTCCGCGAGCATGAATCGATTCACGCTCAGACAAACTCCCCTTTTTCTCATTCTGTTTCGTGTCAGGATCGATCGGCTGGTCCTTGCCCCTCTTTTCTCGCTTCCCTTTCTATCCTTTTATTCGAGCTCTCCTTCTCGCCTCGCCGATGCGGCCAGATGCAGCGGGACTGCAGCGCGGAGTTGCCGCGTTTGGTTCGTTCAACGGGCCCAGCGGAGCAAAAGCCGTGAATCGACGTTCTCGCGAGGACGCCAGTCCCCCGCGAATCGGATGGGGCAACGGGCCCAACCTCTGACTACCGAGTGTAGCCAATCACCGTCTCTCTAACGTACGATCTAACGCGAGCACGAGGAAAGAGCACCGAAGGGGGGCGTTTTATAATCTCTCGGGCTGTTCGTCGACTCGAGAAGTTCGTACGATTCCGCGTGCACATGATCTCTGTGCATAACGATGCAGATGGTGTAGACATACCGGCCGCCATTACATGTGTTTCTATGACTAATTGAGAAATAATTATGATTGGCTCTATACGAGCTTTAAAAACTCGTCGTTGCTTAGAAATATCAATTTTCAGACATGCGGCAATTTTTTTTTTTTTCAATTAGTGTCCAACAGCACTCCTATACGATAGTAACCTTTTTTCTCCTTCTTCTGCAACTTTGAATTATAATTTCGATAACCAGTTCGCTATGCACCACGACCGTGACGAACGATAGACGCATGGTTCAACCAAACAAGTACGCACATGCGGCCCGGGCTATTAGAATACAACATACCAATTAATTACACACCGTGGCCTTTTCACTGAGCCATTGCGTACTCCGCAATATAGCGTATCATTGTAATTTACATGAACGCCTCGCGCCAAGACATATTCAGTAGGCATAGCTGCAATTCGAGAGGCACGAATCACAGCGGGGTATTTCTTCCGACTTTTTGCCGTCCTGCCGATAATATCAAATCTACGACAAGACGTTGATTTTTTTTTTTTCGCTTGTTACAGCCTCTAGGGGGTATTAATTTTGTTCGCTGTGAGGTAAGATTGGACTATTTCCGAGTCATCGTTACGGTTATTCTTGATGCATGCTCCTTCGAAACGGTAACGTTACTGTGCGAGTTGAAAGTAACGAGAAAACCACGGGTGCCTTTTGATATCGAAATTGATACCAGTTGGACGTATTCGTTCGACGTTGTCCAGGTAGGATTCTGCTGTAACTGAAAATACAGTATAACGCTGACTCCACACTGGTTACCGGATGCTAAAGTACCATACCGGTCGATCTCCCGGCTGGCGTAGACAGTCAGAGCAGTACCGAGGTTTTCCGAGCATTGACAATGAGTGCGATGCTCCTACGCCGCAGTTTTGTCGGAAACGACTAAATAATAAAAATGAAATCTGCACGATACAACGGCCAATTCGAAAATCTCTCAGCCTTCGATCGGATAGCGTAGCCGTGCCGATGTTTAAATCTTATCGGGGTATTGTCGATCCATCGATCCATATCTTAGATTTCCATACAGGGAACGAGAGACGGAGCGAGAGGCAGCGAGTTGTCGATCCATCTGTAGCCAATTCCGGATGGGGATAGATCATATCAAATTATAACTCTACGGCGTACCATATACTTTAGTGTACCAATCGGCATGTATACTTTGACACGGAAGAGCGAGTGCTCCCGAGAGATTGAGACAAAATATGAGCAAAAGAAATCTAGTCACATAGTTGTCTCACTGTCGGAGGATCTCAATGAGACTCGCTGGAATTGCTTTTACCATCGATAAATCTGTTGCCGATAATCATATACGGGAGAGACGATCGATTAGAGATGAGAAAAATTGGTAAGCGATCTAGAATTGACAGAGAGTGAGTTAAACATCTATCCCGTAGCTTTTCATGCATATCGGTTAATCTACCCTCGATAGCTTTTGTCTATCGAGAGGAGATCGATTTGAGCCGATCGAAGGTAAGAGAAAACTCCGACAGCATCCCGTCCCGTGTGACTTTCTTTTTCGTCGAGATTAAAGAGGTCTGTGGACGATTTTCTTGGGTCGCAGGTGCGCGTAGATCCCGGGTAGTCAAAGTTTCTCTAGCCGTACTATGAAGGAGTCGAACGTGCGGAGTGTAGGCTTTCGTTCCCTCAGGTGCACATGCTGCAACACACCCGCTCCTCAGGATTTCTACAGCGCGCGAAGTGCTGTCTGTTCGTTTATACTCGATCGCCCACGGGAATACTCGCTCGCTCGCCTTATACCTTTCGTTCGAGGTTCGCATATGCCGCACGCCGCTACGTGTATCTATACCATCGAGAATTCTCCTTGCCGTTGCACCTACAATCCGTTCTCTCGCTCTCTCGTGTGTCCGTCGCGTCCGCCGCGATCGCTCGCGATTTATTGTTCCGTGTTCCCCTCGCGACCGGTACGTCGTATATGCGCACCATGGCTGCTCTCGCCCTGTTACGTATTACACATATGCGTATAATATCTATACGCGCCCAGTGTAACGTCGTGGTCATCGAAGCGATTAACTTTAAAAAATTTCACTACACGCCAAATACAACCTTAATTAATAATCCGAGCATCGATGTTCGTATGTATCGTCGAGGATCGTGCGTATATAAGATTACTTGCATATAATTAATTCACGATAGTGTGTAACTTGCTTCCCACCAATCATCGGGACGAGAGACGGAAAATATACATCGCCAAGAGCTTTAAAGCTGCGCGGTATATTATTATGTAGAATGGAAAAAATTCAATAAAATAGTGCTCGAAATTCGCGCAGGTAGCTTTTGATTAATTCGCGGTTTCTTTTAATGGTTTTCCTTCTCAGTATAACTTCCCGCCTTGAATGTCGTTCGTCGCTGTTTGACCAGTCCACTCTACTCGCGAATCCTACGCAGCAGATCTACGCACCGTGGGAAGAACTTCGGAGAGTGCTCTGCCGTCTAGCCTCGTCTCTGCAAACGTTTCTGATCGTTCACCGGAGACACCCGAGAATGAAGAAAAAAAATTTGGGGACGCGCCGCTATTACTGGCAATACAGCCTCGCAACTATAATTTACCCCGCTCCGACCCCGAAGAGATTCAACCCCTTCAGCACCTTGCGCCGGCTCAAAGAATCGTGGATGAGCAGTGCTTGTCCTGTATGCAGCTCTGACGGCGCCGTAAAAATAAAAGTAGAATATACCGGTCCGGCGGTGCGGGTCTTGATTCCCCTTCCCGCGGATAGTTTCATCTTCGCTGGGGGTCTCGCAGAATTTTCGTACACTAGAGCGCTCCGCTTTGAGGCGAGGATCACCTATGGGAAAGTCTTTCACGGATTTTTCGAGCCCGATATAATGTGTTGCCGCTTGAGTGCCGGTCGCACCTGGTCCTGCACCGAGCGTCTTTCATCGTACCGCAGCTCTCTCTCGAAAGTCTCTTCTTAGCTCTATGCAAATGACACTGTATGTGTTATGCTTTTACAAGACCCACTCGATTTATTGGCTTTGGCACGCAAGGATGCCTCGTGCCAACGGTCGAAAGATCTACCGGTATTTTCGCATTTTTGTGTCCTGTATATACCGCACGTTACAGCTGTAACCGAGCTTGCGTCGCGCTTCTTGACGTAAACGCCAGGTATTTATCGTTGCTTTTTTTTTGGCAAAATTAGGTGTAGAAGATACAACTCTGTGTTGAAGATTGACTTCGAATGAAGATGTCGATGAGGTGTTGTCGCGGCTCGACGCATTTTTCAAACAGTTCTCCGAGTCTCTCGGGTATCCGGAACCCTCTCCGAAGCGCTCGGATATCCCGCGGCGTTGGGCACGCGATATGTCCTGGGACACCCAGTCTCTCGGGCGACGTCGTCAACGCTTAGGTGGAACAGGGCAGAAAAGTAACCGGTAGCCGGACAGAGCGGGAGCTCAGGATGGCAGCTTTGCTCTTCTTTTTCATTCCAAGCCGCTACTGGACACGACGACGACGAGCTGTGCTCGACTCCTCTTGTTACTTCAGCATTAAACGTGAGCTCACTTAATTTATGGGTACGAAGACCTCTTATATGGTCGCTCTCTTCTTCTTTTCTCTTGTGTGCATAAATTTGGCTTTTATACCAAGATGCATCTGAATTTTGCAAGGTCTACAGCAGACGAAGGCTCTTTTTATCAGTTTCGAGATTAAAGTGAAATTGTACATACGACCATATTATTATACTGTACCATTGTTCCACGTTTCATGCGAAGATGTTGAATTATTCTCAAAGATCTTATTTCAATCAAAGATACCCCACAGTGTTGACAAAAGGTGGGGCATACTCGGCTGAACTTTGAACGAAGAGGTTGAAAGCTGGAAAGGGAATAAAGAACAAACATGCACTCCTGCAAGATTTTTTGTAATGCACGTTATTGCGTGTACATATTAAACACACAACTGTGAGACAGAACCAGTTTTTGGGTGGTAGTTGGGCGATTCGAATGGTCCTTTGCCTGAAAGACCCGCGGGCCCACTGGCTTGTCTATCCATCATCGCACACAGCTCTGAGTCTCTAGCGCGAACGCGGCTCGACCAGATGTTCATTGCTGGAGGTCCAAGGGGCTGATTCGGTGGTGGTAAATATTGCCCACCCTTTGTACAACAGAGAGAGAAAGAGAGAGAGAGAGAAATAAGCTAGCGAATATGTAGTCGCTTCATCCGGCGGACGCGCACAATGCTGACGGTAGCAGAAATATTTCGCAGGCAAACCCCACTCCCCCTCCCCGCCTGTTCATCGATCCTCTTCTGCTATCCTCGCTTTACCGTCCATTTATTTCGGTCCTATTCTCATATGTAGACAATAAATAAATTAATGGCTTACGTGTTCAGCAACGCCATTCCGATTGTTATCATTAATATTATTATGTTTATGACTATTATTATAATTATAATAATTAATATTATTTATATTTTTTTGGTAATTTTTCTCTGTCAGAGACAAATACCGATCTACACATTGCCGCCTAACAAGCCAGTAACAGGAATCTCATCGGCTACGCGCGACGGAAAAGACGGAACAGGGTCTAAACAATGGTTTCCTCGAATACAATTGAATCAAGCCGGCTTCGAAGACAGATTCATACCTCAAAGACGTCATCAGAATTTCGGTGCGTCGAATTATTTTCTTACCAGAGTACCACCGCGATCGGACAATCCCAACCAACTTGATGTCATCGAACAGGTACTTTCCTACGCTTCTCTTCTCTATAGTTAGCAAAACTGTATTTTACATATCCTATTTTATAGTTTGAGGCAAAAAACCATTGGTTCTTATTTTTTCACATACACGAGATTGATATACACGGTGTACAATGATGTAGTACAAGGCGAAACGTGCTATGGGAATGAAATTACGGATTAGCATAGCAGATCGGTATTAATTATTATGGAAGCGCGAGGACTCCTCCTCGTCGATGTTATTCACATTCGCGTTAGAACACCAAACGACCTAGCTTTTCCGACGTGTATGTACCGGGCAAGTATTTCGTACCGGTCTTTCTCGGGTCTCTCATCCCGTCGGTAACCGAGTGGCAAAACCTGGCGACGACGATGCCCGCCGGGATCCGGTCTCTCTCCTCTCTCTCTTTCATATCTCGATGACGACCCTGTCGCTAGGTGCACAGGGACCAGTATACATTTTCTTCCTCTACTCTACCCGAGCTCGTCCTAGCACACGCAAGAGAACCCGGTCGTTCATCTTGTTCTCGTCTTTTTCTAATATTATTTATCCTTATTTTCGTATAATATTCGAGCTAGACACGCTACGAATAGCTCTCATTGATGCGCAATCCGACGTCGCCGACGCAATTTATGGGTATAATCGCGTAATAGGTTATAGTCTCCCGCGCTCGTTGCTTGTCTGGCCTATGACGGTCCTTACCTACTGCGCGTTCCTGTCCCCAACGAGGAAATGCGCCATATGAAACCAACATAGAGAGTCGAGGCTAACTTTTGTAGATGCGAAACGACGCAGATCGTTAAGCTGTCCGCTCACTGCACACCAATGTCGCTCAAGAATTCTCCATTGTCGACGTCCAACACATTCCACACTGTCGTTGCTGCCCACGCAGATCTTCAGCTTGTGTAAGAATTCCTCAAGCGCGGGTGATGCCCACATTATTGTCGTAGGGTAAATCAGGGTGAGATGGTCACTCGTAACATCTCTTAACTCAATGAATCAATAGCGACGCCACTTGCACAATTTCTCGTATACGAGGGTACAATGCGATTGCACCCAAAGAAATGTAAGATTTTACGTGCAAGGTTCAGTACGACGAATGAATCTCCAATTCGAGGTAGTCACACATTTTTCAAGCTATATTTGTAACGCTCTGAAGATTTATTGAATCATGATTTTGCGGGTGAATCAATATTGCACACTACAGCTGGGTTTTTTAAGGAAGAACTGATGTCAAACCTATTGTTTTTTAACTCCTCCCCGAAATTTAAGCAGCGCGTACTTTTCCGTGAAAATGACTGATATGGCGACTTGTTTTTGGGAGGATATGGCCACGTCAGTCGGTCACATTTGTAAGCCACGTTTCCATCTCGCGCGCGATATTCGGTTGACATAGCCAGTTGATCCATTTTCTTTTTAATTTGACATCTGAAACATAATACAGAACCGATGACTGTCTTCGGGTAATTAATTTAAGCTACATAAATCATAGTGTAGTGTCCGGGTGAAACGCCGATCGCCAATATTTATTTATAAAGCTACAATTAACTCCCGCATTGAAAATATCAAAAGCTTCGAGTGAATTGTTTGAGTTAGAAGTTTCTAGAGTTCGTTACAACAAAAATTTTTAAGTTTAAAAAATGTTAAACCTAGAATTATCGTTATATAGAAAACCATGGCTACATCACCGGATTTATGTCGATCGCATTTCAAGTTAGATAAAAAAAAATCGGTATGGGCTTTAGTGAAATTATTACAATACTCATCCGTTCTTTTGAGAGATCGTTAACCTCGAAACAACATGGCGAAAGAAACTGATGAAACGTGCAATGGAGAAGTGTAACTTGATACCCGGCGAAAAAAATCAACGTGTTCTCAATATCGGTAACAACGAGGATACCAAGGGTTACGACAGAGCCGGTGAAACTGCTGAAGATCTCGAGAATGGAATTTGGAAGACGAAAGCCCGACAAAAGCCTCTAATCGCCCTCACCGAGATCGTCGCGGACGTTCCTACCATGAGGCATAATTGGCGTGAGTCACCAATTTTCCGATATTGTCCCGTGTTGTACCATTTACAACTAGGTATTTATTAAAAAAATTATATGCAATAATAGAACGTGGTTTGCTCGATTGGGGAGCTAAGAATTTTATAGTAACGATGGTCGGTACTTCGATACTAATATTCGACGCGTCATCACACTTCGCCTTAACCAGCCCAGAACGAATACACGAAGTCAATGCGAAAACGCGTGCGCTGAAATGGAACAACGCTGGTAAAATAAATCGATCATGGCCATCAGAATATAGCATATAAAAACAAAAATGGAAGATAAAAAATATTTGTTACAGGCACGAAGATCGCCATATGTACTGCAAACTCGGACGTAATGATGTTTCTGTTGGAACCTCGCAAATTAATATGGCGTCAAAAATGTCGCTGCACCATCGAAAAACCCGAAGTAGCGTGCGAAGTTCTCTGTGTAGCATGGAGTCACACGGATGGGGAGATCGTCACGTGCGTATAAACTTCCCGTACCAAAAAATTGTATTGTTGACTGTTAGTATTGTCCTTGTGATTTCCTATGTAGTATACTCGTACGGTGATTGTTCGCCTTGCATAAGTCAAATTTTCAGAGGCTGCACCGAAGGAAGATTAACGTCTTACAATGTGTCCTTGGGAACTCTCATCGACACGGTCTTCGCTCACCATGACATGATTCTCACCGTTGAATTCTCGCCGAACGATCGTTATCTCGTCAGTACGGGTTTGGATAAAGCTGTTCGCGTTGTCACCTGGCCGACCCTCACACCTTATCTGGCTGTTGGTTACTACCAGCCCACTCAGGTCCATGTTTTTACTGTACTCGCAAAACATTTTTGAGTAGGTATAGTTGCAGCGCAAATTGTTGTTTTCACATTCGACTAAATGACAAACTCCCCGTTGGTTGAGCGGATTTTTCAAGTTCCATTCCATATACTGCAGTATGGAGTCATTGATTATCTTACTGGACTCAAATAAACCACGCAGGCAGTTACGTGGCATCCGTGGGAGGCTGGCCTGATGTGCGTCGGCGGTGGCTTCGAGGATGGTTCTCTATCGCTCTGGGACATTCATCGTCAGACATCTTTGGGTTATAGAAAAATACCATTTCTCGGTATCGTCAAAAATATGACTTGGAATAAGCTCAGCGGCGAGTTGGTCGTTCAGTGGAACTATCAGAATGAGGACTCCGTTCGCGCTGTTGTCACTGTTCTGGCAAGTCTCGATCGAATCGTTGACGTTGTTGCAGTCGAGCATCGAATAATGGACGTTGTCTGGAATCCCGACAGCACGAAATTGGGTAAATTCTTATAGTAGCAACAGAATTTTTTAAATGGATGATTTAATTCGTATGCAATTCTTTTATTCTCGATACAAAGCTCTCCGAGTGAAAAACTCTATCAAGGTTTGGAATTTCTTCGGGAACGAGACCTCGAATTGGTACGATGCAAAAGGGAAGACGAGTGGGTCAAGGAAGCGCAAGAGAATCACAACCGCTGGTCGGAACTTTGAAACATTCATCATACGCTGAAGAAACTGTACGTTATTCTTACCAGAATCACTCCGAGCGATACTTTTAACACTGGTGAATTATCAACTGTCCGTAGATTAATGTCTCTTTAAACTTTTCGTTACGTATTTTTCTTTCATACTAAATACCTTGGTTACGCAATTTTCGGAGCTCGGAGTGAATCGTAAGTGAAACTTCACTCCTACCTTCGAAAAATTAGTCGGACTATCGGAAAGAAAGTAAACAAAGAAGTATTCGCCACTGTCGTGACACATTTGCTGATACTTCGTGTCGATAATTTTAACACGAAGTCGGATCTGCGCAGGTCGTTGATCCTCGAGTTTGTATGTAACTTTTACCGGAAACTGCACTTTAAAAACGGATAAAATACAATTTGAAACTTTGAGAATGACTCGAGCAATCGCTTGTTCGAAACTGTTCGCGAAAATTGATTCCAATTATCGTCATATATGAGTTTCAAGTGTTCTCTACTCTCTTTGGCTACTACGCAAGTTCCATCCTCACGGAGTTGTACGTGTTTCTCGCGTGCGTCGCTGGACTCGGACTTCGGCACAGCGAGAGGGCTCGAAGAAGCACGCGTCTGCCCCGGTCGCAGACCGTTAATTGGTCCAACCGGATGCTGTGTTTATGGTGCCTGGAAGATCGTAAAACGGTCGCTGATTATTATTAGATATGATCACGCTTAGATCTCTGGCAATGATAGGGGCCAGAACGATATTTCTTGCTCTTTTTCTCAGAGGCGATATAGATATACGTCGGTAGGGCGAGACCCAACGATATTCATCGATATCCTATGGTGCGTATATTTTTGATTCATTGCGATATAGCACAAACGCTTGAATTCTTATTTTTTTTTGTTAATTTTTCTTTGATTCTTTTCACGATAGGACTCCCCCCCTCCGGTTATAGATTTTATCAGTGTCGCGAACGGATTCATGTTCACGCACGTTTTACAAAAAAAAAATACATCTATTTACGATTGTGGACAGTTTATTTATATATTTTTTGTTTGTCGGATGTAACGAAGTACGGTGCGTGAGAAATAGGTTTCACAGTCAATTTTTTCAGGGTAAATCATGGCCGAGTAAAACTCCTTTCATAGGTGAAACTACTTTGTTCGGCAACCAAAACATCATCTTCCACTTTGTATGAAACAGGAGACTGTTCATTAAGAACTGTGTAACTTTCGGTGCAATTTCCTTGGATCCAACGAGTCAATTGATTCCGCCATTTGTTCGGCTTGTCTATTACAGCTAACTCGTAACGACGGAGCAAACTTCAACTCCCGTGAATGAGACGACAATTTCGTACGCCTATCTTCATTTGTATGCGCGAATCTCTGAACAATATTTATGGTTTCTCGCTGTTGGTGTTTTACATTATCATATCGTTCGGACATTATCGATTCTCGAAACTGCTCCATTGAGGACTGGGCACACTTTTTGTATATCTCGGATGGAGGTATTTAAAACGAAAGAGATAATCTCGTTAATTTATCATAGCCCGAGGAGTAATAACCGCTGCACGCTTGGTGGTCAAAGCCGATGTAGCTTGCAGCAGTTGCAGTTGCACTAGCAGCAACGTTGCAAATAAAACGCAGCGTAAAGGAAAAACGATAATTCTTCGCGGAGACCGCGGCTTTAACTTTACGTCAAAGCGTGAAAAAATGTCTACCCCTGCGTGAGCAAGACTCAGTCGTCACAAGGACGTGCTCAATAAATATTAAATGCATCCTTGCCTTATATACATCGAGGTTTTGCTGCCTCGCAAATCACTCCCCGCGACGCAGTGTAACCTTGTTTCTCTCCGATTAATCGAGACTTCATTTCTACGCTCTGCCTCCGTAATCCAAATCGTGATTCGAAATAATAATGCAATTAGGAGGCCTGAAAATTCCTTTTACCTCGATCACGAAAGATCCATCTGGTTTCCGAGATCGGATATAGACAGCAAGTTCCTGTGGTAGTCTGGTCAGGCAAATATCCGCCGCCTCATGTTCCATGAATTCTTCTCAGCTCTGTTCACCAGCACAATTTAAAAACAGCGGTAGCACACATTCTTCAGAGCAGTAAAGAGACAGAAGTAAGACGCATAGTCAGCGATCCCTCGGTAATCCCATCGCTCGCTATCTCCAAACATTCATCATGAGGACAGGTACACCAGAACTCGAACGAGTTGGCACTGCTTGGAAACTTCCACAGCACCCGTCGCTCTACCCGGTTAACGCGGAAACAAGGTATTCCAAGCCGGTAAATGTACTTTTGTTTCTACGATTAATTTTAGTTATAATGACGACAAAGAAATTTTTAAAAACTCACTTACACAACGAGTAGTAATTGTGCGTTACTGGATTCATTATCGTTTCTCCTACGTACGTACAAGTCGACAATCGAACCATCGCCGGAACACATGGTATTTCTTTCGCAATCTCTGTCTCGGTATGCGACACAAGACAATTGTCTATTACTCTTGTAACGGGGCTTTCTATCCGGGCCTTCGAGGCTCAAAGAATCCGGGTTAATACGTGTAACATCATCGCGGGTGTATAAAAAAAAGAAGCATCGAATGTACTGAATCGAATTTATTTTTCAACGGTCGATAAGTGTAGCATTGTGAACGTATTGGAACACAAGAGAGTCGGCTTAGAATGTACGTTGCATCGTTCCGCAGGACGCTCGCGGAGAGCTGAGCATTTGTATGACAATGCTTTAGCAGTGTCTCTAAATATGTCTCGATGGCCGATCGGTTTATCGCGCTGCGTTCTCCACTGTACCGCGTCCCTCGTATACCATTACAATTGCAGCATTATTATATTACACATCTGTAGTGAACGCTGGCGGCGGGTAGAGAGAACAATACCAGAAGGAGCGTGGTTCCATAGAAAGGTTGCAAAGCTGAGAGTCAATTTGCGATAATTCAGTCGAAAGCTTGACTCGTGGCCACTGTGCTGCCGCTGAGAGATATATGGAACGGCACGGTATCCCGAGTCTTCCTCGATTACTCGAAATCGTGAATCCTCAGCATCGAAGCACGCGTTCTCACGTTAATCCAGATTCGTTCGGGCACCGTCCTGAGCTATCGTTAATTAAAGACGAAAGGAAAAATCGTTGCTTTCCGTGGCTGTTCTACCCGCGCCTTCTAAGGAGACACACAGCGACTAACCGTGCCAAGTATATATCCAGGGCGAAGACGCAGGCATTCGAGAATCTCCTCCGCTTCGGGAGCACGGCAACGTTGTTACAAAAGATGCATTCTGCTGTTCGGTGTGAAATAGAAGGGACACGGAACGGCGGCAGTTGCGGAGCTGCCGGCACCCTGTACTATCGCGCCTCTCGGACTCGGCTTTCACCCACACGGATGCTAACGTATTATTTTTCATCTTCTCTATTTTCAATACTATTATAGGAGTAGGAAGCTCCTTCCGATACCTTTACGAGCCATCTTGCGGCTTCATTATCTCACCGACCGCAATACGATATTCCGTTGATGCATTCTCTGGCCGTCCATCTAAATCTTATCCACTCATTGGAAAAGCTATTTGACGAGTATCGTCGTAGTTGTATAAAGCCATGATGGCGGAGAAACACAACGAATCGAATGGATATGAAATTATGGACTATGGAATAAACATATCGAAATTCTAGGTTTCAGGAGATGCATCGGAAACTCCTCACTTGCGGCAGTAAAATGTATGTTTTTTTGCAGAACATTAGAAAAAATATATAATAGATATCGACGTTTGAATCGGATTGTGTATCGGAAGAAATTAGGATTCTATCCACGCTTCACCGTTGCCTGCGTTCGGAGTTTGAGGACAGAAACAGCCTGTGAATCGGTAAGAGGGCAAGCCGAACCGAGTAAGCTACCTACGCATTCGGTATAACTCTCCATAAAGAAAGAACGTTGGTACCTTCCATTCTGCTGTTCGGTGTGAAATACAAGCCGCGACATTACCGCGGTGCAACGCATGCCACGGCATGTTTATGAGAATCTAACTGGGAGTATAGTGCCTGTGTAGCATAGAGTCGCGAGGGTATACCAGTGTATGCTCGGCATACTGTCATCCGCCTTTCTGTACTTCTTCGCCCTATCGTCGTATGTACAGGTAATACTCGCAATACCTGGCTATACACATGAAACATCGACTACATTCGTACTATATTTTGCGAGATATTTGACCTCGACAGCCAATCCTTAAGCGAGGAATCGCGGACGTTTGAAACGTCATTTTTTTTTTCTCGTCCATTTTCAGATACCTATAATGCTGGATAGATAGAATCCAGGTGCAAGAGTGGAGAGCGGTGAGATGGAAGCTGATGCGCAAAGTACCAGTGCAACGAAGTATACCGAGGCCAGGAAGGGTGCACGTTCTCTCTGAGCTTTATGTACTCGGGCGCGCGGGTGCTTTCCATGTAGCTCAGCGGTGTGCTCTTCCATCGCCGTTACAAATAAGTAACAACGGACCACCTGGCTTAAGACAATAATTACTTGCTGGCCATTAACGGCGTGCGCCATGAACGAGGGAGCCCGCAGAGCGGCATCTCTGTGCATATGGCTGCAGATGTTGATCGCAAAGCGGGCGACCTACCCTGCACTCGTTATAGAATTTCATACAGTACACGGTTCAAAGTCAGCTACAACTCGAATTTATCATATTTGTACACAAAAAACAAGCACACGATAGTTTACTGGGGTCTCAGCAGTGGTTTCTCTCTACCGGGAGTTTCTCAGTTTCACTGACTGCGGCGAGACTTTTGGACGAGTCTTCTTCTGATCCTTCGAACGTTTAGCTTCGGTGCTCCGTCGAAGAGGATTCCCTCTTCGATGAAGTGGATCCGAAACTCGACTTCTTCTCTTTTGCACTGTTACACGCGCGTCTGCTCACACGCACAGACAGAAAGAGAGAGAGAGAGAGAAGAAGAGAGAGAAGAGGTAAACTCGCCTTGGAAACAAGTAGCTGAGCGCCGGATCGCGCTCGCGCTAACTGGTCCGCGAATCACCTAACAAGGGCCTCTCAGGGAATCCTGTATCTTCTCGAGCGAGAGCGCGGTTAAAGCTGCTCAGCTGCACATAGCAAAATTACGGGAGAACGCGTTAAAAGCTCTTTGGAATTTACCGCGCGGAGTTGCAACGAATTCCGTTATTTCTGTACCCGGCCGGTACAGAGTCGAAGGCATCCGCACGGTAACTTTCTTTTGAGTAAGAGCCACCTAAATCGTAGGGAGGATTACAGGGGGAGGAAAGGAAAATAAGGTAACGAGAAAGAAGGATGAGACAAGGAGGAGGATAGAGTCATGAATGTATGGTACAGGAACTAAGGAAAAAGAGAGCAGTCAGATGTATTGTAGCGCTCCGCCTAGACGAGGAGAGTGCCCAGGAGAATCTCTTCTTCGCACGGTTATTAAGACGTTCGGACTGAAATATTGCGTCCAAAAGGAAATAATTGCTGGTGCATCATCAGCGTGGCGGTGGCGGTATGGAGAGCCCCTCGTTCGTCGGTTCTCAACTCGCTCGAGGATCATCCTCTTCGAGGGTTTCGCACTAGTCAATTTATTACTCAGTTATTTCAAATTGCAAAACGAGGCGGGAGTCGAGCTAATAGCATCTTCCGTTCAGGTCAGGTCGATGACATTCGTTCATTTTTATTCATGTCTTCAACATATTTTTATATCTCGGTACGGTCAATGCCGCTCAAAACAGGAAACAAGTCTCGTTTGATTAAACGTACATTACATTAGTGGCAACAAAATTCAAACAGCAGCTGCTACTTGAACTGGCAATCGATATAATTCCCTACAATCAATCATTCAATGTTCCAACTAATCACGTGTAAGTCTTAATGGTTTTGAGTACAAAATATTTTTGCAAGTATTTACCTCTGAATGAATAAGGCGACGAATAATTTGCATCGCTGTGCGCTCGTTATCTCGTCGTATAGCGGTGATATCAAGTTGAAACGCCTCAAACCCTGTACACGCATTTAAGTCAGAAAAAAACCTACCATAGACATTATTACGAAAACATATATTAATATATCATACCACTATGTAAATACTTCGAATAAGTGTCGCCTTCATGCGATATCATTCAACGAAAGAGCTGTACTTATCCAGCGCAGATCTGACGTCCGCAGTGTGAGAGAAAAAGAAGGGCAATCTCGGGAAAATTCCCTACCAGGCAGTCGAAGTAACAGTATAACGCCTCGAACAATTCTCGCACCTGTTTTCAACTATCCGCGAAGAAGGCATGTAGTACCGGTCAATGCAGTGGTCGGTGCCGTATTAGAATACTGTATGCATTGGATATAGCGTGATGACTTGCACTGCATTCCGAAGTGCCGCAGGCGGTGGTGCGAGCAGCTCGAGAATTCCGGTCTAGGATCCTCTCGCTACGGATCGCTAGATAGCCGATAGAAATCGAAGCCCGAGCGCAGAATCTATACGGTATTGTGCAAAGAAGCATTTCTTTGGATCCAAGCATGCCGCAGGTCTGGTTCTCTAGTTGTAGGATGTTCTCGCGCTTGCAGTTCTCTCCCCAGCGAATAGTAGGCTTACATGAGATAACTCCAATTAGGAAAAAAAAAAGTTGTTACACTTTATGGCCATAGAAAAAAGAGAGGCGTTCCAATGTCTATCCGTTCTGTTTTTCTAATATAAATGTTTTTTGTTTTTCATTTCATCCGGAATCTCGGTATCGTGACACCGGACAGAATGAGTAGTGTCCGGGAGCTCTTTCCCATGGAGTCATCAGAGAATCGAGGAAGTCGAATGGGGAAGGAAGAAAGAGCTGTATAAAGATGGGAACAGAACTAGCAGGAGTTCCCGCTGTGTCTCTTGGAGAGAAGACACACGCGCCAACTCTCTCTCGGTGGACCAGCAGCGGCAATGCTTGGGGTCCGAGACGGAGAGCGAGTAAATCATTGATCGGATCTAGCGAACGCGAACGCGTAACCCTCCTCTCCTTATTTTCTTATTTCCTCCCTTCTTTTTCTTCCGCTTCTTCTTCCCCTTTTATTTCTGTTTCGAGTTCTTTAAGTCGAGAGGTGCTATTGAGACGCCCGGGGTAACGGATCGCTCCATACACGCGACGCAATCGCCCCGAAGACTCTGCTGAGTCGGTATAATGCGGCGGAACCAATGTACGAGCTACGATATCCCGTACCGTTCGAGACTGTGTCTTCGAGTAGACGCCTACGCGTGAGATAAAAACGTGTCGATAGTTCGAAATTCGCCTTATTTCAGCGACAGACGGCCAAAGGTTGCTCTATTGACAGACTGCACCGTGCTCAATAATACATATTTAAATGAATAAAATTCGTCGGTCTTTTAAAGCCACAATCGACTGTTTCATTCGTTTCACTTTACACGCATCAAAATAGGAATCTAACATCGAATAAAAAATCAAGGTGAGTCCTAGCACTAAGCTCCTATCGTACAGTATTTTTCGAGCTCGACGGAATTGACGGAAAACGACGTAACTGCATAAGTTGTGTCTATCTTTCGCGCCTTACGAACCACGATATTCGTAATCATCCTGATCGACGACGGGAATCCAACGATACTATGTAAGTATCCTTTTATGATTTTATACATCGTACTATACGCATCATCTCGGGTTACCCCCTTTCAGTGCAACGGATCTTGGATACGAACAGGCAGGCATCTGCGCAGAGTGCAGCTTCACCGGTAACATCAACGAGACACTCCATTGACCGAGGGAACAAGATACGATGGAGTGTCGAAGACGCGATGACCGACGTCTCGGGGCGCATATCATGCGCATATTACTATATCGTTACCGTGAGTCGATTAATCTTTTTTCTTTATTAATTTTTTTAACGTCTGCGGCTCGGCGAATATAGAGATTCGTCGGGGTGTGCGTGCGTGCGCGCGGCCAATTAGATATTTATCTACCTTACATTTAGTCTCTGCTCTTTCTCCTCCTCCTCATCCTCCGCCTTCTCCTCATCCTCCTCCGTCACCTCCCGTTTCTCTTCACGAATGCGTAGGATAGTAAGGCATACGTGTATGAGCCAAGGCGTGTATGCCCGACGGAAAACGTGTTTCCGCATTTAAATAATTATGCTTATTAACTATTCCCTGTCGCGGAGATGCACATCCCTTCCTCATGTTCTCGCTCCTGGAGCACTTCTCGTAACGAGTGAGTAAGCCAGAGCGTGATTAGGATTTTTCAAGTGACGCCCTTTGCCATGGCGATTGGATAGGCAGTCGATCAGTTTTTGGCATCGATTTCAACTTCAAAGTTTATGTATGCATTAACCACGGAAGTGTTAATTATCAGTGGTCGGATGAATTAATGCATGAATCCTGCTCAGGCGGTGGCAAAGCGCACAGCGAAGAAGCTCGGTGAGATTCTTGGCTGATGGCTATCCGCAAGCGAGGGACAAAGGCGGAGAAGTAGCAGTACCGCGCTCTTCGGATAGCTGCACAGTCTATAGCTACATGCAACAAGTATGCTATATATGAAGTATAACTTGTTCGCAGACATAAAAGCATACTGGCTTGGGATCGCGGGTACGAAAAAGCTCGAGAGGCGAGACGCGAGTGGCAGATTACGGCAGATCCAAAGAAGATTCAGTGTGCCACCGAGAGATTTCCCACTAGATACGGAGAAGCTTGCCTCTCCGTCTCTCTCTGTCGTTGCAGTTCTGCATCTCTGCCGGCGTGTAATGCTATGCGACGGGTTCTGCAACTTCTCGTTCGTTCCTTCTTTACACGGTATGATTCCGCGCGCTAACATAGCGAACTTCTCCAACCGAGTAAAGAGTCGCGAGTCCAGCCGTGGCGAGAAAAAAAGCAAATGAACCAAAAAGCAAAAAAAAAAAAATTAAATGCCACGAGTGCAGCTTTATTCTTCGCAGTTCACTACCAAGACAACCCGAGTGCGAGCTACGTTTCTCGCTGTTCTTCGCATCTCTCTTTCTCTGTCTATCGTGCTCGCTGTATCTTGCGAGCCCGGCGGGACCCGAGAGAGAGTCATGATTTACAGAGATCTCCAGGTGACTCAAAGCGGCCGCCGTTGGGCACACTGCCCTCCAAGCCATGTGAAACACCCGCCATTTGCATTTCACATTGTTATTTGCGAAGCGCACGCTTATGCCTCGTCGATGTGCTCGATTATACAGCGGAATTTTATTTTTGTCGTTGATACACTTTACTGAACTTGGACGCATCCAGCCATGCCATAGCCAGATTGCCTATGGCTTCTCCGCTATAAAGAGAAATATGCGCGCTTTCATATTTTCTTGTCACATTATTGAGTCACGTTCGCGAAATATATCACACGGTTAATCGCCAGCGATTATGGAAAAAAAAGATTGTCCGTAGTTTTTGCCCGATCGCAGAATACCGCAAAAGTCATCGACGCGTATACCCGGTTGCGGCTGCACTCTCTGTCCCAGAGTTGGAACGAACCGCGAATGTGGTTGTTCCTTGCGCGCAACCGGTCTCATTCCAACTCTCCACTTGCTCGAATCGAGACACGAACAGGGCCCGGGCGAAGGCACCGACTCACTCGCCTTCTCGCAAAGGATCGAAACACCAGGAGAATCGGTGCTGCTTGTTCGCAACGCCGTCACTGCAACGTGGTCCCAATGATGATCTCAAGATCGAGGACACCCGGAACGTAATCTCAGCCGATTTCGATTGCGTTTGAAGTAAAAAGAAACCGTTGCCAGCTCGTGACGGATAGAGAAAACGGTGAGGTTCGATATCGGCACCTTGGCCTTATTTTTCTATGTCATTCAGCGTTTATTCTCTCGATTCCTCTCGGCCACACAGAGCCGTGCTCTGCTCAAACGCTCGACAAACGTAACTCATTTTGCCCGAGGTGCACCGAGCCAGGGTAATCTTTATAATTTGCCTATCCTTCGATGACTCGCGTAATGCATGGCTGTCCAGCGTCCGGCCACGAAGAGGCCCTCGAGGCTATCGCGAGCGCACAGAAAGACACCGAAGATACACGAGGGCCGGGAGGACGACTACGACAACGTTCATACGAAACATCGAGGCGGATAACATTCGGACAATGTAGCATGAAAAACATCCGTACTGCATCGTCTATAAACCGCGGATTACTTTATTGACGAAAGTCACCAACAGCACTTGGGGGGTAACGAGAAAAAAAAATTCGATCGCAACACCAGCTTACGTGAATATTAATCAATTTGACCGGCAATATATTTTTATTTCGTTGCATTGAGATGTCGTGAAAGACACACGCTTCTCGGCGGCACACGGTAGCTGCTCGATACTAAACATAGACGATTTCGATAAGATAATTGCAAAGGATGAACGATAGTGGCGATACACCCGTTCGAATCTCGACGGAGATTCGCTGAGGATCTCGGCAACTGTGAATCGATCATCCGGGATCGTCGCTGCATCGAGAGTTGGTCCTCTCTTCCTTACAACGCGAATCACCTGTAAATAGCAGGAATTACCGTAATTACCGGATAGAAGATACAGCAGTCGATGTTAACGGCCGGACGATCGACGATCTAGCGCTGCTGAAGTCTTCTCTCTGCTTACCTCGACGTATCCTACGTGTAACGTGCATGTTTCTTCATCCATGTAAGAGTGCCGTACGTGACTAAAGGCAGAGGTGAATGCGAATTATATTCTGACGCAGTGCGTTGAGTCAGTTCCGGGGACGGAGGGGCGGTCTCGATAATCCTGACGGATGAGATTTATTTTTAAAAATTCTGTAACGAAAGGACAACATCGAGTTGTCGGTAAATACAAAATTTCCGCATCGAACATGAGACTGACGCGAGAAAAAATGTCGGCAATCGGAGCATCGAAAAAGATGATAACTGATGGAACCTCTCGAAGTATTTGGAGTAATATTATACGGATAATTATATGCCGATATTATACGCCGAGGCTTTTGCATCATTCAGAAAACAATTTCCCATTCGGAAGATAATAATTTCGCTATTCGGTTGAGCGCGTGAAATTATTCTTTATGATACGTTAAAGATTGAACGAAGGCGCGGCTCTCACATCCGGTGGATATTAACGAGGCACGACGAAGTGAATAGAAAAAAATAAAATAATATAGTAATGAGATGCGAGTACAAGAGAGACAGATGGGAAACAGCACGCGTGTATCCTAGTTCACGCTTAGAATAATTTACCGTTCTATCTAATAATTCATACAGAGAATCGAGATATATCCGTTTCTCGAGGACTGCGCGTTACATGCACAGAGAGCAGTGGCACGCTCGAGGAAATCGAGACAACGGCCCAATGATAAAACTTGAGAGGAAAGAGGTGGAGGTCGGGAGGAAGGCGGGCGAGCTCGAGCGCTTAATAGAATGCAAATCTTGACGAATGGGCCAGGGCATTTTGCACGGGCGTTAACCGCGCTCTCTCGCTGACTCGACCGAGAGTGAGAGAATCATATATAATTGCGTGGCGCACGGTCGCATTAACGACGGCGAAAATAAAATATAAGAAGAAAAAACGCACGTGGACTCTCTCCACTCCCATCATACATTTATTATTTAATGCGTGCGACCGGGAGCGGCTCACGGGTGGCTACAATACGCGCTCATTCCACAAACCGTGTGCGTACTGCGTACTCTACAGTCGTCCATATCTCACTTAATATCTTAAGCGAAAAGCGCGAGAAACAACCATCTATCTCGAGTGCTCGACGAATTGTACAATGTTTTTTTTTCTTAATAACGATTAATGTCGTTCGGATTCTGTTGACTGTTCTAACATTAAAATATATTTGTTTTTACGGCTACTGGAAGTCTCTCCATTAGTCTAGAAACCCTCGCCAGATAAAGCTTGTCGCAGAAAGGTGGCAAGGAAAAATATATATAAGTGATCATGACCATCGTTCGAGATGAAGAAGTGGACAGGTGGTCGTAAATGTTGGCAAATATCGGAGCTCCACTCACGGATATAACAATGTTTTTGTTACCGTAACAAAGTCTGTTTTGTTGTAGTAGTAAATTAGTCGAATCTAAATACTTTGCTATCGTTACAAGCTGGTTTTCTTATAGCAATATCAACAAATCAAATTTATCACTGCAAGGAAAATCTCCTATCAACGAAAATTTTCCTACGTTCGTTTCCAGGTTGTCTCCGATCGCCAATTGAAACCACCGTCGAGTCGCTCGGGGCATGAGAGTGGATGCGCCACCCGTCAAGCGTTTCACGGTAGGAGTGATAAATCGGCTGTTTAATTAGCGATATAATTGTTAATTCGTCCATGGCCTTCCGTCACGTTGAAACAAAATAAAAAGCGGGCACCCGTGGCGATTGAGTGCGTACTCCGAGCTGCCAAGGAATTCCGAACGGTAGCCGGAGAACTCACGTACGGAATAACAATTATATTTCCACTATCGTTCTCGCGATTGATGATGGAAGTTGAGAGTTGGAACTTAACGAATCAATCGCTCACCGGGGAACAACGGCGCCGAACGAGAATAAGGAGAAAGGCTGTGCGATTAACCGGGAAGATATTATGTCCACGCGAGCGAAGCACAGGACGAGCGATAAACGGCCAGTGCGCGAGCTTCGTTAGAAATAATCAGGAGGCCTCTCCCGGGAACGAACGCTATGAAAGCGGACACAGAGTACGGTGTATTCTTGTCCAATCTAAAGTCCCCGTACACTGTATTCATTAAGTACGCTCTCTCATCTCGATCAAGCGTAGAATACACACGGTATATAGAATACACGAGCCGCATATTTTTCGCGAGGTCATCGGGATCGAGCGTAAAAAAAAACTAATTGGAAAATTTAAAAAAAATTTCTTTGCTCCGACGTGAAAAATAATTTCACTCGGCAGGTTATCCTCGCAAAGTTCGCGTTCTTCTTCCTGTGGTAGTCGCGCGATCTCCTTCTCCATTCGAGCCCGCGGGAATATTTATATACAGTATTACATGCCGTAACTATACATCGCACCCCGCCCGGTGAGAATAAAAAAAACCGAAAGAGAGTATCTTATAGATATCCCGGGCTCCCGCAATATGTGTAAGGTATCCGGCACACCGCTCAAAGCCATGGGGTCCGAGGGAGTGTTGCAACTGCACGGAGGAACGGCAGTCGGCTTTGGCGAGATGCTGGACAAGCCGCGCATGAAGCCGGGTGTGCGCGGGCAATAATAATATTCAGCGTTCGCACGTGAGTAAACCGGCAGCACGCGAGTACCTATGAAGGGGTTATAATACATATGATGCTCCCCACAGCATCGAGTATATTTAGAGTAGTGCATACACTGTACACGTGAAAAGTGTACTTTCGTGCGAGCAAAAGACAGATACGCCAGCAGCAGCGCGGCATCATCTCCGCACAGTTCGGTCGGATCCGCTCCGCGGAACGTGAATATGCGCTTGGATTAACTACGCGCATCTACGTATTTTCATGGTACATTATACATTCATAATTGTACATTTTTAATTGCATGTATTTTCACCGCTACCCTCACACAGCCTCATGTACCTGTATGAATATTCCCACTGTAACGACGTACTATATTATTTAATGGTCGAGTAAACGCTCGCTGTCATTCTCGTTTTTGATATTCGAGTTACCATGTGATATCGAGAGCGATAAAACGCAAAGTGTGCCTTCTCACGTATATAACTATCCGATGTATCCATAGGTATACATCAGTGAAATCTTTTGCTAATAGCCCACGTTTTATAATCTCCCACGGCTACCTGCGTAACGTGCGCTTATACTACAGTTTACGGACTTGAAACATCGTCTATCGTCGTGTAACCAAGTGCGTGGTTGCACACGACGGTATGGGCCACAGCCGCATAAACGAGCAGGAAGAAGCCTCCACGCTGCTTCGGATCTGCTTTGAAATAGAAACATTGAACGTGCGTATACCAAGCAGTGCAACTGTGCATCTTCTAGATTATCCCTGAGCCAACACAGGGTTAACCATGCTACGAGTACATAAGTGTACGCGTATGCTGGAACGCGATGCAACGAGCCAGAGGGAATATGAGAACGATTGACCAAACGAGAAAATCAGATGAAATGTCGTCGTATACATAGGTACTATACGATTGGGATATTAAAGGGACTGGGATGATGAGAGGACAACGTATCATCAAAGAGGACGAGAAAACGAAAGAGATAGTCTCTATGATTCTCTTCTGTATATGCAATCTCGGGGGCGCGCACGGCGTGCATGGAGCATTAGAGTTTACAGGCAATCCCCTCTGGTTTATAGTGTATTTAGTACTCCGACTATGGCTGTTTCATAGGCCCATACGTTGGGTCGCTTTGCCGAGAGAGCCATAAACTGCCGAGCCAACCGAGCACTCTTGGCGAATCGCCGATCCCGATGCACTCACCGGCGTTTCTCCTCTCCTCAGTGCCGAGAGTCGTCGTTGTCGTTGTCGTTGTCGTTGTCGTTGTCGTTGTCGTTGTCGTTGTCGTTGTCGTTGTCGTTGTCGTTGTCGTTGTCGTTGTCGTTGTCGTTGTCGTTGTCGTTGTCGTTGTCGTTGTCGTTGTCGTTGTCGTTGTCGTTGTCGTTGTCGTTGTCGTTGTCGTTGTCGTTGTCGTTGTCGTTGTCGTTGTCGTTGTCGTTGTCGTTGTCGTTGTCGTTGTCGTTGTCGTTGTCGTTGTCGTTGTCGTTGTCGTTGTCGTTGTCGTTGTCGTTGTCGTTGTCGTTGTCGTTGTCGTTGTCGTTGTCGTTGTCGTTGTCGTTGTCGTTGTCGTTGTCGTTGTCGTTGTCGTTGTCGTTGTCGTTGTCGTTGTCGTTGTCGTTGTCAGAGCGTACGGACACTTTTTTCCAACGTGATTACTGGCTCGGCTCCGCTTTTTTTCTGTGGGTCCAGCTGTTCTACGAAGGACCACGAAATGAGACGCCTTGTGCACTTCGACAAGGCATTCACACTCTGAGAAATCCTTGCTTTTCTTCTCTTTATTTTTAAAGCACGAACATTCTTGGACTTCTTTCCAAAACGTTTTAGGTTCTTTTCTTTTTTATCACAGGGATGTGGTACACAGTCCTAAATCCCATGACGATTACGAGGAACGAGGGTAGTACCTTTGGAAACAATATTATCGGTATCCAAAGAACAGCCTATGTAAGAAAACATGAGCAACTAAATTGCCCACGTATAGTAAAGTCTATAGGCGGAAAGTTACTGGTTCTCGTTTGCGGTTCGAGTCTAGCGCTCGTGGGCCTCTAAAGCGTTCGTGAACGGCAGGCCTCGAAGTGTCGGCATTACCCCGATAGCCTCGTGGCATTGGCAACCTGTACGCTGCATATTCCTCCTCTATTTCTCGCGCGCAAACAGACACACACACACACACATACACACATATGTGTGCATATACGTACAAACTGGTATATAACAATATACTAGTACGGCACGGCATACCGGTAAATTCATCCCCGGGAATTTTCCCTTGCGCAGAGACCCCGCGCGACAACCAACGACAAGTTACGGGTTTCGAGCACGCAAAGCTTGCTTCCACGCGATAGGACCCCGGTACCTACCTGTAAGCGCGGTCTCGCAAACCTTCCGATAACACTTCAACCTCCGGAACGCACCGTTTCACGGGTGCGCAACCACTTTCAGAGGTTTCTATATGGATCTGGCAGGAATACCCCTGGGGTTGCGAGACGAAGCTGGCAGTTGCTAATTTTTTGTTTTGCATCGAAACTCGCAAAGCATCCCCCTCGGATGTTTTTCTTAGCGGCGACTCAGAGGCGCCAGAGGCTCGTTCAAGCATTATAGACGAGTCTGGTATCATCGGCAGCGGGCAACACCGGCACCCATGGATTTTCAATTTTTCGTAATACATCTTCGAACGATGCGAAAATATAGCTGGCAAAATTGCGAGAAGCTTATATTCACGAGCGGAAAGTCACATCGGCGTCTCTTCTGGCGGTGCTGTCGGCTTCTCTCCCTCGTTATTCTCGCGCAAAACGTACTCATATTGAATGTATGTATGTGTTCGTACTTGAGGATCTCGCCGTCTCCCTTCCTCGGTATCCGACTGATTTAATCTGCCGACGCGTTATTGAGTGTAGCCGCCATCCGATGGTCGAGCTACCGCGGAAGGTGTAAACGAGCTTTACCCTCGCTGAATTTATTCCAGAAGTCGAGGCGCGTCTCTCTCGCCGCAACAGCGTTGAATCCCGTCGCGAAGTATAAGGGTTCCTTATATTCTTCGTATACACCACGCACATCGCATTCGTTACACGTTCGTGAAATGTATATAGTCGCGATATCGAGATCAGTAAATCATGCACCCGAGTTCTAACGTGTAATACGCGATATTATAATATATTTTATAGCGAATAGTTTTCAGTATGAGCAGCTAGAAGGAAATTCGATACTTTGTAGTAGAAAAATCACTCGACACTTAGAACGGAAAAATGTATGTGGAGACGGTGACTCATTACACACGAAGGCATATCAGCCTGCGATCGCGAGATGCAACTTTCATTCGAATATACCCTGAGACGCGCATAGCCACGATCGAGATTAGTCACCAAGTGTGTGTGTTCATTTCTCTTCTCTTAACCAGACAAGTATGCGAATAGAAATGTGTACGCGCGCGCGCGCTTGGACTGAAAAAAAAACTGCATCAATGCACCGCGCACTTGCTTTCGCTCTCCTTCGAGGATTAGCATGACAGTCAATTAATCCCGGAATTAATTAAACGAATGGGCTCGTAAGCTGAGGAAATTAATAATTATAATGTGAACCGTAATAACCCCGTGTGCGCGAGTCTAAGTAACACAGGTGTTCGGCCGATGTAAACTATTCTGCAGTGCAGAAGTATAAGTTGCAGTGTAGGTAGGTAAATGCACCTGGCTGTAACTCACATCCAACGGGCGTTAATATCGTAGAAATGTATGATCATATATATACATATATATACGGACCAGCAGGGTAATCTAGCTCGCTACGGGCTATGGAATTTAGAAAACCGGAATTGAGGTTTTCGGAGATTACACGATCTTATTTTTCGACCAAAAGTGACGTATCTATAAATATATATATATAGTTTTACTATGATTTATCACCGGTCGAGGAACTTGGATTTTTATGGTTGTATAGTTGAGCGTATAAGTAGTAAGACAATTCTGTGGATACAATTGCGGATTCCGGCGAGCGAGGAATATCGGGACCGTGGACGTGATGCCATTGTTGAATCCAGACACGAGTCCCTATTGTTATGGACAAACTTCGTTCGATCTTTGATTCGATAAAACATCTCTGCTCCTCTGTAACTACTCGTATGATTCTTCTTCTCGATAACTCGGAGGCCCGGTAATACACGTAGATAAATGCACCGGGAGCTCCGAGCGCGTTCCATTAATCTTTCTCATTGTCGAACGTTAACCGGGGTCCTCCTCGTCAAACGAATATCTATGAGCTATGTTTCCTGTCGTTAACGATCGTGCGAGTGCACAGAGGACAACCGTGTACACCTAAGCATAGTAGCTCGGTAGCGCGAAAGCTTTGGTAAGTCTATTCATACGATACGCGACGAGAGAAAGAATCATGACTTTCCGCTTCGCTCCTGTTCATCGACGTCGACCGTCCCCGCTCATCCTCGTCCACCCTCGGACCAGTGTAACAGCTCTTTCTCACGGAACTTCCGGTATCGCAAGTGCAACAGGTTTTTTTTTCGATAATCCTCTTTTTACCCCTATCAGAGTCTTTTTTTCTCACAATCGTAGCTTAACCGTTTCTCCATATCCTTCTAGATTTTATGATTTATGCCGAATCCAATCGAGATTCATGATTTACGAGGACATCGGTTCGTGCACGCGGTTTCTCTTAACCGGCCGTACACATCCTCCCTCTCCGTACGTCCGCTTTCTGGTATGCCATACCACGGATATACATACCCGCTAGACACATGCCAGAGTTGTCTCGCAAATTCACCGCGGGACGTCCGCCGGAGAGTGCGTGCAACGATAAGAAACGCGCCCGCCTCACTTATCCTCCTTCTGCTTCGACGATCATTCGCGCGTGGAAATTTTGTACCCAACTCTCGTTAGAGTTTCATTCTACTTTTATTTTTGTGTTTACGATATCGGACGATTCAAAAGTCGACCAATTCGTACTCTGTACAATTCAGTAATCACGTATTATAGAAGAGGAAGAATCTGGTTAGGTTTGAATCACTTTGTATAAATAGATATCCGAAGCGCTCACGCTCTCATATTCTACGATATAATTATAGGTATGCTGATATATAAACAGCCGAAGCTAAATTTATTATCCACCCTTCTTATTTGATTTTTTCTTAATTTTATCGTCGATTTTTTTTTTATCGTTTAATTTACTTTCAACGGATATTTTGCCGGGAACTTCGAGTGATTCGTAGGCTCGTTTGGCCTGTGTCTTTCCTAGGGACAAACCGCACGCTCCCAGAGAAATACCAGCGATGTCACGCATGAAACTTTCTGGAATCAATTCTGTCGAACTGCAGTTATTCCCTGACGAGAGGGAATTCTCTTCGTCGCAGTGTTCCGAGTTTTTCGATCTTACGAATTTGTATTCGGCTCCTTCGAGATAGTTTTTCATAACGAAACCCGTGACATCGAGAACAAAGGAACTCGTGACGCGGCTGCATATCGGATGAAAAAGGTCTGTCGTTGCGAATTGTTCAACGTTAGAATTATCCATGAAAATCGTACCTTCCAAGATCCGTCAGAACGAGTCTCAGAATAATCTGTCCCGCCGGATTGCCACCAGGATCGATCAAGTTGAACGTTCCTCCGAATTCGAATGGGCTCGGCTCATCGATAGACTGCGCTATCCGAACACAAGGCTCTCGATTCAAATGCAACCAATGAATGTTGACGATTAATAACTTTACCATCTCGCAAACGCATCCCGAAAATGGAAGAACACAGTGACAAACGGGAAATCTGTCGCCCACTCTGTAAATTCCAATTCTCAGGGGATTTCTTTTCAGGGTATCAAGGAGACTCGATCTTTTCTCAACAAAGTGACATGCTGCGCCGGCGTTGTAATCCAGATTCGTGAGGGAGAGATTATCGTGTATCTCATTTCGACGAACGATCAGCCTAGGCAGGTCCTTCAAATCAATGGTCACGGCAAGATCTGTGTCGACTTCAACATCCCGGATAATTCTATGATTCACGTGGAGCGTGAATACCGTCACGTCCAGAAAGTATATGCGTTGCATCGCTTGAAAATTTTGGCATCCCTTTCGGGCCGAAGCCCGTCAGGTTATGAGCTTCGAGTCAAAGGAAGTCTCGAGACATTTCGTCTGCTGATCGTCATATTTTTCGCGTTCAAAGCGAAGAAAAAAACCTCGCAGACACCTAATTATAATAATTACGATGGCTGGGGGGCTTGTGACGCCATGCATTTCCATTGCGCGCTTTATCGCAAAATAAAAATACGCCGATAAGCCGTAATGGTACGAGATCGTTCTTGGATATCTCTCCGAGGTGATCGAATATCTCTCAGTCTCCAAGCTCGATTTCACCATCGCGATATTTCACTCGGGAATAAAGTATTTTATAAAATAAACGAGTCGAGTGCCAACAGATATACATAGTGGAATATATAACGGATAACGAATGAAAATTGATGAAAAAAAAAATAGAAACGCGGGTACAATTTTATCCGGTTCATTCGATGGATAACGAGAGTCAAGAATTAACCGATTTAAATGAGATCGGGCGAGATCGCGAGCGGTATGAATTAATTTTTTGCTATCTCATTCGTATCGCGGAGAGCCGAGGGTTATTGCGAGCTCGCAAACGTTCACCCCGGTACCGTACAGTATGGCCAGTTATAAAAATCTTCGATAATCGGCCCCCCTCGTTGTGGCCAGGGCAACAAATGGCAACCCGAAGTAGCTAGGAGCGTTATCCACGGCACGTAGGCGATGCCTATAGCCGGTGTCAGGTGAGAGCCGTAGCGCATGGTGGACGGGAAGCTGCGCTCAACTATGTTCTGCTATAATAACCGTCCGCTCTCCGCGCCTTCTCCGCATTGGCCGTATCTATCGCTCTAAATGGTATTTTATAATCGGGCGGGAACTCGCCGCGGTGCCGGGGCATTCCGTACTGTTCTCTCCGGCAAAGCTGGTACCAGGGCGGCGCACCGAAGACGGTATGTATAGCGAAATACTCCGCGAGTGAAGAGCACGGAGCGAGGTGGCAAAAGGTTCTCGTGTCTGAAAGAAGCACGGGTGCGGAATCTAAGGTAGATCGGACCGGCTACGCGAAACCTCGAGGTGTAGTCCAGTTCGAATAAAAAATATTAGTCGAGCGAAGACGACGACGAAAAAAAAAAAAAAAAAAAATGTTAGATAGAGCGAGGGCACTGGCACAAGTACTCAGCATCATTGCGGCGATGCTCGATTCACAGCAGCAACAGCAACACAGCGGTACGACGATTAGATATTCTTAATCGAGCCGACTTAACCGACGATAACGATTCCCGATAAACTACCGGCGAACGCACTATAATTTCTGCATTCTGCAATCAACCGGTCTCTTCGTCTCTCTCACACACGATAGGGATCATCGGGTTCCTCGAGTACACAGAATCGCAGGAGCAACATTGCCTCTCGCGAATCGCGAAACGATCTTAATGCTCGATCCGCGTACGATCAATTAGTATGTATGTATATACCCCACTACACACGATAGTCGTACATAGTTGTGTGTAACGCGGGACGGTCGATTTCCGCGAATAGCTATCGCCTTAATTTCACCGCTGTTTCTTACCACTTCTTTTTCATCGATAGGCAAAAAATTCGGATACCGCGTCCCTCTCGCGCTCCAATTGATCGATCGCGTCTGATACGGATCTCGCGTTGATATCCGAGAAACGAAGCGAGACATTTTTCTCATTGAAATCTGCGCCGGTAGTCAGATACGTTATACTTAATATTAATTGTATTAGAGCTTTTACCGAAGATGATCGGATCGTCGATCGATCCGCAAGTTCCGTGCAGATTCTTTGTACCTCAGACTTATTACGCTTCTTCTTGCGCTCGTGTGCAAGCTTCGTCCGTTCCGTTTCTCTATTCGCCCCGTTCTCTCTCGACGAGTTGATTTATAGAATGGCCCAAGGCGCCTCCGTGGTCGCGCTGCTGCTCTCGCTCCCGCTCCTCCCGGTTTGTTATCAGGAACGCGCGTCTTCGTAACTTTATTAAGCGGACTCCGCGGGCTCGTATGAAAGAGAGAAACGGCAAGGAGGGCGAAAGGGACGCGCAATCGACCGCGGATCATCCTCATTCCGCTCAACCACTTTTTCTTCGGTGATTCCATAAGATTTCCTCGCTCAGAGTTTGCCAGTAGAGTTGCCGAGGAAAGCCCTAACGGATTGAAAATATACACAGGCCAGCACGTGAGAGCGAATAGATGGGAGAGAGCCAATTGAAAATAGTCGTCGTAAGAAGAGTAAGAATGAGAATGAGAGAAATAGCGAGAGGCAGCATTAGCGTGCTAAGCAGATGCAGATGAAACAAATGGATTCGCTCGGTGACCGCCGTAAATTCACTGTATCGTTGACACGATCCGAACACCCTCGCACGAACCCGCTGCGACCCTCTTCTTCTCAGTCCCAGCTACCTTCGCTTTATTCTTTCGAGTATCGGAGTTTATAGCATAGGTAGTCTAGCTCGGACTTCATTTTTTTTTTGTTTATACATACATACTTTCAACAGCTACATCACCAACTTTCGGCTCTCTCTCTCCCGCTGGCTCTTCCACAATCTGGATTCTCCAAAGGGCAAGGGAGCGCGAAGGACTCTTCCGGTAAGCATCCGCGTAGGAGAACGCGGGACTCTCTGCCTCGTTTACCTCGATTCTCCGCATCGTGTCCGCACGCTCCTTCCTCACTCGAGATTTTACACCGTGGACGAGTTCTTCTGTGCAATAACGGGCTCCGGGAACGCGCGCCCGCCCTCGGTATACACCAGAGACATGCCAACACGCCACCTACTATGCGAGGAAGCTGCTTCTGCTGTTGCTGCACCTCACGTGCAGAGCACACACCTTACTCTCTCCCGGTTATAATTAAACTGTGTACAGTTGACTCAGCAAGTACTCGGCAGAGCCTAAAAACTATCGAAAATACAACCAACGAGTGTCAACTATCGTTACAGCCATCATCTACCTGTGCGATAGAGCGACGATGAAACTATAATTGATAGGATCACAGAGATTCATCGAGATTTCTCTAAATCGTATTCGGTACCGAAATAAACATTATAACTCTGTACAATCGTGATTTGTGTACCCGATCCGGTTCTCACGTGAGGGGACCCGCCCTCGTCTCAAGATCCTTCGTTAAATACATCGTGCGTCACGCGAGATCGAGAATCCACGCGCTACTCTTGCCCTCTCGTCCCTCGTCATTCCGTACACCCGCGATGAATATACGTTCCGCGTGTATGTATCGCTCTTCGCGGACTGACTGTATGCTACGTGGTAGCAATTAATAGCACGTCTGTAATGTCCGGTTGGCATGCGAGCAGGAAGACTCGAACTCCGTAGCGTACATACAGGTATGTACACCGTATACACAGGACCTTTATTCAGCATAGCACTCGTAGATATCGGATCTGTGCTTCAGGATCATCCTACTTTTCCGTGCCCAACCTCACGCTCCCTCTGCGTCCTTTCTCCCTCCAGCCTATCCTCGGTCTCTATATCTTTCAACGCTAAAAATATAACAGTCTATCCAGAGACACCCGAGACCCATAAGAAGAAGAACAAGAGGAAGATGATGTTGCTCCCGCCGCGCCCTCAGCTTGCTGCCAGAGTTGCGCAGGTCCAGGTCTCCGCTCGAGGCCTCATATACCTTGCTTCATCTTACCTACACCTACCTCTCACTCTCTTTCTGTTTTTACAGTACGCGGATGATACCATCTGTGATATCATACGCATTGTGCATGGTGAATGTGTAATCCGAAGCTTCGCTCGCTGAAGTGATTCTTTTCCTCGGACTCTCGCTAATGCTCCAGCTGGGGGATGCATTGCCGAGGATCGCCGAGTCGACGATGCTCCTGCTCCTGCTGCTGTGCTCCTCGTGAAACCGATGGTGGGCGGTATCGCGCTTCAGGGCCCAACAAGCCGTTCATCCCGCTCTCCTGGCGAGTCTGACTGATGCGTACTGCAGTCCACCGGTCCCCGCGTCGCATCTCAGCGAACCCAGTGCATCTTACGGATTCTTCGTTTCTCTCGGAAACTCACCTGTTGCCGGCAAAGCTATAGCCATTTTCTCCACGATATGTCTACTCGATAGCAATGTTTACTTCTCGAAACGAACTGTCGTTCGTTTCTCCCACTTCTGTTAGCTTTGTGTATTATCGTTAAATTATCGTTAAGTGGGAATGCTAAATGACCACCTAATCTATATATATATATAGTATATCAAAGTGGGAACACTATTTGCGTTACAGCGGGAGGCGGCTGCCGGGAGTTCTCGCGCAGGTGGCCGACTTGTCCGCCTCATTGTGACGTAAATCTTTCCCGCATTAATCCACATGGGGTCTGTCTCGAGTGTTCTACACCAAGGTATATACTACCGGTATCATTTTTTTTCTGTTTATCGTCGATGCACTATGCCGTGGGTACAGTCGAACCCGCTCTCTCTACTCACTCGCATCTAGTCACTTTAGTGCGGACACGGTTTGCCGCGGTGCATACGTATGCCCACAACTGTGGTACAATTCTACGTGGATGTCTCGATCTATCTGCGAATATCTACTTTCAACCTTTGTCAATAACGTACGAAGAGTTATTCGGTATGAGCGAAACTCTAGGGTACGATTTGCATCGGACTCATTTCGGCCAAAAATCATGTCCTCTAACAGCAACTAGGCGGAAGCAACACCGTGTTTATGAATCTGATCCTATATATTTTTAACATAACTGTGAGGATTTTGACTCACCACCCTGTTCCCGGCCCTTCCGGTGAAACTTCATAATTTTAAGTGCACAGAGACCGATTGTCACTTCTGGAGGAAATTACTTCCGCTTTGGAAATCTTATGTGTCGTCAGAAGGTGGCGGATTCACGTTCCAAAGTCACTGCCGGTTGCCGAACGATTAGTCCTCGAAAACAAAACTGATGGAATCTCATAGTTATCGATGCCTTGACGCGCGGTGATTTCCCGTCGTACCGTCGGTTATAGAGCTGCCCTCCGTTGTCCAGGTGGCTGCCGTTGCGAAATGTTAGGTGCCGCTGCTGCTTGGAATTAATTAAATGGCAGCTTTATAGCTTCGCCACGGTGGATTGGAATAGACCCGGTACCGCCCACGGTACTCCGCGTATATATTATACTTACAGACTAGAATGACCGCGAGGGCTTTGTGCGCGCGTTTGGGACGAATGACGTTTAGGACGATGACTTCTAAATACTTCAATCTCCTTGTACAAGATGTCTGCTCAGTGTCGTATAGTTTTCACCGAAATGATCTTTACCCAAAAAGATACTAGATTATTGGAAATCATGAAGATATCACACACGTTCGACGGCGTCATGAGTCGATTTTAAGGCCACCATGTAGAATTTACAAGCACATCTATATCGAGCTATCCAGCTTGATACATTAGTAAAATGATAGAGGCTATCATTTTCTATAAATTCACATCGGCTAAAACACAATTCCGAAGTAGAAAAACAAAAATGTTGCAAAATACGATGCAACTGAATTTTATGGAAGACCCTAGCCAAATGGGCGCCCAATTTGCAAAAAAAATTGGAGCAAAACGGGCACCGACTTCCCTTTATTATAAAAGGCTTTAGTTTTCTGCTGTTTTTTTACATAAAAAACGAGCGGAATAAGTCGAATTATCATGTTAACAATAGGAAACTTGTGTATGCTCAAAAACTAAAAGAACTTGTCGAACATTTAAAAAATAGGTAGAAAATAGGTTTGTCAAAAATGATTCAAAAAAAACATTACATAAAAAAATGAAAAAAAAATTTTGATTGGATTGAATTTCCTAAAAAAATGTTTTGAACGAAGGTTTGAAATATTTCGATATGAACTGTATATGTCGAGTATGCGTCAGCGCGATACCTACGTAGTTTCATAAATAAAAATTGCGTTGAAAACTTTGGAAAGACGTGCTATATACAAAACTAAATAATAAAAAAACGAATACAATTAAAACAGACCGTCGTCGAGATAGTGTCTGAGTATATGCATTGTTTATTCAACAGTATGATCTGTGCCGTCTTAATAGGAAATAATGAAAGTGAGCCGTCTATTCCCCTTCCCTTATTAATAGCCCAAACACTGCGATTCGTTCCTGATTTTGTTCCATTTTTTAAATTGTTAACATCGTTCTTAAACTCAGGCGCTGCTGTCATTTTTCCAAAGAGTCATGTAAGTCTAACGTTGCTTATGGTTTCCCCCAGGTGACATCAGTAGGGGTATTTCAAACCGTACGTAACGTTCCCCAGAGATAACGTTACTTTGCCCAGTATATACGTTGGAATATATTTTACACGCCTACATACAATAGAATATGATGAAAAGCGGTGATGAAGAACTTTTGTAAAAAATGTGAAAAACCGTGTGCATACTTACGATATCAGTGGGTACATGAGACGGAATTTAAAAAATGAGAAAGGAACTCGCCGGTAGTCATTAGAGTGAACTCATTAAGCCAAATGACGAGGCATATACCGAATAATCGGGATGGCCACCGTTATGCAGCTGATTGGAGACTCGGAGCAAGAGATACTCGTGGAGGAAACAGGGTGACGATAAGCGAGAGCCGCGATAGAGGAGGGACCAAGAATAATCAACGAAGGGGAACAAGAAGATAACGCTCCCGTCCCTTCCGGGTAATAGTCTCGTAGCTCTCATCAAAAGTAGGCCCATGAAAAGCGATTCTCGTCGCAAATAAAAGCGAAGGAGGTGCAAAAACTGGTATGCGTAGCGTAGATTATAAGAAAATAGAGTTAATCAAAAAGCAATAAAAATGAGAGCGTAAAATCGATTAACTGTGAATGACTTCGCTTCCGTTGCACATCTCCAATGAAGAAATTGATCTTGTTTCATGGATTGGCGTTCGCACTGACGCGAGTGCCCAACATTCCCAGATCGATTGAGGATTCATCGTTTCGCGGTAGCTTCTCGTCGTTCTCGCGTTTCGCCTGTCTTTCTGTCGTTCCGCACCCTTGTCCGCGGTCGATTCCTCGATTGAGGCGTACTCATCAGTCTGGCGAAGAACTCTGACGAGCCGAAGAGACACGAAAAAACGACTGTCCTCTATCAGACTCGATAGCGCTTAGTAGGTTGATCGCGAGACAGTTTATAAATCCTGTCCGAGCAAATGGATATGTGTCTCATTCCAGAAAAAAAGTAAAACGAATTCAGTCAACAGTCGGTGTTACTGTGTGTCGATGGATCGCAGAGCGAAGACGGATTTCTACAGTGGTCAAAGCAATTCGCGACCACACGTGTCTCTCTTCAGCGTCTAGTGTATTTTACATACGTTATGTAGATTTAAGCATAGTGCGTAGTATTCGTGTGTATCGATACTTTGTTGGATCGGAAAGCCGTGCTACGAGAAGCCGGGAACGTCGAGGTAAACGCCAACGATAATCCCTCTTCCAGTGGATCTCCAGAGTCTATTAATTGTCCAGTCGGAAGTGGACAGAGGGAGAACGGCGACTGCGGGCAACGTGGACTTTGCGGACCCTCGCCACGATTATCTGCTCTTGAGGAAAAACGAATAACAGAAATAACTAGTTGAAGAAGACGAAGGAGTGCGCGTGGCTGTGCAACTGAAGAAGGAAAAAGCAAAGGATGAAAAGGAGAGGGCAATGGGGTTGGATCGAAAGCGGGAAGACACAGGCATAGGCTGGCCCGCACGCGCGAAACATCCTAGAGAGTCAGAGCCAACAGGCTAGAAGGAACAGAAGCTGAAGCGGCCAGGACTCTTCGAGTCCGGCGTGGCTAACGAACAGGGTCGCTGATACGGGATCTCCACTCGGCTGGAATGTTTCGTTTGGCATCGCGCATCGCATCTCCCATTAGCATTCGAGTATGACCAAAAGAGAGAGAGGAAGAGAGTAAAAGAGCTGAAGCATAGCCGGGGACTGTGGTCGAACGAGTGAGGCGAGAGATTGCGATGGAAAAGAAGACGAGAGCGGGCTGAACCAGTGGATAGTCACTTGGCTAGTAGCGGAAGACACCGTTGGTACTCTTCGGTACCACTATTTCGCTTCTGGAGTCAACTCTTGCAGATCGATTTACAGGCGAAGTTTCTAGCTTCAAAGATACACTTCTCACCTCTCTTTGAAAGCGCGTGAATTAGCCAAATGGTTCCTATAACTATGATGATTACTCGTCACTGGTAAATATTAATCACTGGGAAAATTGACTTACCGTTCCGACTCCAAATGAGAGGATATACGGAAAAAGATTATAGGATGAAGAAAAAAAAAACAAAATAAACCCGACGCCAACTCCAAGCGTAGGTTATATCTTCTCGTTGCATCCTATGCACCCGAGAGATGTACCCGAAGGGCGTGGCAGATGCATTATGGATAGCCGGTATATAGTATTTACGAAGCTTATAGCTATACATGTAGTGTACGGTACACAAGTGGCGGCTGGAATGAAACGTGGACGCGCGACGGACCTCTCTGTAACATATTATGTTTTACGCTCTTCTTCTCTACTTCATCCTCGCGTTCTTCTTTTTATCGGGCTGTCTGTCGTACCACTGGCGCGCGGAAGGTCTCGTACAGGTAGCGCGTAATCGTTTGCACGAGAAAACGAGTTACAAGACGAGAAACAAGTAACGGGTTTCGCGTTTAATTTTCAAGGATGGTACCAA
This sequence comes from Listrodromus nycthemerus, assembly GCA_963978505.1. Taxonomy (NCBI): domain Eukaryota; kingdom Metazoa; phylum Arthropoda; class Insecta; order Hymenoptera; family Ichneumonidae; genus Listrodromus; species Listrodromus nycthemerus. The sequence continues at coordinate 11,620,025 of OZ021679.1, read as the reverse complement.
GCATCTCAGCGCTGAAGCTGAAGCCCTGCAATAATAATAATAATGCTATTCATTAAATTATGAATAATAATTATATGTATCGGCGGTTACTGATACTTTCGATCGAAGGGACCTGAATAGACAATGACGGAAAACTCCGAGTACTGTTCACGCCTCCGATAAATTAATCTATTCGAATCAAAGTATCGATTTCGGAGATTGATGGTACAAAGAAAATTCACTCGTGTCGTTACTTCTGGTTTGAAAATCGCAGTTCCCCATTGGGAATAGCGACTTGCAGAAAAACTTTGAGGGTACTGTATATATATTATTGGGTACCCTGATTATCAACAATCTTCCAATCAATAATTTCAATAATTTACGTCAGAATTTATCAGACAATTAATGGTATGTACGCAAAATTAATTAATCATGAGTTGGCATTATCAAGAAGTGTTAAATGGGCACTTTTTGCTTTCGTAAATAGTCTGGACGGTAGCGCCCGTAATTCACCCTTAAATAAATAATTTTCCGTAAAAAAATATTGTATCTTCCGATTAAATTGATTGACAAACGAGTATCGATAATTAAAATCTTGCGGGTTGTTGATTATTAAAATTCTTATCCTGAACATTCTTGGTTCTGTCGCGGATCCTAACGACTTCATACTTTTCGGCCATGGAGAGTAACCAGATCGAAGAGTAGAGCATTGGATCGACTTGGTCAGCCGCATCTTTAAGACTCTCCTCGAACTCCAACTGAACGTCACCGTTCCCTTTTATCTCAGTTCTGACGCCGTTCAGAGCTTTTACCATCAGATTTGTCATTGCCTTGTCTCTCATAACGGCTATACCAAAACTCGAGAGAATGACCTCGATTATACCAAGATCCAGATTGATCTGCAATGATATTTTATAGCCGTATGCGTTAAGCATGTGTCATGTTGATATTCTAATACAAAAATAAATACCGACCTTGTAGCTGACCGTGTCGTTGAAACTGTTCAGTCTCTTGTGCATCTTAAGGGCAACGAGCATCTTCGAGTAAGCCTGTATTCTCGCAAAGTCTCCGCTGACAGTTACGAAATAATTGTCAAAGTCGAATTCCGATATCAGTGGACCATTGGTGGTTTCAAACTTGAACCATATCTGTGGCTCACGTTTTCTCTTGCGATCGAGATCGTTCCTTATGACTTTCAAACCGGGAAACATGCCCGGTGTGTTGTAGATCATTAAGCGCAGGGTGTTCTTAAAACGTTTGTGAATCGAGCCGATTCTCCCATCTATCTGGAATGGATTGAAGCCAAATTGGCACATTCTCTGACGGATGTGGCGTACCTGGTGTGATTACGATTTTCATCACTATATCAGTAATTTCAATATCGATATACAGCTAGAATCAAGTCCACTGACCTGATAGTAATTCTTCTTCGGTCTAACAGCGTCGAGGCCATTATCGTCCAAGAATTTAATCATCTCCAGATTAGGCTGAAGTGTGTCATTCTTGTTCTGCGACTGGACCGAGCAGTGATAAGTCTTCGTAACCGGATCCTCGTACTCGTTTATCTCCCACTGATCAAAGTCCTCGGCCATGTCGATCTGAAGAGTTGCAGCGGTTACAGACACGTCCGTGTACTCCTCCGTGTCGCTCTCGCCTCGAGTTCCTGTGTGAGAGGACAGACAGATTAAAGGAGAAAAATATTCTCGTGAGTATAGATTTTTATCTGTTGCCGCGAGGGCCTCTGGTCGCGATAAATCATCTTCGCAATAGCGTGCATAGCTAGAGGTACGCCGAGATGGGTAAGTAAATAAAACAACTTACAACTACCCCAATTTCGTGGGTGCCTTTATTCACTGGAGATAAATGTCAATAAAACTCGTCGAATACCGTAGGATTAAATCGCACTGGAGCTTCTTCGTAACCGAGATCCTTATTACGGAGCTTCGTCAATTCCCGGTAAAGGTAATCGTAGAGTCGCGGACCGAGTTTCGAGAGGATAGGTCTTGCCTGCTCAGCGATCGTGATCGCGATCTGAGACCTCTCGGTAACACGAGTCCTAATGGCGTTCAAGGCCGTCAGCACATGGAAACTGGCGTTGTACTCGGTTAGATATTTGATCATGACCACGAGAATTCTCTCCATGCAGAGAAGATCGACGAGGCACTTTACCGTCGGTGTGTCCCGCCACTTTGGTGCCCGAACGTGCAAATTAATATTCGCGAACAATTTGTTCAGCTGGCTCATATTCCGTAGATCAACGTTCAAAACAATTATATTTTTGGTATAATCGTACATTATCGATTCTTCCCCAGCCGCCCGAAAATTGTACCAAACGAATGGCTCCCTGTCTGTGGTTGTCCACCTTTCGTTCTCTTCATGTTTGCTGACACCGTAAATCAGATTGTTGCCAAATATATAGGGATTTGTGTATATAAGTTTGCGAAAGCCGTGATGAAGTTGCGATATCATAGATAAATTTCGGGTCACGAGGAACGGATCGAATCCAGCCTGACACATGAATCTTCGAAAGGGTTTTACGCTCTTGAAAGGGGAGTCGGCGAAATGACTTGTTTCTCGACTGGCATCATAGATCTTTGCAAGCTCCAAATTTACAGCGACTCCCGAGGATCTTCTCTTTGGCTCACAGTGATATCCGTCCCCCACGCCGTGCTCATTGATCTCGATAGCTACGCGCGACGATCTCGATCCTGCAACAAATAATCGATTTCGCAACTCAGATTCGAAGAGCAAAGAGCGTCGCGCCCATCGCGACGACGATTAATTATCCGTTCGGTACGAGACCCACTGGGAAGAATTGCCGATAAGAAACGAATTAAATTAAAATACCGTCCTCATCTTCGTTGTTTTTTTATCAATTAAATTGAGATATTTCTCGTCTCTTCACATGTCTTTATTATTTCATCGATTCTCTCGGTGATCGGATACTCGATGATTCACAATTTTTCTACATTCCCGGAACATCTTTATAGTAGGCTCTTAATTGTGGCTTTTTCCAAAAATTCTTCAGTTCCGGCGACGAAACGATCGATGGCTTCCTGAGCCAAATGAGCCAGTACACCGACCCATCGATCCTTGAAAAAACTTTCAAGGTATTTCTTCGCTACGATGCCCCCGGATTTGCCGAGTGTGCTTTCAGCGGGAACGTTTATTTCACCGTCCTCGTGGCTGTCGATATGCGCTGCAACGTTCTCTACTCCCATGTCGAGTTGCTTTGCGGCTATGTTGATTATCAGCAGTAAATTATCCCCGAGGATACTGAGATAGTCTTTCGTCACCTTATTCGATTTCTTTCGCGGCGAATCTGCAATCGTACAATCACACTGCATATGATGACGATGACGATAAGGTAATCGATTAATATCGAGGTGATGTACCGGGTCGATTGAGAGACCGGGAGCCAATGCCGGTTTGTTGAATCGACGGATCGTAGGGAGAAGATGCACTCGATCTTCTCACATAGCCAAGAGAACTGAGCGGCGGCGGCGTTGATTCATGTTGTCGTACTCCGGTCCTTAAATTCTCGGAGTCTACGGGACGATCGTCTTCGTCTGTAACGAAAGAATTTGGCAATCGCACTAATAAGATACGTTCGACTGTCGCCCGGTACTATCCAATCGCTCCGTAACTTTGCTATATACGCGCCATCGTTTCTGTATGTGTGTTTGCCTACGCGTGTCACATGTGTGTGTGTGTGTGTGCGTGTATGTGCGCGCGCGCGTGTGTGTGAGTCTTCACTTTTCTTTTCCCGGTTAATGGAACTCTTACAATAATCGTCCGAGCCGACTGCGGTGATCGAGGCAATGCAGCAAGAAGCAAGAAGAAGAGTTGCCGCACCGAGGCAAGCTATTATCGGTGAGGCCATTGTCTTGTCTCCGGGATCGAACGACGATCGAAGGAACTGTCGCAAAGCGAGTCTCGCCATCACGCTTATAACGCGCCGTTAACAAGCGTAGAGGCTATTAAAGCGCTCGTAAAGTCTATCTGGCTCGCGGTGTCTCCCTTCCGAGGCCTCGCGAGACGCTGCGAATTCGACGCGGATAATCGCGGATAGAAGAGGACCTTCTCCCTCTCTGTTCCTACCCGGAGAGATTGAGAAAGCGAGGGAGGGACAGAATCGACCGAGAGTATAGAATATACGTCTCTGCTACACGTTCGTGCGCATCCATGCGACTTGGTGCGCGGTACTCCAACTTCTCTCATGATCCAACGTTCAATTCTATTGATTTCTATCGCGAAAATATACTCAACTTTTTCATGCGTATGCACATTCCGCTGAAATCTCTGCTGCATCCCAAACATGAGACCAATGATTTCATTCGATGGAGTCTATCGATAAGAACTGCGAGCTCTCGCTTCGTTCCGTGTGTGGATCAATTCGATCGATTTTCTCGCTCGATGAGGCGTGCAGTTGGCGAATCGATTCTCGTCGCCCAGGAATTTGTCTGTGACCCATCAGAGATTAACTGATAAGAGGATATACCGACGCATTTTATTGAAAAATGAGATTTATTTGTACAGCATAGAATGTTGATGATAGGGGAGAGCTAGGGAAAATAGCACCTTGGGGCAGAATGAAATAATGAGACAAAAGGTAAGTCTCCAACAACTTTTGGATGGTGGTGATGAGTGGTACGTGAAGTATAATGGGTTCAAAAATCCGGATGTATCGTTGAGACATAATAGGGTATTCAAAAATTATTTGGAAAATTGAGTTTTGCCCTCAATGTCTCGTTTTGTTCTGCTGTGCCATTTTGCCCCGGTTCCTTATATCCACTGTACAGTTTCGAATAGTTCAATATAAATTCCTATGCAAACAGTAGCGTAATTATTCTGCGACGCAAAGTTTATCCAATCTAAAACATTTCCTACTGGGTAAAATTTCCAGTTTCTTTTGAACGGACAAGGTTACTTTTAACTATGCAGTCTCTACACAATCGACTTATATTAATTGATATGAATCGAGCTGTTTACGATATGTATATACAAACTCTTATATATATGTATATATAGATGATCAATGCTGTAGCTGTGCTCACAATCTTTCGGTACTTCTTCGAAGAAATAATACCGTACCGTCGAATCATCTCGAATGTGCTAAGCTCCGAATTTTGCAACGCTGTGGGCGTGAAACTTTTTAAATCTGTCGCATGGACACGTGATCTCGCTCGCAGAAGTAGCGAAAACGATTCGTTACTTCCAAAGGAAAATTAATACTACAATTTCGACCGTGCACGGCGGCGAGTAATTGACAACAGGATCCGAAATCTCAATTGACATATTTCCAAACAAATACTAGATTCCAAGGAAAACTCAACGATGAATCGTGAAATACTCGCTAGTATGAAAAGTCTTTAATTCTCGTTCGAGATGGAGGGACGCCGCAACGGCCATTAGACTCGCTGCTGTATCGTTCAAGTGCCACGTTAGTCAAGTGCCGCTGTTCCGTGCTTCGTGCCGGAATGTAACTTTGTGCCGGTAAGAGATTCATCCATTACCAAGGGTTCCGCGGTGAAAACGGAACACGAGGGGCGTTTATGCACACCCGAGGATTTTGCATTAGGATCGGGGCATTCGATCGCCCTCGAGCAGAGTCAGCCGTGTGTTGTCGAACATCACGCCTGCCCACGGCGACTTCGTCTCTTCACGCAAGCCCTTGGATCTAGCTACACGGACGCACACGCGCGCACGCAAAAGCACACGCATGCGCACGCGCGCACGCATGGTGAACCGAGAAAAGCAATTCAACTACGTGCATTAGTATAACATAATAAATTGTAGGAAATATCCGAGGTGCCAGAACTCAAAGTGTAATATACTCACCCAAACTATCGGCAGACAGTGCTATATTATACCTTGTAAGAGAATATATGGCAATCTATCTTTACATCGACGACGAAGGAGTTATCGTTATCGAGTCTTCGTTCGAAGGGTTTTGAAAGTTCAGATAACGTCTCGGCGAGCAAATTCAAATCCATTACGAATACAGTCAGGTAAATGCTTGAGTCAGAGAATCTTAAAGTTCGACTCAGGATCGATGGAAAACTGTCTGAGGTACGGTGGGTGACAACAAGAACGCGCAAAAGATATAACTAGTGAGGTTTCGAAACATCTGGCGAACGCTGGATTCTTGGTCTCGAATGCTATGGCATAAATTCTCCTGAAGTCGTAATCTCCGGCTCTTCCCACATCTTCGCGTTCTTCATGACCTAGCATGACCTCGCTCTTTAAGGTATCGACTATATCGTTTCCGACACGTGGCCCGAAGTAGTTTCGGAGCATGTAAACCTGTAAGCAGTTGCTGCTCGAACGTCTTCGGCAATTCATTCTCGATTACCTCCCGCGGATTTTACTCGCTGGATTTTTTATCTTCGACGCGAAGTCTGCCATCCTATTGAATTTATGAGTCAACGGCAACTGCTTGACATCGTCATTGTTGTCGTCGGACTTCCCTCTCAGTTGTGGCCGAGTCGTCAGAACTCTCTCCTGCCGTGTCTTCTGAATCATCCGGATCTCTCATGCTCTGAGCTCGGTATTCGAGGAAAAGTTGGCATCGAGGGAAACGTTCGAGAAGCAATCCTTCCTCGTACCGAATCCAAGGACTTTCTATATATCAACGTACGTTTAGATAGAATATCTTTACGACTTGGGACAGTAACGAAGATGTCCAATGTTGGGGACGATTCGATCAATCGCTTTCCTACTTTTACGGCACGGAACGAAACAATATGACGATACGCATTAAAATCAATCTAACGAACATCTCAGGCACGTTAAAGGCTATAAATTAATCTGTGTATTGTTTACTGTCTTACCAGTAGCGATCACGAAGAGCCCGAGCAATATGGCAGTCGATTCCATCTCTGTTTTCATCCTGAAACAATCCCAGATGTTTTGTTAATTACCCAAATTCACATTTTTTCATAGTCTTCTGTCCACACCACTCGCAAACCTATTCCTAATGATGAGGCTGGAAATAATATATTCATTGCTGGTCACTGTGAGGAGAAAGAAAACATTTTTTGTCGTGGTGATCGCAAGCACCGGACCATCGATATATCGAGGGTCTCGATGGTCGCGTCTCGAAATGGCCCGAGTCAAGTGAGCGACATATCGACTATCGAAGGCCACGGAGAACACGCTAATGGAAGAAGTCTTTTTAGTTTAGTCAGGTTTTCCCTCGCACTTCGTGCTCATCGACAGACAGCTGCTTTATCGACGACGGAACAACAGCAAACATGTCCAACAGAACGGAGGGTAGACTCCATGATAAAAACACGTTAAGAATCGTGAGATTGCGTTCCAACGGCGCCAGCTGCCGGTCCTGCTCGCTTCACAGACTCGAAACAGGAATTTGCACGACCGACCGCCGGTCGATATTTAACTCTGTTGTAGAAATAGCTGTTTTTCCGAGTGACCCGCATCTGTATTCATTTAACAGTACAACGCCATACGAAAGTAGAAGTTGGGCTCGCTTCTGCTTTTCGCGATAAATTTCCACAATTCACTCGAGTTAAGTTCAAATTCAATCGCAAGACTGCTTGAAATTTATGTTTTAATTCTACTTCAACAACGCTGCCGTCCCACGGTAACTACGGCAACCAGAGAAATACCTCCTTTAAGAGGTTCTCATCCAGTGAGAACCGGTTTTCAGATTTTGATTTCCTTGGGAAAATCAAAAGACCGTCAAAGGTCTACTTTAACGACACACACAGCTTACTCGGCATAATCACTACCTAATTAACCGTATTACACTCTCTCTCTCTCTCTCTCTCTCTCTCTCTCTCTCTCTCTCTCTCTCTCTCTCTCTCTCTCTCTCTCTCTCTCTCTCTCTCTCTCTCTCTCTCTCTCTCTCTCTCTCTCACACACGCAAACTCTTTTTCTTAAGACGATTCAAATGGTGTTTGACGTATACGAAGAGGGAAAAAGAAGGTATCTTATGGCATGTACAATTAAAGAAGGTATAAATAGCGGTAAAAACTGTTGGTAATAATCAATTGTACGTTCTGTAGCGGAACTGTAGAAGTAGATGTAACCTAAATACAGCATATTAATAAAAAAAACAACCGCATGACTCCAGCCTAACTATACGATAATTTTCAAATTGTTTAGGAGGAACAAACTTTTGCTACGGTGCATCTATATTATCCTCACAAGCGCAAAGGTCTGCGCGTTCAACCTCACGAATACATAATCCAAATACTATTTAGTTACAGTAAACCGTGAATACGCCATTTCTGTACTCAACGCCAATTACGTACGTGACGGGCAAGCACCGTATGTTTCACGCTAATTATAATAGAATCGCTTAATCACTCGCTCTGGTACAGCGGTGCGGGACCACAATCTTGGCCGCGGTTGAGTCGAAAGTAGCGGTGCGAGAGAAAGAGGAGCGAGCGAAAGGGAGATTCACGAGATCGAGCTAGGCCGTTCAACGGCCCCAAAGGACGGGCCCACTAAACGGGAACTTCTCGCAACCTTCTATCTGCATGCATCAACGTTCTCTCGCGCTCAGATAGAACGTACATGTATACTTTATTCGGCGTGATACTTTACGAATGTAACGACCGGCAAGGGATGGACGAGAAAAAGAAATTGCGACAGAATCGCGAGAGGGGTATGAAGTACCAACTGGATTCTTTAATAATGAATTCTATACGCGACGGTTCTCCCTTTATTCATATTTCTTAACGTACGATGAAAATATAATGAAAGCCTCCTGACGAACTGTATCCTAGAATAACGCGAAGAAGCGAGACCCACGACGTTCCCTCAAGTATTTCCTCGCACATAGTGCATCTCTTACTTCTCACTCCGTCTCTTCGGACAAGAAACTCAGAGTGGCCCTCGCCGTTCTCTGCTAAAATAGATCGGTGAAAGTGCTTCTTCGATCTGCTCGGATGACCGATATACGTTCACCAGAGTGTGCGTAAAATACAGAACCAACCGAGGCATATTATCCGTGACCGGACGTAAGTAAGCCGACCTGCATTTATCGGTGTGCGATTTTTAGTTTGAGAATGAGAAAACGTGAGAATCGAGAAACTTCCTTAGTAACAAGCGAAGATGAAGAAAGAGGTGTCGTTGCCTCGCGGATTTACATTATAAACTTTGTACACAATCGTGTCATACATTACCGTTCGTCTTTCTTATATATCCACTCTCACTCCTCGCAATGATCAGACTCGTGGTACAGAATGCAACTATGTCCTGTGAACGTGTCTCACGTCTTGTAAAATCCCAATGAAGATCATACCGAAACGAGACACGCGATCGGAGCTGGACCAGCGGCTGCAACTTTTCGGCCCCTTACCGCAATAGTAAAGGATACGTTCGGCAAGAAGCCGAGAATAGCTGGGAGAGAATCCAGCAAGAATCCGTCTCATCGTCTTGAGAAATATTAACCGAGAATATAGTTCACGTGTGATTTACATCGTGCGTTTGCATATAATCTCGTTTGAATGTATAATGTTGCATATCATAGACACACATTAAATCGTGTTCTTTGTTCTCTTACAAACCTCTTCACATCCTCCTTGCTCATCTCAAGCTATACGAAGTAGTTGGCTTGCCGGAATGAAGCGGCCTCGAGACAACGGACACAAACGTTCGGATACTTTCTCAATCCCAGATGAATAATAGCCAGTGAGCCACCGCGCACCGCAATATCGATATCACGCAATTGAACTGAGGAATTGGAACGCATCGTAGTGCGGATGTTGAATTATCTTTTACTCTCAACAACGTGTTCTAAAATTCCGTCAAGAGCTTTCAAATGAGAGTCTATCGGTACAGGTAATCGAACAAGACGAAGAAACTTGCTGAAAGTAAAAGGAACGATCTGGAGTGGCCCCAGGAGTCCAAAAAAATTAACCACCGTCGTGGCAATTACGTGGATCTTTTCACGACACGTCAGGATTGTCCGATATGGAAAGTGTCGCTTTGCCAGACATTCTGCGATGTAATGCGTACGAGAAAGTTCTCATCTACGTCGCGGCGACTTCATAATGGAGCTCAGAATCGACGAAGCAATTATAACCGATCAAAAAAAAGTCTATGAACATGCATAGAGCGGAATAAAGCGTTGTCCTTGTCATCGTCCTCGTCCCAATCCCCCGAATGCGAGTATACTTTACTTGACTGCACATACCAAAAGCTATGCATGTAACCCACGAGTCTAGCATACCGATCGATGTACCGTTATCCCAATGTACCTTTCTTCACCTTCGCTGACTGGCGAAGCGTGCAAGCATCGTCGATTGTAATGTTGAGAGGGGGAGAAGAAACCAATGAATGTGTCTCATAGAAAGACGGGAGGGGGGGGGGGAGACATTGGAGATGAATTTGCTCACAGAGATCTATGATCGATGACGCATCCGATCTACCGATCTCAGATGTTATTCGAATGTGTAAGATCCTCCTCAGGAATTGGAGAAAGCTTTGAGGCATTCTGTTCCCTAGCAAAGGTGCTGATACTCAATTCTGATATAGAATGTTATTTTTGCAATATGCCGTGAATCGCGTCGACTGCAGCCTTACTGTCTACTCCGCTCCGTTGAGTGAATATAAGCCTTTCCATGTCGAGTCTACAAAGTAGAGGTGATGGTTAAATTGGTGCCTTAGGCTTGCAGCGCGCGCGCGTCGATTATTAAATTCCTGCGGTATTCTTTGGAGAACTATCCGTGCATTTTCTAAGCGCCGTGCCCGGTGATTCGAGAGCCAGAGCTAGAAATTTAACGCGCCGGCACAGTCCCGAGCCTCTTCTCTTACCTGGATCCTATCCATTGAGAATCTCTGAATGATGCAGACATTTTTAGCTTCTACTAGGACTTTACAATCGTGGAGCCGGAGAGGCGTCACTCCAAAAAGACACCGTAGATCCCTTCGGTTGAAGGAAGGTCCAGTGTGCGTCAGTCGTATATTATTTGCAGTGCAGGAATCCCAAAAGATGGTGAAATCAACACGGAATAAGTACGAATAACGAGATTTTTTTCCGTTGTCTCTCCATTCGCTCAAAAATGAACCAGTTGCTCTCCGTTGAAGTGCAATATTTTTCACATCTATTATTATCAGTATGGGAGACAGCGGAATGAAACCCGCACCAGGGCAAAACAGTTAGCTCGATTAATAATATGGCTTGTTGACAAAACTGGCACACTCGTAACTTTCTTATCAACCACTAATTTCATTTTACTGGCGTTTTTTGTATAAAATAAGGCCGGAAAGTTAGTAAAATTCAACATAAAAAAAAGACACAACAAGCGAAGATGGAGGCTAAACGGACACCAATACTGAAAATTATAATTACATATATGTGTATTGTTTTTTTTTTTACATTTTTACTTATTTTCCGCACCTTCGCTTGTATAATAAACGGCAGAAAACTGGAATAAGTCATCTGTAAAAAAGTTACGATGACACCAGGTTTGCTCCTGGTACAATTTTCTTTTCGAGGTGTCCGTTTTTGCCCAGGAGCCCGGGTTCCCCTCTTCGCCCCTGTAGGTAGGGAGTTTTCATAGAGTCACGGCTGCCTACCTCACGAATTGAACGCGGTAGAGCCGGATATTCCCGCGCTCAAGGATATTACTATCATGGCTGCAGTACTTTCGGTGTACCACTATCCGAGGCTACAACCGTATCACAGAGTTCATTCAAAGTGATAGTTATTACCGACTCGTAAATCTTACGTGCTCGTTCGCTCGGGTACACCGCACCTCGAGTCATACAGTGGTAAGCATCTACTATCGTGTGGTTGCACGAGAGATGAACTTTGTCTAAATCGGTATTTACAAATAGAGCCTGGCCGACACGAAAGTCTTTTGGTATTGTACGGCATCTCTCTATCATACGAAGGTGAATCGCTGAGCCGATGGCGTCGCACGTACATGCACGTGTATAGCGATAGACAGAGACTTGTGTTAACGCATGGTAATGCTCGAGCGGTGCTAGACTCGGACAAGCGCTCGCTGTGTGTTTTCACCGACATTAATCGGGGTTTATGTACGGTCTACGTAAATCGATTTTGCTCACCTGTCTATATAGCATAAATAGGTGTAGGATCAACGAGTTTACCAGTGGCAATAGATCAACTCGATGCTGTACCAACAAGGAAATACATTCGTAGGGATCGCGACTTATAACAGTATGGCTATTTTTACTACGCTGGGTGTCCTGCACAGGGGTGTCCTGAAATTAGAAACAGGAAGAAATTTAAATCGTACAAGTCGACGTCCTAAGAGCCCGATGGATCAAGTTTTGCCGGGACGCAATCGTATCCGTGACACACCTCTTCCAGGGATAAGCGATCGCGAAGGAACGCGGTGCCTCGTCGGACGCGCGGGTGCACCTCGAATGCGGATACCAGATCGGTATTGGCGCAGTGGTTCTTTGCGACAGTCAGCGAAAAAAAATGAAAACTCGGCATAAACTCGTACGCTTACACAATCGAATGATCGACCTCAATTTTTCGTAGCGTCGACGTCGACGAGGCGTGCCCTCTGGCATTTGTTTCCTCAGAATAGGCCGGTCGGTCATGTTTCTTATCGAACCTCTGTTCCAACTGGAATACTGTACTACCGTGTCATTCTCCCTTTCACGATCTCGATCACACTCGTCAACTATGACGAGAATTCCTTGAATGATGACCAGCACAATTTGGTCCCTGCTCCAGGCGTAGAGAAAGTGTCCAAAGCCCTTTTTACATACAGACCGATTGCTCTGTGATTACCAAAAATATGGAAGCTTTTGTTGCTCTTAGAGCAACGACTAATAAATCCATCAGTCGAGAAATCCCCTTTCAAAAAGGGGCGTTGTAAAGAATCCTCGCTGAACGATACGCGACGCTCCACACCTGTCGCCTTATCATTGCGTTAATTGCTCGTCATAAGTCTCAAGAATAACAGATCCGGGTGTGCACGGATTGTTCGAAATGTCGAGAGCAGAACGATGTCGGTAAAGATAAATGACTAAAGCAATAATGACAAACCCGACGATAGGAAACCATGAGTTGCTCGGCACTGTGGGGGATCGAGCCGTTCATCGAGAATCCGCGGGCGTCGCAACGATCGACGTCGCGGCGTCAGTCCGGCAACGCGCTTTTCATACTGCCGCGGGCAAGCAACAAACGTGGATACAAGATCGTGCGGTAAACGCAAATACGTGGATACCTCAATCGAGAGGAGGAGGTAGGTGAAGGAGAGGAAGAAGCAACTCATTCAAGACGAAATAATTGAGCAAAACTGAGAATAAAATACTCCGTTCTATTCTCGCTAAACGCGCGGCAGCCTCGATCACAACTATTGCCTATGATAACGCGAACTTTAAAGTCAGCTTTTGAAATAGTGAGAGGTGTAACTCGGAGCATTTTACATGTGAAATCCCTGACTATTCGCGCTAACCTTCTTCTCGATTTCCATCAATTTTATTGCAATGATACCATAGCGATTTGATTGTGAATAGTGCTCCCAGTTTGATATATATACTTTATTTATCGGTGTATCAAAAGTGCTGCGATATCAACGACGATTTCAACGACGGAAAATCCATCGACGAGTCTGTGAAGATCTAATCGTCTTCCTCGAAGTATCCAACAAAGCACTGGTTACACCGGCTACGACATCGGAAGATCTAAGTTGTATGTGTGTGCGTGTGCGCGTGTGTGTATATGCGCGTACGAGTGCCACGTCGGTCTCTCAGTTTACCAAAGCATGGTTAGCGATTGAGGAAAACTCGGCACGGCGAGGGGAGAGGAAGGAGGAGATATTCCTTGTCGCTGGAGCCATTGCCGCTGTACACGGTAAGCCTGTTGTCTGCAATCCCTTTCTAATATCCTTTTAATGATTTGATAGACCATCGGATTACCCGGAAGATCTTAAGATTCTCGTCTTCCGGAACTTTGATATTTTTCCATTTATTTTATTTCCGTAGGCAGTTACGAACATTCTCGGAAGTAATGGAATTAAAAAAAATTGAAATAACATTACGAACGTACAGTCGCATTGTCATTGCGTAAGAGGTCTTTGCGCAGGTAACACATAAATGTGTGGCCAAGATAATAATCGTTCAGCTTGGACGGTGTGCTCGCACCTGTAAGAATCGCGAGGTGTGCGCAGCAAGCCGGGTAACCGAGCACGTTATTTCACGCTCGGCAAGTTTCCACGGGTACAAAGAACGTGAATCTATCACGCGAGCATTATGGCTTGTCCGGGCTCTGCGACAACGTTCACGTTTCTTCAATTCACTTGCAATGCACAGTCAGATAAGCCTGTCCGAAATTTGTTCACCTTTCTCTCATGAATTTGGTTACTATATATCTAACGACGGGACTCTGGCAGCCACTGTTGAACCAGTTTTACTTGTCAGTTAAGTGATAACTGTCGAAAGCCTGGTTGGCATGGAAATTTGTTGAGATGAGAACACCGGTAGACACTCTTCGTGGTGTATGCGGTTCTGATATTCGTCTATAATTAATCAAGAGCGATATTCTTAAGATACGAGCCGAATCAACTGCATATACCGGATAAGTATGGTTGACAGACCTTCTATCTAACTGTCGGCAGCGTTGTCTAAAAAAACAAACGAAACATATTATACCGCTACAAGAACGTTGAACCCACATACAGTACTTATAGCGGTCGAGATAGAAACCCCCCGCACGTAAGCACCTGCTTGGTCACAATTAACAAGCAGCTATCTATGTATCTGGAGTACTTTCGTGTGTGTTGGTTTTTTTCATCGTTTCAGGTTTCGGCATGGACTGGCAGGATTTGCGAGCTTAATTATCATCGTTACGTTGTTATTGACTGCGACGAATCCGTAATTTTAACCCGCACGCTACTTGTTTTCTAAAAGTAGTATAATCGAAGATATGCACCCCCAGCCGTGTGAACATTGGTCGAACAAAAACGTGTGTTCCGAAATCGGATTTCCTGTCGAGGGTTACGCTCTATCGAGAATCAACACGACTGTAAGATACTATCTCGACTGCTGTGCGAGACATTCTCCAACGTATGTTATGCTTTCACCGTTTATCCAGGTCGTTATGAATGTAGTAGGCGCGGTCGCGCGGGCGAGTCGATAATAAATATCGATGGACCGATGATATCTATAACGGTGAGCACTGGAGTAGTTAGCAGATTCTCAAGCGCTTTGGATTCAGAGGGGCGGAAAGACCGCAGGCTCTTTTGAGGGTGCGAATGACATAACGATTAAAAGCTGTTTCGATCGAGACTAGCCAATAGTCTAGTGTTGAGAAGCTCGTTCCACATTATTTTCATGTAGGATATATTCCGTTGAATTTCACCATCTTGTCACAGTTCAATAATCACTTGCCGTTATTTCGCATCGTCAAACCCCAAACACATGTCCCTAAGGTGTATTTCTCTAGTGGAAACGCAATGGTGGACATACCCAGGTAAGATTCAACCATGAGCCCAGTTACGGAACCGAACCACTTGCCGAGAGTTTTTTCATCTATGTATTCATCCGGTGCTCAAGTTAACTTCGGTCGTCTTCGCTATTGAGTAGAACCTAACATATCGGCACGAGGAAAAATGTTACTAAATACAGCACAGTACTAAAATTTATCTAGTCTGTAAATATTGTTCAAAAAGCATATATCGCTTCCGATTTGAAAATGTCATTTTTCAACCGAGGGAGACACCATACCAAAAATGCGTCACCTCCGGTTTAAAAATTTACATTACTGTTTTTGGACATGGTACGCAGTATGGCGCCAGCGATATACCGTCTTTCCAGTCGAGGCAGAAGTGCACTTGAATAAATTCATTCTTAAACGTCATAAGGTCAACGCAAAGAAATCACATTTTAGTTAAGATACAAATGACCTATGTCGGTATAACTATATGCAGAGCAAGGTAAATGAAATGAGAGAATGATGGAGTTTCTCGTCCTCGAACGACGACCGTACATGCTTAACTTGATGATGATGATAATGATGATGGAACGCTTCACCGGTTCGCATGCTGACGATGTAACGGGCAACACAGAGACGACGATGCAACGAGTGTTGCTCTTGGATGTGAATACTTACTCCGCCCTGATTTGCCGATTGATGCACAAGTGTTGTGGTGCGAACTGACTCGAACTCATAAGCGATGATACGCTCTAATATATACATATAATACTGGCGAATGAAGACAATCCGACTGCCAAAATCGATGTCGCTTGCGGACTTGGAGAATAGTTTGAATCAGAACTGGTAAGTACCTGGAGTGGTGAGACTTAAATTGTTGAGACAATTTTTTGTTTATGCTTCACCGCCGATTAAAATATTAAAATTCATTTTACTCTTAGCGTGATATTTCATTCAAAAACTCGTGTCCGACGTAACAAAACAACTATTCAAAAAATGACAGATGGTTCAAGTCCCTTGAAGTAATTCTAAACTCCACAGTGAATTGAAGAAAAATAAACATCGTCTAAAAATTTCGCCGAAAAATTCCAAGTCTTCCTCTTACGGGTCCATTTGTTGCGTTTTTCAACGTCCTCAAACGAGTCGATAAGACACTTTCGAAATTTCGGAAAGGACCTAATTCTGTGTTTTTTTTCCCATACAACAATATGGGCATCTAAAATTTTCCCTTGCTTCATTAAAAACTGAGACATTGACGCTTGAAAATTACGAAAATTTATCATTTTTATTGTTACAAGGCTAAATTCGACATATTTTTTTTCGCTGATGACGAATATAAGAAATATTCTACTCCTAAGTCAATATTTTCCTCCGAAATTGCAAAAATAAAATTTTCAATGCATCAAATTACGATTTTTAATGGCCCGCGGTGCTTTAGGTCCAACAAGGTCAGCAGTTTCATGTTCAGCGGAAAAAATACGTCGGAATACATAGCAAATCATTTAAATAAATGAAAAAGAAAATTCAGAATCCCGAAAAAAAGTCAAGAATATTATGTTCAGAGCATGAAATCGATAATTTCATTGGCTCACTGAACAAAGGGTTTAAACGTTCCTAAAAATGTTCCTAAAGACGTTCCTAAAAAAGAACCTCGTACTTTGTATTTTAAAACAGTACTTCAAGAATAGAAATGGATTGTATCGTCGATGCCTTGCTCAGCGGTCACCAATGAATGCCGATAGCGGTAAAGAAAAATCGAGAATTAAATCCAATCTGTTGAGGCCGAAAGACGGATCAGCCCACGAAAGGGCTTCATGCACTGACATTTAGGAAATGCAAATTATGAACGCCGTTGAGGTGTGACAATTGAAGATGACGACAGAAGGAACATGCTTGCGACGAGCTACACTCAACGAAATACATAGCGAAATGCGACTTTTGTGCACCAAGCTCACACGAGATGTAAAAACGATACAGAGGGTAAGAAAAAAAAAAACATGAAGTGCAAAAAAATGGGTAATTTTACATACATCAAAAGTATATACTCTACCTGATATCCTGGACGTTAATCTACAGCTATAATTGAATGAGTTTATTTTGTTATTCAATTAACCAAAGGTACATCGATGCGTTGAATCGATCGTAACGCGCGCAAACTCTCGATGAACGAAGGATTAAAAGAGTATGTTAAACTTTTGAGTAGTAATAAATTTTATTGAAGACCGTATATCCGAAGCTCGGACCTGGTATCCCGCCGCGGGAAACTTTGGTAATTGCGGTGTTGGTTTATTAATGTAATAATTCAATGGAAATGGCAACTCGCGATCGTAAATGCATACGAACACATTTGAGTTCGACGAGACAGGGTCGATGAATATATCAGCGCGAATGATACTCACGACTCCTTATCACCGTAGTTAAATGTTATCTATATTATGCTGAAACAAAACTACGCTAATGCAATAATGTGCGTGTAAAATTACATTGTCTGCTGAAGTATATCAGCTTGGGTACGAAAGAAATAGCAATAAGTACATCATTTGGCAATTAGTTCTCCCGCTAACTTGTCTTGTCGTTCGTCCCGATAACATATCGCGGTCTGTCGTCCGAGCGCATTCGTGGCGGAGACATTGGCAATCGGACGAAACCGCGAGTGTCACGTGGATAAAGAATTACTCGGGATAAAGATTTCCACACACTCCATACATAAAACATCGGAAAAGTCGCTTAATCTGGATCAAGACCTCGGTGTGAGAATCCTTTTTTTCAATCACAAAGTCCTTTGTCAAATTTGTTTGATAAGTCCGCCTTGTTCGTCAGAGATTATAGCAGGAGAGATGTTTCCGCCTATTGTTGTATCGTTCTTATAATAGACCACTATTACGGATATGTTCTCGTGACGACCTTCTGAAGCTGCTTCAACGAGTCGGTACGCGTATCTAGTGTGAATACGATCTACCACAGATACATTATTATGGAAAATGTATTGCAGTGAGAGATGAAAAAAGGTCAATATCCGATCACACCGAGAAAAGTCGTACGTCGGGTGGCGCGATATTAGCGTAAGCTATAACAGTATAGGAAACGAGTGTTGCGAATGCGGACACGACGCTGCGCGACATAGAATGGCCGATATGCATACCGATATCGAGCTATAGTGAGAATTCAACGGTCGCCTATAAGATTTGCATACACGTATGCCCACGCCGGATTCAACGACCACTAAAAGAGACTCTTCCGTTCTCGCACACTTTATAATTCTAACCACGATCGTTGGGCTCTAGGATACAACTTTTTAAAAATCTATTGCTTCTCCAATCCTCCGCTAATTCTAGGATGATGTTTCACGCATCACGGAGGAGGGAGCGAACAATGCAAGTATCTATAGATCCAAACGCATGGAAATTTTACATTATGGGATACTTCGAATGCCCCATCGATAGTTATTCAATTGATTTCACCCGACAACACATTCAACCCGAGTCATCGCACAGATCTTTACGAGTAATATTGAAACGACGCGCAGTGCGTAGTCGAAGGAATTTGTTCGTTTTGTGTCTACACTTATACATCTCTACCAATTCTAAACCTACCTTATTAGAACTACCAACATTTTTACCGGGAGTAAAAAAGAACTTTACTACATACTCTACCAGAATACAAGACTTAGACGCTCGTCTTGCATTTCGGTAAAATTTTAATGTAACGGAGATGCTTTTTGGCAGAGTTGTGAGCAGTAGAGATTTAAATGTGCTCAACCATCGAGGTGTCTAATGTACAGAAAAGCACACTCATCGGTAAATTATATCAGCAATTATTCCGAAGAGTCAGTCTTCACCTCTCTCCATTCTAGGATCAACGGTCGATATAAAATAGCGTAGCAACGAGTCTCGAGACACTCAACCATAATGTATGTGTCCATAGTTTACCGTGTCGCCGCTCAGTTCGCTTTCGATTCACTTTCCCTCAAGAGAGCTGCACCATCAGCATCTGAATCGATCGGTTCTGATGGAGATCGGTTCTGCGGGAGATAAGCGTCGGTTTCATTTCTTTCTTCGACTCGCCCTGATATCTGCTATCGCGTTACTACTCATTTTATCGGCCGATACAAACCATGACACTAACTCCGAACAAGCGAAACGGTCGAATCACAATTTTCAACTCTCTCGTGTACCTATCGACGGATCTCTTGGCCGCTTCGGGTTAGCCGTCGAGCCGAAACATAGACGGGATATAAAACCGGGTGAAAGTATACTGTGCACAGTGTATACTACATAAAACTCTCCCGCGTCTATAATCGACGTGTATATAAGGTGATATTCTTTTATGTATATTACTGTGCTATTTTTTCCGAACCAACTACAAATTTACATAAACAAGCGGCTCGTCCGAGAAACAAATTTTCAGCATGAATTCAGAAAACATCGGATGGGAGATTCTATAAATACACTTTCGTGACTTGAAGATGATTATTATATGTTTTACATATAAAATAACGAATTTGAAAAACAAGCTCGATGAGTTTAATATTTTGATATCGCGCCACAGAAAAAATATATTTGATGTACGAGCGTAAATAATATTTAGTACAGAGTGGACCGATGACTGGCGCAACTTCTGAGAGCTCTCGGGCATAAAAGCGATTTGTATCGGTTTAGAACGCGCTAGCAGCGATCAGCGATTATATTTTTCTCTCCGGATCCCCCTTCTGCTCCGTTCTTAACGAGGCCCTCGGTCGTGTACGAATATCGTCGTGCTGCACCTCGAAGGCATCGAATCTCTGAAGTAAAAGCGAAAGAATCGGCTTGCAACTCTACCGGGGCAGACTGTAATTATAAAGTTACGAGTGCTCCGAAACTCTCCAGGAAAATCGGTTGCGAGATATCCGACACTATGCAGTGTAACGATCAGAGAATCGATCGTTTCGCTGCAGCGCAGGTCGAATCGATTATCCACTCCGCGATACTACATCTTCTTCATCGTTTACGCTGGTACACAGGGCTCTGAATAGTCGATAGAGCGGGAGACGGAGTAGATCGATCGGGAAATCGTTATACGATCTCGATCGAGCCTTGATAGCGTGACGATGACGAGGATAACGAGTCTCGCTCCGCCTTTCTTATATCCATGCGTGCGATTAAATGGCCCGTTATGAACCCCACCAACGAGATACATTATTATATCTGTACTGGAATTCAAAAGTCGTTTTACGCAAACCGGTAGACAAGCATGCAAAGTCGGGTAGCAGGTTTGTCCAAAGCTTTGATAGAGTGTCCACTTGAAAAATGTCAGAAAAAAAATCGACCTGTGATATCGCGGCACGAAAGTGAGCATTAGCGATACATAGGTTATATCAAACGCCAGTCACAGTACTTAAAAATCTCCTTTGCGCCATGACAACGATTTCCATACCGCAATATACAAAGCCAACTCTATGGTGCCAGCTTTAACGTAGGGTTAATCCACATCTTTGCCACTGCCACTTCGTCATGCCGTTGCTCGTGTTCGCTATATTTCATTATTAATTCACTTGCGCAATTCTTTGCACACTTGATATATGCACGAGTGTGGTCTATGTACGATAAGTTAGTACATCAACGATCTATCAACAAACGAGCAAATATTTTTCTCCTCGTGCTCCGTCTTAATAACATATCGTGTGTACACTTATGTTTCTGGTGCCGTATACGGACCTCGAGATCTTTGACAAACGATTATTTTTTATTCTTTATTTTTTCTTCGCCTCACTTTTATAATTTACGGTAGTTCATAACTCGAAATACCATAAATCGGTGTACACGTTTCGACTGTACGATTTCATGTTTTTTTTTTTTTTTCACGATGCATTCTCATCTCCCTTTACGGTACTATAATCCGGAGCCCGTTACGTTAATGAAAGCCAAACAGTTCGTTTAATTTTCGACTTTTTTTTAGGTATCTATCATTGATAGGTAATCCGTGTTCAGGGCCAAGGGGCATCAACGCATCGTCAAAGAGGAGCCAGTGTATTTCGCAACGTCACTCGTCTTGAAACCGCTGCGTTCCGAAAATCGCATGTCATGAGTATCAACTCGTTTTTTTTCACATTCGCTCATTCTTTGGAATGTTATCGGTCACTCCCTTTCGAATCTTCAGCCGGAGCAGCGTAATCTGTAACTCGGCGGATGCTCCGAATGGAATCTCATTAACCCACACAATCATACGCCGATTCACCTTGGTTACGAATGCCCCTCGATAAACAATCACACGAGGATATATTAAACATATTCACAATCATCGTGTGAGATGACCCCTCGTCGACGATGGTATGTAAAATTGTTGCAAACCTTTCGAAGACTTTCAGTATAATGTTGTTTGATTATTTCCGTAATTATTTGACATTCCGATCACTGATTGTATCATTCTTGTATACGATCATAATGTTTCGCCGAGGATTTCGCAGTGCCGATTCGCTTCATCGATTCGATATCGTTCGCCTCGTAGCAAAACACTGTGAAATAGTACCTCTATCTACCCAATAACTGTACTAGTATTATAATGATTGAGCAGCATGCTCGAGGGGGGTAAAAATAAAAAGCCAGCGCGCACAGTGCTGTGTGTATGCTCCGTTCGGTTATGCGGGCTTCGATCGTCCGCACTGTCATTAGCGAGCCACTGATTGGGCCGATTCATCGCATCGCTCGACTATCCGCATTGCCCAAAAAGTCCCCCTTTAGCGCACATTGGTCAATACCCGTCGGCATCGGAGAGGTCGACGTGCAATATAACGTGCACGGTTCTCGCCACTTAACCCCTCGATGTTCAATCGACTGAGCCGACGATCACGAGCAACCGGATAACGATCTATACACTTTTCTAGTGGATGGCTCGATCGTACCGTGCAACATAGCTCTCGCCTTGCCAATGGTTTTTTTTTCTCGCTGTACAACCTTTCCTCGTATACGGAGAAAAAAAAATTGCTGGTACAATATGGTTTTTATTGCTGCAATAAATTTAGTTTGTTAATATTGGGATAACGAAAGCAGCTTGTAATCGTAGCAAAATTTTTCGCTCGTAACAATTTGCTATCACAGAAAAAACAGTCGTTGTTCTTCTAACAATAAATATGTTATATAACTGAGTGGGTCTCGTGTGTGTGCGAACTATAATGATCTGGAGACGCTCGGCGCGAAAAATAAAAATGAATAGACACAAGGAAACAGGTCGTTTGTATTCCCGTAAGAATAAAAAACAGAATTGCATTAACGTTTAAAAAATTTGCAACTGAAAATACAAACATTATTTTTCATATAATCAAATTGTAAAGTCGGAAAATACATGTACAGTGAGTTAGTATTCGAAAAAATATATGTACGTATCTATAACTCTGTTATTGCCAGCAACTACTTAGCAGTTAAATTGTAGCAGGCGTTGTTTATTCTCATAGCTAACTAAATCACTGCAGTAACAAAAAAGTTATGTTGTGTTAGAAAAATTGGATGCTTATACGGATTAATTCTTTTATTAGTTACACTACACGTCTGGTTGTGGGAACGAGGTTACTGTCAACAAACCTCATTTTGTTGGAGCGGCTAAAACATTTTTTTCCATGTAGTCTCAATCATTCGTCAATGGGAGCAGATTTTGGTACCGATGTACTTTCATAGAGTAAGCAATGTTTCGGGGAGAAAGAATTTCACAATTCCGATAAAAACATATTACCAGCCATTACTCTGATCAAGGAGAAATCTATTAATGAATTGATTTGAAAAAAAAAATTCATATTGTTTAAAAAAATCGGAAAATATTTTTTTCTCCCAACGTCGTACGGTGAATTATAGACGAAAAATTGAGACTCAACTAAAGATGAGAAACTTACTGTTATCCACCTATGGTCGGCACACACACGGGCCTATGTAATGTATAATGTGTGTTTACACACGTGGGAATTCTTCTTTCGACGGTCTCGAGGATTTTTTTGTAGAAAATTAATTTTCCGTGATTCTCGTACATGGCTTATAACAAAAATTTGAGAAAACTAACGCGTCGTAGTGTTGTATGAAGGTCGACGGAATCCAAGGTCAGCGATCGCGAGCTGTAATATTAATCGCGGAGTCACGTGTCAAATAATGTACATATTGCATCGCTAAAGTTCGGCGCTCCAGCGTACCCGGTCTTGTCGCTCAATACCACCAATTTTATTGCCTGCGTACACAGAGCGCTGTATAATGTCTGTGTACGTGTATATCGCTCTTCTCGCGAGAGCGTGACATGTTTTTCACGGCGCGATATACGTGGACGATAAACTGAATTACGTGGACTCGATCTCGTGACCAACTGCAAGAATTACATGTTAAACCACTGCAATGCATTTCAGCCGGTTTGCCCAACGTGCTTTTGCAGTCATCTTTTTACACGTGTAGCGAAAAATAAAATACACCGGCCCTTTCTGACGAAATTTGTCGTTTCGGCAAAAAACAAAACTTCGTTTTTATTACCCAATTACACCACAGAACCCCGATTGACGTCAATGTCTTTCAATAATCTAACTGTCTTCTGCTTACCACGCGACATACGAATGAATACACATGTCGGAATTTTCATGCTATCAGATCTACTGTCGTTGGATTATTAAAAGAAAAAAAAATGTATAAATGGGGTCTTAATAGAGCGAAGTTCCGGGTATATGTTTGCGACACGTGTAAACTCATCTCGTGATGTAATATCCGTCGGGTTAAATTAGATTCCCGTGTTTTCACAGAGCTTATGTAGTATCGTAATTGCGACATATAACCAGGTGCTGCAGTGCAGCTATCTCAACTGTATTCCAGTACACGACAATACAGTTAGGTAAAAGAAGAAGAAAAAAAAAACGGGATATATTTAGTAACACTTCAGCTCGGCAACGAGTGCGTGATCGATGGCGTTTGAATAATTAACCCAAAAAAATAATGTACGATAATATTTTTGTGATGTCGCCAATACAAATGGCCGGGGGGAGAGACACGGATTGGGATCGATATGTAAATTTTTCTACCACATACGCAGAGAACATAGCATAGCGATTGTTCAAACAGCGAGTAGATCGTGAATATTTCTTTCCACGTGTTGCTTCTGGTCCGAGATAAAAACGAAATGAATTACTCGGAGTATATCAAATTACAACTTGCTCGCGCTTCTTCTCTCATCGTGTACCGATGGAAAGTAGCGACGTATCGAGGCCTCAATATCAATTACGAAATATATGCAGCGTATATAGAAGAAACTACAGTGTGTCGTAACACGGAGGTGCTCTCGCTCGGGCTAAACAGGACCGGACAACGTTTTTCCCACAGTCATTAATTGGAGCGAGGAAGAATCTCGACGATCGCGAAAGCATGGTTTAACCGATTGCTACAAACGTCGAAGCGAGAGGGACATTACATTCTATCAGGCTTATCAGAACTTGTATGCCACGTCGAGACAGTCGAGAGATCAGCGCTTCGTCGAGGTCGGCTCGAGGTGGAAACGGCAAAACGACCTGGTCCCGATTATGGGGCGTGAACTTTATTCAGTCTCATAAACTCGTTTGCGGTCTGGCTGTAGCTACGGGTACAGCCGTGTACTAGCCGCGAGGGCCGGATACAAATCGTTCTCCGTTCGCGCACCGTCCGTCGAGTTTCACCGTTAATGCGCCAAAGGAATATCATACAACGAGACGCCAGATGCAGGCCAAGCAATTCATCCTCTCCGGAGGCAGAGTGGTAATGGTGCGTTCCTTCTGTGAAGCGCAAAGCCTAGAGTGCTTCGAGCACCTGATCGCTTATGAAGCACCTATGCATGTTCGAGAGTTGTCTGGAATATATACTTGTCTGATGAATTAACTACCAGTAAGTCGGCACCTCACTTCTCGTTTCCGTTATTCCGATATACTACATTCGTTCCATGTCCTCGGCAGCTCGCACTCACCTTACACAGCTTATTAACCGACGAGCTCGAGTGGGCCTGGTCAACCTCAAATGACGACCTTAAGCGAAAAAGTGTTCATGGGATTATGGCACGAATCCTCTCGACATTCCCGATGACCATAGGAGAAGCTGTTGTTAAAAAGACTTTCTACAATCTCGTTGCCAAGAACAGACAAGGTCGCTAGGCTAGTTTTCTCGGCCAGCATCCGAGCTGTTTCCTCGTACGGTGAAAACGCGTTCTGACCTACAGTTTATTACATTTTTCGTAGCGCAAGAAGACGTCGGGCCGGTTGCCATCGTTTTCGCAACAATGACGATTTACTGCGATCTCAACCGTTACATCTCGCACAACTTTCGAGCAAAAAGCGGTAGCTAATAAGACAAATTTCAATAACCTTCGCATGATTAATGAGCATTTGTTAAGAGGCACAGATCCAGGATCGTAGCAGCAGATTGTCAAGAAGACAAATTTACGAGCACCACGATGTGTTATCACCGTGGATACGTACGGTACTAGGACGAGCCCTATCGATATAATGAACATTTTGAATAAGAATAAAAGCCTTTGAGAAATTTGCCACGATGCATTTAGCGCGATGACGTTAATCAATTTTCGATAAGAGGTTTCACGACCCCACCCATAAGACTCGGGCCTGTAAATTTTTGAATCGGTGAAATTAATTTTCCAATGCGTTTTTACATTGTACAAGACATTTTCGCCGGTTTCCAAGGGAATCTCTGTCTCCGTATCCAGTAAACTCGCTGCTCGAGTTTCTCGATTAGTCGTGCGTTATTTTTTTTTCTTACACGGTCTCGTACAGGATTCTCATAGATTCTGTACATCGATCCGGAATGTCCAACCACAGGTATCCCAAGAGAGGTCGACGCGGCTGCGTTGCTACCGCTGATTCTGGCACACCGAGATCGAATTGAGGCACGGCCGATTGAGTTGCCGGTCACACGCGACGGCGAATGGAACACCTGCGAGTAGCAATGCGAACCATAGACGACGGGTACGTCGACGACGTAACCAGCCCGTACCGATAGCTATAGAAAACCGACAGAGACTGCCAGATACCCCGAGGGACATCGCCAGGACAGAAATCTTTTCTCATTATCTCAGTGTTTGCTTCGGCGGCCTTCTTAATAACGTGTGCTTTTTCGAAACAATTACGAGAGCGCCTTTCACCGTACAGTTAAAAATTTATAGACGAGAGGACATTTTTTAATCTCTTCTGGTACACTCAATCAGTCCATTGCTTGCGTAATATTATCTTTATCACTTTCGATAACTTCCTCCTGATCGATAGAACCCTCGGTCGACCGGACATCCCGAAACTGCACCGGAACAGGCTTACGGGAGGAAGAAAGTGCTGAAACAACGAACACTGGGAGTGGTCGTTCGACTGGCAGAGAGTTAACATGGGTTTTAGACACGTGTGATTTTGTCTCGTGGAGAATTTCGATGCACATATACAATACATCAGCATGCCGCCGCTGTTACTCGCATCAGGGAAGTAGCAGTAACCAGAAACATTCTGAGACCCGCACGACTTTGGTATGCGGGGCCTCGTCCGTGTTACCGTCCTGGAATAATATTCGTGCGTCGTGATGGCTATCGACGATTTTTTTTTTTCGGCGAGCGGTCAATGTACCGAGACACAAGAGAGTTTCGAGGTTCCATGACGATTCTACTTGCCGTTTGGCTGCAGTAATTGCGCCACGTTCCATATACTCGGTCTCGTAATAAATTCTACCTCGTTGATTTGATCGTCGGATTTGCGAGCGACTCGACCGAGCAAAAGATTAATTGATCAGCTAACAAAGAAAGACGAGGTTTAACATATCGTGATTCAGCCGTCGCGCTTTCTTCGCAGTTACGGAGTATTCTCGCTCAATGTTTTCACGCACCAATTATTAATCAAATTTCGGTTACCGGTCCTCGTTATCTTCGAAGCGGTAGCCACAACGATTATTCGTATATTACTCAATTAACCGGTAAACGACGACGGTGACCGTGATCTCGGAAGTTTTTTAAGTTCTTTACATTTCGTACGGATACCTGTAATTCTACAAAGACAACTTCAACAACGGGATGAAAATATGGAGGCGAAAGAACAACCGCCTTTATGATACGATAATTTTTATTGAAATCGATCAACGTCCGAATAAGAAAAATAAATCCCGGATGCGGAAAATCCTTCCCTTCGTTGGTCGATGTTATAATAATTAATGTCGACGATCGCACGGCCTTGGGACACTATAATTATACGATTGAATTAATGATTTAGTCGACGAGGATTCCGGAAACGAGATGCACTTTCACCGTGGCGTCGGTGCACTCGAATGTACGGACTTACTACACGTATGTTATAGATATATAAACGCGAGAGGAGGGAAAGCAGCCTTGGACGTATAAAACAGTCTGCCGTGTCTCGAAAACCTTTTAACTCTTAACGAGCTCGCCGATATCCGTTCCCGCGGTGATGCGTTCACTCGGTTTTACAATATAAATCTTACTAACAATTCGCGAGGAATACGGAAGAAATAAGGAGAATAACAATGCCAGGACCGTTGCACCTTTTAATTGGGTACGGGAGATACAGTGAATCAAATTGGATGCTTCAACTAATAACCTTTCTAATTCATTATTCATAGTCCTGGCGCATTCCTATAACGTATAAAATTCCAATTAAAAAACAAATGCGCGATTCTCTTTACACCGTACTGTGTTACAGTAAAAGAGTCGTTGGCACGAAGGTGAAAACGTAAATATATCCGCATTGAGTCCTGAAACTTGAAGCGTGAAAAAAAAAACGCATCTCATTCTTTCACACTCTCATTCGACTCTTATTCCGTGTCTCTTCGCCGATGTATCTCTCACCGATCTCGAAATACGCAAGCACCGAGCGAATCGTGTAACTTTCACGCTGTCTCTCCCTGTCTCCTGTATGTCGCACATTTCATCTTTTTCAACCAGGGTCATACGAGAAAATGGCCACATCCGAACCACACTATTTTTGTGCTATTGACGATCGAAAAATATCGCCGGACGAATGAGCGACACTGTGACAAAGAGTCGGAGAGTGACCCGAAATAATTAAAAATAAAAAGAGAAGTGATGGAGAAGGGAGGATGAAAGATTTGTGAGTGACGGGATTGCAGACGTCGCGAAAAAAAGAGACGAGAAATCATGACGAATGAAACGAGAGCGTAATAAATCAGCGATGCGAAATAATTATGATTGTTCGCTCGTTCGACGCGACCGTAACATCTTTTGGAAGATTTATCTCGATCGCCAGTGCTCCGGACGGATCGAACTATTGTGCATTCCCAAAACCGCTGAAAAAAATTATTTAATATATATTCCACGACGAAATGTGTTACTCGAAGTTATCGACCATGACAAATCGTATCGTTAGTATTTTAATTGAACAAAGATTAAATCGTGAGGAAACATGGTATCATCATTAACGAAAAAAAAAAATCGTTTTTGGCATCTTCCAGTGGCTCGCTTGAATTGAGGGCAGAACGGCTTTTTTGACAGAAAGTAAAGCAGGACATTAGTAATTGTCATAAACCAACTACTCGCGAGTTAGAAAATCGGTGTTACAGTATATGAGTATAAATTATTAACATTTTCGACACTACCTGTGCCCTTTATTCGATGCAACTTTCGGTTTATGTTAGCAAAATCATGTAGATCAGTGACAAACTGCTGATCTATGCGATCCAGCAGCACGTTGATACGAATGAAGTGATCCCTGCACCGCGCCTGCTCTAACGACGCGCGATCGCCCGTTCAACGTTGTACGTCAAATTTAGCATAAGAGCACATGAAAGAAGAAAATATTGCGCAATTGTCGTGGAGCAACTGCAAAAGTACAGAGGTGCAACGGTAGCGGACGCGTGACACAAGGCCGCGCGATCACCTTGGAACGGCCCAACGTCCTCTTTCCCTCGTGGCAAGAGTTGCAGCGGCCTCCAACGCCCTGCCGGAATAGCGGAACTCGTGATTTTACGGTTAGTCAAGCAGCAGCAGCAGCAGTAGAGCAGTAAAGCAATCTCGATTCACTGTAGCTCTCGCGTCGGAGCACCCGACTGCCCGACCGGGGTACCTCACCACTGGCCGCTGATCTTTGATTGATCGAGCGATCGTGCGCTCGCCCGATTCAGCCAGGGAAATAGTAAGAATCCATTCGAGCGTGAAGCCACTCCGCTGCTCCCGATTTCTAATCTTTCGCGTCGCTGTTTCTGCTCTCCTTTGATGAACTCGCTGTTCTAGCATTACTGTACAGAGCAATTGGCACCGACGGTAGCAGTAAATTATACGTGGCACTGAATGAGATAAATTATGTACAGGAAACATCATGCCAAATTCTCTTATCTCCGAGCGACTGTATCACTTGGAAAAATATTAGTCTGCGGATTGCAGGTGCAATGTCTTGATTAATTCTACGTGGTACTCACGGGAGTTACGATAAAGGTTTATTTGCGGCTGTGTCGTCGTGTCGGGCAGCAAGAGAGACTTTCACTCGGTACTTGGTAGACACTTTAAGAAGAACCGAATACACTACGACTGACACGTACATTTTTTTGTTGCCCAGGCAATTGCAGCACGTGGCATGATAGTGCAATTAGCCGTTAGAATTGGAGAGCACAAATTTTCTTTATCTCGTCGCGCTACGGTAAAATCTCGTATTGATTACCTGCCGAGAGAACCACTTGGTAACAGAAATACCGGCATGTGGAGAGTCGAGTTAGGGCGTGGCGAATCGATTATCGATATTTTATCTATTATACCCCGCATATTATACCGTCCCGTTGCTTATAATCTCTAAGCCCAGTTCTGAATCTGTGCAAGACGGCGAGAGACACAGTAGACCGTTATTTTGTGAAACTCGTTTACTATTTTTTGTGTTGTCCCTTTATTTTGTAATCGTAATGCAGAATTACTTGACGATGCACTGGAGTAATGGAAAAAAAGTAAAACCGCAGCCGGTAGGATTCGAACCTACGCTCCCAGAGGGAATCTGATTTCGAGTCGGACGCCTTAACCACTCGGCCACGGCTGCTAGCTCGAGTTCCACCCTTTCGGATTCTAGGGGTGGAAACTACTCTCCCCATCCCCATGCACCCAAAATATTTCGCTCCATGAATATCTCATACACTCAAATAAAATATCAAACTTGCATTATCGCCTTCATAAAATCAAGTAGCGACGCTCTGCTTTTTTTTGCTACGCTTGCGGCCAAAATCTGATAGAGTCGAATGAAATTCGAGCTAGTGGCGAAGATTCAGGTAGGATTCGATCAACGGTACTGATGCGGGATCGTTCTTCGGCTACGCATCCTGGGCGAAGAAGGACCGATATGGCCTTTTCTGACGTACGACAGCAAGTATAGAGCCAGCGATGTGCAATTTTTTTCACGAAACGCGAGAATCCCACCTTGGTACGTGACCAGTACTGTGTAATGTTATACAATGGTACACTGTTAAAAATGTCATGAAATTTCCTACATATTTAATATTGAATGTTATACGACATATAAAACCTCGGTAAATGAAAGTAGACTTCGAGTTTATTTCATGAATATTTTACAGTGAATTTTATAAACTGGTTTAATTTTTCAAAAAATATATCTTACAATCGAAAGCTTAGCCCTATACGATCTCGTTTGAGAATTATCTAAACCTGTGATATACGTTTATTAGTACAAGAGAGACAGATTCTATTGACCCCATGGATATAAAATTTATTGGCTTTTAGGATCGTACGATTAACGAATCTAACAGTGGAACCGGTTTTTTTTTTTTATAATTTGGCATGATCGTAGACCCGCGTGTTGGCGCTGCACACACTCCAGTGTTACCGAAGCGTTTGCTCCTTTTCCCTGTGAGTCACCGGGTCAGTATATTATCTAGCGGTTCAGTAGCGTAGTCCTCTAAAAACAAAATAAACTATAAATAACTCGTTTCTTCCCTCTACGCGATTGGTTAGTGGTCTCTAACAGTAACAGCAAAAGGTGAAACACGCGTGCGCCTGAAATAAAACACGTGGTTGGACTCCCCAAGGCAAACGATCGACCCCGCTCGAGCCTCGAGCGCAATTTCACTTCTGATCAATTCGGCTCGGGAACATATGAATCGACGAACGATGAACAGCGTACATCTAACCTTTTTACAAAAAAAACAAGTAATAATAATAATCAAACGTTATTTTTGAAAAAGCTCAATACGGAAAGGGAAAAGTATTAATTAGCTATTTTTCACGTCGTACAAAGTGTCGAACAAAGCGTCGAACGAATGTTTCCAAATGTTTCCACGAGTTTTTTTTTTCACGTTGGCCACGAATTTGAAGTTTCATCTTAAAATCACGTGAGACATCGGTGATTGGCGAAAAAAAAATCTTATGCTCACTTGGCTGTAGAAATGCGATACGTAGTATTGCACTGGCCTTTATGGCTTAACCTGCTAATGTAATTCGATATCGTTTGGCTGGGCTGGAGGTGCACCGCGAGTAATATTAGAACACACGATCAGAGAGGATGAAGAGAGTTACGGGGCGTTAATTTTTTTTCATGCGGTACTCGTACGGTCTAATGGGTTGAGCAATTGACCGGGCTAGATCGTAACATGAATATAATCTCGTTTTTCTCGAATCTTATTTATTACCTTCAACTATCGTTGCCGTATTCTTTTTCCAATAAATTGGCAACTTTAATCTCGATCTTGAGGTCGCTAACCATAAAACGACGATCGGTCCTCACACAAAATTAACCTCGTAAATATTGGAACGCGATATAAATTTGCAACAATAAACGCCGACGTGCGATACCCAAAGCACGATCGTAAAACCATCCTGAACGTCCTTTCCATCCGGCTCGATGTCGAGACAGCTCCGTGAAACTTTGGCGTGCACGGCGGCCAATTTGTTTCCAAAGCCTTACTTCTTGGTCTCGACGGTGTGTATCGACTTGTCTGTGTTCCCTGCATAAATTGTTACGAGCACGCAAGTCGTGACTGCTGAAAATGAAGCTGAGAGATTGACAAAGCGAGAGCAACGTCGCATTGTAAAAAAAAAAAAAAATAAGCAAAAGAGATTATTCCAAATGCAAATACAACAGAAAGAATAACGACACAGGAGGAGCGGCGTCAATCAGTCGAATAGTAAGCAATATAATATCAGCTCCAATGTGAGAAAAAATTGTTCGTGCACGCAGGTAACGGTGAATCGCAACTATTAATTACGAACGTGCGAGTGTACGATCTCATGTGGGAGGATTAATGGCCCGTTTAAAGTGTAAACAAATTCCTCTCTTCCACACGGGCATCGACTCTTTTACTCTTTTCGTTTCTAGTGTACGCCGGGAACGGTAGGACGCGTACCGTATCGTGTTTCTGATTTAGAATAGCGTGAGACATTCATAGTCCTTGTGCTGAATGCCATGGCGTTTATCTTTCTCTCCTATACTCGTCAAATAATTTTTGCACTCTATTGTTCTTGGTTCTTGTTCTCGCACCTACCTATCCGCGCACCAAGAATTCTACGATTTTTTTTGTCGTCGGTGTACAGTATTAATCTCGCTGTACGGTAATTTATCAATTTTTATCTATGGCGGTTGAGCGATTGGGTGGCCACCTCTGCGGTATCGCTATGGCAAGTGTGACGTGTAATTAGTGTATTCGTTTTTAACTAACAGACTGTCAGGCTGCCATACACAACAGCCTATTTGAGATATCGGAGTACGGAAAAAAATTACTTTGTACAGCAGCGGGCTCTCTAATGCTAATACCTGGAATTATTTAATCACCGTGTCGCGATAATTTTCAAGGAAATGTCGCTCCCAGTAGGAAACGACTGTTTCACCTACCTCCCGCTCTCGGTTAATTTACATATCTCCGGCTGTGCGTACAGCTTTAGCCCGGAGAGAAAAAAAAACCAGGCGTTGTAATTTAACTGTGCAAGGCCGCGCGTGTTAGAGATAAAGCGTATTAAAGAAAAAAAAATGGAAAAAAGAGACTCGAGTCTTTGAACGTACATAAAAAAACAAGAAAGATCGGACGGGCGCCGCCCTCGTGCACCTAAAATAAAACCGTTGCACGCCACACAGCAGACTGGGCACCTTTCCATTCGCGGACAGTGCAACAGCGACCAATCTAAGAGCATTGGCTATGCGATTATAGCGTGCCTGGGCATGTATTAACTGAACACGTTCCGAGGAAGTCAGTCGATTCTCAGGTCGTTTCCAGTTTGAATTGCATTTCGAGCACTCACTGATACAGTAGTAGTATACAGTAAAAATGACGAATATTTTTTACGACTGTCTCAATTGATAAGAATGATATTTCAGTTGGTCTCATGCACCTGAAAGTGGGGCAGCTAGCTTTATTGCCTCACAAATATCGATACAACCGGGATCGCAGTCACTTGCGCTTATTATTCAAATATTTCTCGACGATATAAAAATATGAAAAAATGCGAGCATGTCAAACATACTGAAAAAGCTGATCTCGCAGAGTAACAAGTCCAAAATCTTATTAACTGATGAAAATGATTCGTTTATTTATCTGAAGACATAAAAACTACATTTTTACAGTTTTCAAGTTGCTTTAAATTTTGTCCTTTTTCACACATTTTTTTTGTGTTAAAAAAAAAACATTGAACGCAAATCTAAAAATCTGGAAAAATGTATACGTACTAAAAGATGAACGAATCATTTTTATTTAAAAAAAGTTGAGTTTCCGGGAAATTTCTTCACCTTTTTTTCTTAGCTTGCCATTAATATTTACGAATTATCATTATGCAAAATCGATCTTTCGTTATCTTTACTAAGCATGAACTTTTACAGATGTTAATACTATCGAGGAATACATGCAATTTTATCTAATTTTTCTCACACTCATGCAAATGAACACCAAGCGACAGGGCTAAAGAAGAATGTAAACTCCTCTTTTCCTTTCTCGCCCTTACGGAACCTCCACGGCGCTGTTTGTCTGACACCCAAGCAACCGCCACCTGACTTCAGACATCTCTTAACAGTCGTAACATACACTGGATAACGTATATTATGGTCTGTTTCTACACCGTCGTAGTTTTCCTTCGCGTCGAGCCGAATAAATACGAAAAATATAATCCTCCTCGTCGCGCCACAAGTGTGTGTGCACGTGTGCATATACTTATATATAGTATCTAGAAAGTTATGTCTACATTTTATCTCCGGTGACCAGACACAACGCGTGACGACAAATTGCAACTGCGATCACGCTACCTGGGCCCTGAGTTTCAGATCAGACACTCTCACGTTGCAAGGAAAGCGGGTGCAATAATTTTCGCGACAAACGTTGGGAAAAAATCATGCGCTGCACACTTGCTTTTACAACTTGAAAAACACGTAATCTTTCGAGACGCGATCGAACTACGGTTGAAACGATCCGTTGCTCTCTCTCTCTCACTCTCTCTCTCTCTCTCTCTCTCTCTCCGGTGGCTAGTTTGCTGCAGAAGGATTAATAAAAAAGAAAAAATCATGTACGTGTTTCAGAATCTCGCTCTCACTATAAACGGACACCTAAATAAATTGGTCAATTAACGCCCGATCGTATCTCCATATCCCACGAGAGTGAAACTACTATTCGATATAATGCACTAAGAATGTACCGAAGTAGACGAAGTCAAGGAACGAGTCTCCCACTCCGTGCTTTATCTCTTTTACCTGGTGGATATCGAGAATCCGTATCGATAATTATGTTTCGATCGGGCTTTGTGCGTTGCGGCAACGGCCGCGCGGCAAAGAGGACTGCGAAATCTTTTAACGATTTATTATCACTCTCGGCTTCTCCGCCTCGATGAAGAGGGGGATACTTCAATACGCTGCGCCTTTTATGACCTTTATAATTTTCTCGCGATCTTTCGTAAATCGAGCAGTGGCGGCCATCAGTTCTCTCCAGGGTGTGCACACGCGCTGGTCACTCGTATGCATGCCAAGCCGGAACACGAACGGCCTTGCAGAAGAGAGTTGTCGAAGTTGACCGGCTGGGCACCGGTTCACCACGCCCTGCTCCGGCATTCCCTGTCGCTGTCTCCTTCCCATTTTTTTTCTCCTTTCAATCATTATTTCTGTCTCGTTCCCCTTGCTCCATGCGTCTCTCTATCTCGATCACGACTATCATCTGTCTAGAATCTACCGAGTGGGCTGTACGTGCCATACGTACATTACCAACTCATGCAGCAACAGTGATTAACTGTACAGATACATACACTATATCATAAAAATACGGTTCAAAAGATGTTATTCATTAATTCGTTGATAACTCGTTGTCTATTGTTTTTACTTGTCGCGATCCGCTTAAGATGTTACGTTCGGCCGATCGGATGAAAGTACACCGTTCGGTCCGACACGGCCAGTGTGACGAAACAGCGTCACGCGTACAAATCGTCGCCCGGCTTTGCTCTCAGCTGTGCTGGACATCGCGCGACAACATGTATATACATACAGACGATAAACCTATTTGGCACACACTGTACGGTGAAAGCATTTCAAGGAGTTTACATATCCTTTCGAATTATTTTTGGGTCTCGATCGGTCCGTCACTCTTACGCCTGGCAATGAAAAACAAAGGTTTGGCTTAAATAAAAGAGACTGTCGCAACGAGACGAGGAGCTCCCCTTAGATGTATAACCGATACGCAAGGCAGCACATTTAGAAACCTTCGAAACGTTTTTTTTTTTTACCTTCGAGCTCGAGAAATATTCATGAAATATAATTATATGAGTATTCGAGTGACGAAAAACAAAATCGGTAAAATATCACTTTTGGTAACCGAGATGTATGTTCCTAATAGTAAAAGTATCAAAACTTCGGACTCTTATTTATCACTCTCTATTGACCTCGTGAGCAAAGGTGAAGGTTTTTTCGATTTTTATGTGAGAGTATTACAAGCGTTTCGATTATATCGGGCTACTCGGATCTCTGAGGGCTCTTTCAAGGTCTTTGACCCTCTCGACTCACCGTTTCGAAGTGTACTCAGCATGGTAAGGTTCGAGGAAGTTCTCCGCGCAGTCTCTGCATTGGGACCGGTCTTTGACCAATACCTCAGAGAGCCAGTAAGCTTCACTACTATGGAGCACGGGTTGCGCGGGTTCATGCGATTACACAAAACACTTATTAATGAAAATATTATACTACACGATCGTTATTGAATTTGCTCACATCACAACCTGTGGAGTATAAAGTGCCACGCGAGTATGTCGAGTAATGAATTTCGGAGCGGGACAAGAATACGAAATTGATTGATAATATGTTTCACTGTGGTCTACATGCGACGAACGCGCGATCCATAAAGGACAGTTATTTGGAATTAATTTATACAATAATCTAGTAGCGACAGAAAGAAGATAAAAATATGTATTTTATGAAGAGACACTCGAGCGAGAAAATTTCGCGGAAAGTGATTCGGTATGCCATGTTATTGACGAAACTTCTTCAAGTTTATTGTCATGTAGTTACGTAGATCAACCGTCCTTCGATTCACGAAGACGCGATTGACACAACCACACCAGTTTTATTCTTTTAACAACAGTGCATCGATGTGCTACAAACAACTACACTACGCGTCACTTTGCTCGTTTCTCGTCGAACTGTTGCGAGAGCTCGTATTAATTTCGTATGCGATTTACTCATTCGGACAATTTTGCAATTGTATTCAAATCGTCTAGTGCGGTAAATAATAAAACTTCATTAGGCGAAAACTTTTAATCAACACTTTTATGACACCCATTCGTGAACGTCTCGGTTGGCAATAATAATATCACTTTTTATATATTTGCAGACGTAAGACGGCGGATTTGGCAAAAGGATATGAATTATGCATTCCAAAATCTGCCATAATAGAAGCAAACAGCTACTATTTTGACAGAATTGCGAACTTGCGAGCGCATGCACAGCACATAGCGAAGAGCTTAACAACGTAAAATGAATATGTTGCTATAATTGTGATGGTCGAGAATGGGAGTCGTTTTACTTTAACATTGACAAGGGCAGTCAAAACGGCCGCCTTAATCACGAATGTACAAAATTAATTCGATAATTACCGCGGAAAAAAGAAATATCAAGTACCGACATTCCTACTTCCTCAATGAGGACTTTGAATTTTTTGCAATATCATCTCATTTTCAATGTGTTTCGTGTAGTCTTTTCACCGTCTAAAGTAAGCACTAAAAAATGATGATTCATACAATAGCCTCGCAAGGATATTTGAACGAGAATACGACGCGTAAATATTATTCTATGAAAAAAAGTGCAATCTTGTTGCACATTTTCTTTCCGGGAGTGTCATACGAATGGGCCCGGTGTTCGACGAGTATGAAGAGGCGCTGTGACGTCCTTATCTGAGATTCGTCGTCGCGTTCGCTTAACGTGGAAATCTCCACTCTATCCCTCTCTCGGTCCGTGATTTCTCTGGACGAAGGAACCAAAGAGATGCAATGTTAAAAGGGCTACACATTTGTGGGCCGCTGCACCACCTATGTATATACATACAATAGCGGGACTCGCGAGATCTTCGACTCGAATGAAGCGTCTCTCGAGTCTCGTTCGAGTTGGATAACCCCGAGGAGTAGTAAATGACTCGCGAATGTGTATATTTATGTGTACCACACCGGTTCGAAACTGTGCCAGGGTGCGAGGGAAAGAGTGAAAGAGAGAAAGCTAGAGAGAGAGAAGATATGCATCACCCACTACAGATCTACTATCCACACCAGATTCTGTCTCGCTATCCTTCTTTGCTCTAGTTGCTGTTTCTATGGGCAAACACATACATACGAACAGACGAGAGGCACGGACGCTGAACGCTCTCCCGCGATCACTATCTCCTCTGCTTCGACAGTTAAGTCTTTGAGAGTTCGAGCATTGGACACAGTGCCCGGCGAAGAGAAGCCTGAAGGCTCAACAAATCGAACAACCACTCTCTGCCTGTGATATTTCATTACACTTGTGAGACTCGAAGATTCTATACTATATATAATATGCGAATATATTTATTGTTTTTTATTTTCATTGATGGACAATGCAACAGGTCGCTTCGGTAGGGGGAAGCGACTGCAACCCGGGATGAGTTGGCGAACGATGAGTTTGACCGATAAAACGGCCATCGCGTTGGTATACTATGTATTGAAATTTCACTCGACACACGAGAGCGGCTTCAGCGAACGACGTGACTCTTCGAACCGACAGCTTTTTCCAACTTTCTCTCGATTCAATTATATTTCTCCAGGGCAACCACACATAGATGCATGTACAGGTACCTATATAACCCGTCGCGTGAGCGAACCCACCTCGAGGCTCCTCGTTTTCTCGAGATCAAGGGACCCCGATACACATAAAATAGCAATGTTCCACCCCCGAGGCAAAGAGTCATTATGATCGATTATCGAATTACCGACCGAGGTAATTTGAACGAGGGAAGCAAAGCCGGTTAACAAGAACAAAATTGCCCCGTACGCGAGATAGATATTCCGCGGATCAAACGATTCGACCCGCCGAAAGTTACATCGTTTGAAACAGCTCCTCGCCCGACAAACTCCCATAATTCAAGCGTATGTAAATAAGTATGCACATTGATTTCTTAAACAATCTGACGATAGATTCAAAGACACCGAGCAACGATTAGTTTTAACTTATGTAATTATTGCGTTGAAGACATTGTGCGTTTTTTCTTAGGAAATCGTAATAATCGAGTTGACGCCATATCATCCGGGCATTCCGTCTGCCGTGCAACCGAGCCACTGATCAGTTTCTTCTTCTTCCCAGTAACCTACGTGCGTAGCAATTGTGGTGATGTGTCGAACAACGTCCGAGGAATAAAACCGACAGCGCAACACTCTCGCATTCCAGTGTACTCTTACAGACGCAATAATTAGATGGTAAACGCGAAAGCGTCGAAGTTTATTAGCGCCGTTTCATCTCCAGCGAAACTACGATGTTTCCGGTGACGTTCGTATACTCGGCCGTTGAGCTACGGGAGTAACGTCAACGAGAGCGACTACTTATAGTAGGCCTTTATGGCGTGTTGTAAGGAAAAGGAAGAAGGGGGCCTTGACCGACCCAGTGCGTGACGACCGCCTCGCACGCCGAGCACTGATTCAGCCGGCGAGGAATGTCTACGAACGGTACTACCGTGTTTGTCTCGCTGCTGCAGTCTCATTCGAAATCAAGTAGTTTCATTGCACCGTGGAATATTTGATCCAAAGTAGGAAAGAAACAATTTTCCTTATCGCCGCCTATTTATAGATGAGCGATTGAATGACTATCGTACTGTTGCCATTGTAATTATCGTCAATGTACGTGGTACTCGTCAATTATATTTATTATTAATTCACCGGGGCAATTATGTAAAGACCATCGCCGAGCTCAACTCTTTCGTCGTTTCACGAAGGAAGTTATTACATCGTCCAACCACGCGACGCTTCCTGTATAAACTATTACGTTGTTCTCTGCGCATCGCGATACTTTGTATCCATAACGCTTTATCATACCTGAGAAAAAATCAAATATTTTCGACCAAACTACCACGGATGAGCAACCATTCGGGAGGAAAATATGCGGTTGTTACTGCAGCGAAGATAGTAAATAAGCATACGTCGCTCTGGGATACGTAATAGAATTATACTTGTGATAATGGTTTCTGAGATTTTCAATCCATCGGGATTAAAATTCGATACGACGAACATCGAACGCGATCTCTCCCTGGAACTCGGTAATGAGCAAATTAATTGGCAACAGAAACAACGGCGAGGCAATAGCATTTTGATGTGAAATAATGAGTGACTTTGAAATGGGCTGTGCAAAATTTCGGTTTAAACACTCATAAAATGTATATGAAGTTTTATACATGCGGTACATGAAATTTCATTGATACGTACGTAAGAATATTGCATTTCGGGTATATTAAAAACAATGTAATTAGTGTAATATTTGCAATAATAACATTTTTTCCATACACGGATGTCTCAATCATGAATGCCATCATCGGTAATTTTAGTAAACAAATATCAAATTTGAGATTGAATTATCAAAGTTCAAAAGCAATTTGTACGAACTCTAATCTTATATACCAAGGTTCTATATTTTATATAACTTGGTATGTTAAACCTGTTGTAAATTACATAAAAATTTTTTAAGTGTACCCAAGGGCGCTGCATACGAAGCAGTCTAGAGAAAGAGTAGCACGCCAGCGTCGATTAATCGTTCCAAGAGGTTCGATCTTCTCGCACTCGTATTTCTTTCCTGTTGTACGTTAACATATTCTATGTTCACCTACTGCATGCACCATCATTTTAAGCTTACACAGCTGCAATTTTCGAATCTCCATCTCGTTTCTTTTTTACCAGGCAGATTAATCTTTCTCCACTTTCCACGAGCCTCTCTCTATCATTCTGGTATGCTGCCGATGTTGCCGTTCCCGATCTCTCGCGAGAGCGAGTGTATCCGGTCGTGCCTCTCGCCCCTCCGCCGCCTGGCCGTTCTTTTTCTTATTCCCCATCCTCTCACTCGCGCTTGTTACATTATTCCTATAGGAGGGAACGGGCGGACCCTGTTGTTGTTCCTTTGCGGTCTCCGGCGCTCAGTATCCGTGGCCTGCGGTTCTCCGAGTGCAAGATCCAGAAACTTGTAAATGCGACTCGCCTCTCACATCGACTCACTTTTCACCCGAGTAAACTGCAGCCCGCGCAAACGAGATCGCCTGTCTCCTCTGGCTATTTTACCATTTTCGGGGCCAATTGTCTTCTCGCTTCTGTTACAGGCTTCAAAAGATCGCTAACGAACGACTGCACCGACTATACCGTAGCGGGAACGCGTCCGCGAAAGATTCATACTGTTCTTCGAGGAAAAAAAAACGAAAAGGTAACTTTTTGTCCGGTGTGGAACGCTCCGGAACAGAGCTGACCCACTTACGGAGTCCTGCTCGCAAGAATGAAGCAAACCAATGAAAAATAAACCTCACGATTCAGGTGTATGCATGCACACGTGTATACACTCTATACTTATGCGTGTCTTCGCCAGAGACGCATTCCGAAATTCCTTCAGCTCGCGTGTCAGCCGTCTTTAAAATTTCGCCGGTCCGTACGACGCCGTTCTTCGATAACCCTCTCGTGGGTGTGCTGCATGTGCTACGAAGAGTACACACGACGGAGACGTGGACACTTAAAAGTATGTATATAGCTGTCCGAAAATTGATCAATCATTTGCATCTTACGATTATAAAAAATATATATATCAATCGCTACGGGCCAAACGTTGGAACAGCATGAAAAGCATCACAACGTGTCTCTTTCTTAGGATACTTGTAAGATACACTTTCTAGTTTCACGGTAGGGACGAGGACCGTCAACAAACAATCTCGGCGAGTTCGCGAGTGTAGACGACGACATTCCGTCCGTATACGAGGTTGTATATTATTAGCCCATAATAAGAAAGGTCGCCTAAGCCCCCGGGACAAAACTTACCAGCTATTTATAGAAAATAAGAAATATACGTGTTTTAGGATCCGCTATGAAAAAGAAGGGAAACGGTGAGATAAATAATTTCGAAGAAAAACTAATACCGATATAACAGGACGAGTTCTGGAGATTCTCGCACTGATCCAAAGATTTCAAGAGATCCTCCGTTGGTGCAACTTCTGCGCACGCAGAGCATGTAAAGTAAAGCGTTGCACGGGACCGGTGGTTCGAATGAATTGCGCACAGGATCGTTCTGTATCAGAGTTTAGGCTTTGTGAACTCGCTCCACTGGATTTCAGAGCTCTCGGTACCTCATACAACAGACGTATATATACACACACACATTAATATCTCGAAACACCTGCACCCGAGAGTTGCTTCAACTAATCGCATTATGAAGCTCGTAGCAACGGTGCTCTCGAAACTGTACAACACTCGCTTGAATAAGTAATATATGTATGGGGCATTTCATGACGTCTCGATCAAGATCTGACGGTGACATCTTAGATCAGCTCCGCAGTTTTTAAATACGAAATGATGTTCAAAACAGTTTTCAGCTGCGGTATCATTTTTCAAAACTTTGCTAAAATTTATATTTTTGTCATTTAAAAAAATACAAAAAAT
Source organism: Listrodromus nycthemerus (assembly GCA_963978505.1). NCBI lineage: Eukaryota > Metazoa > Arthropoda > Insecta > Hymenoptera > Ichneumonidae > Listrodromus > Listrodromus nycthemerus. The sequence goes on along the minus strand of OZ021679.1, from coordinate 11,577,607 downwards.
TCTTACATATGGTAATGAATTTTTATAGAAGAATTTGAAAATGTAGCCGTCATGTGATTGTGATAAAAATGAACAAATTTGAATAATAAATTATCCTGAGTCGCATAGGGCTGACAAATCTTGTGGTATTCTATAAGATTTTTTGGATTAAAAAACATAGAGATTTTCAAAAAATTTCTAAAAATGCTATCTCAGGTAAAAAAAAGTGTTTAAGTGTACTTTTGTATGAAAATTACATTGCCGATCGTAGATGCAATCGACAAATTTTTATCCAGGCGTCATGAGATGTCCCATATATACCTACATTTTTGTTTTTTTTTTTGGTTTAATTCAACACGAATGAAAGAGTAACGCGATACTAGTGTGCTTAATCTACACTCGAGCGATAGGGTTCCCTCGGTGCCGTCGAGTTTATTGCACCGTGCAATAATATACAGTTGTTAACTAATTCTTCTCTCTACAGATATGTTGAATAAAGATAGAAAAGTATGTACAGGAAGACAATTGCTCAACAATGTTAAGATCGAACAGTCGCGGTTACACCGAACGGCAAGACGATGAACACGTAACTACCGGAATATTGGTCTTCTACGGGTCGCGACGTCACACCGCAAATACGTGACTTCCGGTCGAAAAACGAGTTTCAAATTCTCGCCACATCCCACGCATGAAGGAGGTTCTACTGTAACGACGCATGAAAATACCGAAATGTTGGAGTATGAGAACCTTTTTAGAATGAAAATCCGATGACAAAAAGACAAAAACAAACCCAAAACGGGCATACGAGTTCAGAGCAATGAGAGTACTTTGCACGGTGGACGCTCGACGAAGCCCACATGGCCACAGGAGGGAACCAAAGTCGACGAGAATTCGAAGGTGCAGAATGAAAATTGTATGTCGGTACGAGACGGCTTGATTGAGAACTGCAGGCCCCTCTCCCTTCACGTACTACACTGAAGTTCTCGTTTCAGCGACACTCTCGTCGTATATGAACCTATTTAAATACACGCTCATGCGAGCTATATTCATCGAAACCAGCGGGCATTGAGACAGGCTAAGAGAGATCGATGGAAGTATTATACACCGGTGACTTGAGAAATCCATTAACTGACAGGAGCTCTTCGATTATATTGGATTTTTTCTTCCTTTTTTCTTTTTCGACCCATCAAAACGAAAATCTCGTAGAAGTGCGGCTTGTCCCGGGTTCCGAATAATATCGGTACCAAGTTTGTCCGTGGGGAAACGAAGATTCACGACTGTTTTGCGTCAATGATCGCAAAGTAGTTTGTTTTACAAATGGACAATCGTATCCCCATCGTTTATTTTCTGTAAACTCGTAGAATTCGACCAACGAATCTACGAAACTCTGTCCCGTAGTTGTTTTAAGCAGCTGAGCAAAAAGAAAGGACGAGGTGCAGAAGAAAAATCGTCACGAACAATCGAGGAGAGTCCGCGATGCTCGGGAATTTCGCTGTTCGGTTACGCAATGAGCAACAGGCAGGCGGTAGTTCGCCATTCGAGCAGAGCTCGACTCGCGACCGTAAAATTTCCCGGAAAACTCCTTCAAACTTTCGCATTCCATAGCGCGGTTCACGCTCCAAACGCCGCTAACAGCGGTCCCGTAGTAACGGCTCGCGGTTTATTGCACTGTACTATTAACTGCATTATGAGTTTATTTAGAGCTCCTTCTCGCTTTTATAACACTCGCTAATTATGAAATTTTGCAAGTCAAAGGCGAAAGGTGCGACGGACTGTAAGCCTTTGGACTCACCTAACGGACAAGCAAAAACCATTTTGAGATAAAATCTCGAAATCTCGGGCAAGAAATAAACAAAAATCGTATTATTTCACCAGTGGTTGTTCGAAATGTTTCGTTTGTTCGGATACTTTCTTCCATTCTAAATGCCGCACGGTAAAGTGTCGACGAATCGCGTGCGGGTTAGAGACGTCGACGATAGAATAACCTAGTGAACAGTCTCTCATACAGGAATCGGGCGTTACGCTTCGCTGAGTTTAACGGTGAGGAGACTCCGGCGAACGAAGAAACAAGAACGCAAACTATATCTGAGACCTCAACTCTCGCCTGAAAATTGGACGCCTCAAGGGAAACCTTGCGACGGGCGCAGCAGCCTAAGTAAAAAAGTTTGTGTAGCGGTACTTTGAAACATGTAAAATCGATGACTCGCCATTATGCTTCATTAAGTTGATCCCTACGTGCACACGTAAATATTCATACAAAATGGTGCAGGATATAAAGAATTAAGCGACAAAATAAAGTACCGAAGGGCAGCTTGACAAAACGCAAGTTATCCATTACTCGAGCGTGATAGCTTTTCGAACGAGGGTACATAAAAACGGCGGGTAATGAGAAAAACGCCTGGCAAGCGATAATTTACAACTTTATAAGCAATAGTAAAGACAAAAAAAGGAATTTCGTATTGGGGAATAATTATGCACGTTGGAACAGCCACTGACAATACTGACGATTGCTATGATTGGAGATTCAGATAATCTAATTCTCTACATTTTTATACGTTATAAAATTTAGCAGTGTGTTGTACACAAATTCGTTTGAAGTGAAACTTGTGTCCCGTCGATCAACCAAGGATGATTTCGCCATTTTTATTCGTCCGAAAAAAGGCAATTTGCGGTATTAAAATCGGGCAATCGAGAAAAGATTATTCGTTCGATTATCGAACATCGTCTTCCACCTTCATTGTCCAGGGTAGGACGATCATAAAACACATTTTCATTTGAGTCGTATGTCGCACTCAAAACGTTTGCGACAGTTAAATTATTATGAACTAAAAAAAAAACCGAAGAAAAACAATCAAAACCCAAAAAAAAAAACCTACACAAGCAAGGTTTTTCTTGATTGAGTTCGATTTTTGTCCTACTCAACAGACTTCCCAATCGAATTTAGTTCCCCGCCCAATAGCACATAATAATTGGCAACACAATTAACTAGTTAGATGGCAGGAACGTCGATTCCCCGGAAGCCCTATGAACGATATCCGACTCGATGACGTCGTCATGTTTGGTCATCCCAGTGTAGCCCCGACTTGTTTTTCTCGCTTTCAATTGATTCCGTTGCACCCTGAGGCGAAGGGAAGTATACAGTAATGAAAATAGTAAATAATAATTGATCGTTCAATAATGACGAGACCCGTGAGAGGCAATTTGTCCGAGTTGTGCAAAGAGTGTGTTCCGGATCTGAAGCGTCTATCTATGAATATCAATGAAATTATCGGCTATGGAATAACGAGAGCGAAGACAAGTGAGACGCATATAAACCGTGTTCACCGTGTCTACCTGTTGCTCCGACCCGTTGAGTTTAATATAGTATATAAATGGATTCCTCCGCATCACGGCCTACGAACGTCCACTCTCTCGACGAATCGCGAGAATCAAGTTACCGTGGTATGCGGTGCTCGACGTTCGAGTCGATCTTTCTCTTTCCCCAATCGCGCCACAACTAACGGGAGATTGATCGAAATACCAATCATCTCCTCGGGGTGCTATATATATATATATATATATATATATGTGTGTATAGATACATATATATATGCCTTATACATATAATATATAACCTTTATGGTAATTAAAATCTCGACTCGACAGTGGGATTATGAAACGAAATAAAGTAAAACCTTGCGACAAAGTAAAATATTCGTAGCCAAAATTTATCGTCAAATCGGATAAATCGAATGTATCGATACAGCGATGCAGGTGAAGGCGGCGAAGGTGGACTCGGAGTGTTGTAGAGCCGGAGTGGGGAGAAAACTCGGTCTCACACGGCAGCTTTCCGATCCGAGCGTCGAAACGAGGAATGAGATTGAAACAGGTTCGTTCGCCGAACGGTAGAAAGAGAGAGAACGAGAGACAGGGAGAAAGAGAGAAAAATACTGCCGCGAGGTTCCCCAGCGATGAAGTGGGGAGAGTTTGAGCCCCGCGGTTTCCAAGTGTCTGTTGGTTCGCTGGCCAGGAGCAGCAGCAACAGGCAGCCGTAAGCTAGCAAGAAACTCGCGTACACGCTGCCTGCCGCTGCGAGTGGAGGGACACGGGCCGGCGACAAATAGTCGTTTACAGTTATAGTCAGTCCGGATCGGGCGCTTGGTCAGCCGGGACCTAACACTCGTGGCCAAGTACTGATGGGCTATACCTTAATAAAGCCCGCAATCGAGTGTTGAGTTTCGTGTGCTACGAGAGCAAACTTTAAATTGTATCGTTCGATCTGTCGATCCATGTCGGTCGAAGTAATGCAGGAGAAGTGTGCAAGTGTATTTTAATTGAACACCGAAGACTTTTAATTGAAGTTTAAAGAAGAAGTAAAGATATTATTGTAAGAGTGCCGGAACCTCGAGGAATTATGCTACGATAAAATGTGGCATGTGAAAGAGTAAGGATACTTTCGTATCGATTGCCCTTTTATTTTGACACTCGATCGTCAGAATTGAAGAAGAGTTTTTGATAATTCGCGTCAAATGATAAAGCCCGGTAGGCCGTGACGATATTACATTCGAGTGACAAGTGTCCGGGGTTATCGCTCAAATACTCGATACTCGGAGTTGAAAAAAATGCAATGGTTGTACACACGCTTCAAGTTAAATAATATATGCGTCTGAATATCGCTTATAGCATTCTGGTTAACGGTACAACAGACGGAGATAGCGGTCACGCCGGAACCTCTGGCATTATAAACGAAATAACGCGTTATATGTGAGAGGACGCGTAATTTTCACGCGCGTTTTCATCGAGAAACACGGCAAAATATAAATTCCCGGAAAACATGTGGGGAAAATGCGACGCCAACATCGATTCATGCGAGTCGATCACACAGATTTTAAGATTTTCTTGTGATAAATTTCTCTTATTTCGTATCTCGCCAAAAAAACTACTCGAAAATTCAAACTACCGATCATGTAATTTTCCCAGAATCTTTTATTTTCCATTCACGAATCGAAGCTAAACTTTTAAAAATTTTATAAAATTAACAACCTCGGTATATGATATAATTCATATATATTATATTCGTATTTCCAGTTATGGCAATGAAATTTCAGTGATTCGAATATAAAAATGTTGTTTTTATGACAACAATATTATCACATAAATAACATTGTTTTTCATATACCGGTAACGCAATATTCTAACATACGTGTCAATGAATTTTCATGTACTGTATATACATAAAACTTCACATAAATTTCCTAGATTATTGAAGATAAATGTGTAACACTGTAATATACGCACAGTACAGTGCACGTATTTGACTTAAGCGGAATAAAATATCGAGAGGACTCTCTCGCTATATACAAATTTCTCTCTTCGTTATTCGTACCCGGGTTTTCTTGATCGGGGCTAATACGTCACGGGGCCACGCGATTCCCGTGCCGTGAGACTTTCCTTTCGTGGGATTTACTCACGCACGCGATTGCGGCGACGGACGGACGAGTTTCGCACGTAAAATGCATTATTCATTGGGAACGCGGATTTAACCGAGCCTTTTCTTTTGTCACATTTAACTATTTAACTGTTATAATCACATAAAACTTGTTTTGTCAAGACCGCCTATTCTCGTGATTGAAACTGTAAAAAATAAGAAAAAAAAACAAGTCGTGTTATCCTCTTGGTGTCGGGCGAAATCGTCGAATCGGTCTGAGGAAATCTCATGTATACGCATTTATATTTATTCCGTATCTGTATATGTGATAAACGGGAATAGCGCGCGACTCTCGGTTGAAAACATTTTTGCCGCTTATCGGAACAGCCACTTGTACGAATAGATACGTATCGTATTATAGCGGTTAGGTGGGGTTAGATGGTATTTCCGATGAGTATCGGCAGTTGCAACGGTAATACTTTACTTTTCGATAATTTGAACTTTATATTTCGTTGCTCCGTTGGATTATCGTAGCGTTCGGTATCATAGGTAAAACCCCCGCGGGAATCTCAACTCTGTTGACGATTTAAACTCTGATAATGACGCGTTACACTTAAGATTAATTATTTGCCATCAATAGTTAGATTGCGAGTGCATGAATCAGTTCCGAGGAAAAACCGATGAAAATAGTGCGAATGGAGGAAACAAAACATTAACGCTATACATAAAAATCGTGGAGTAACGAGACGCGGGCAGTCTCGTTTTTCGATCCGAACCATTATCTTCAGACAATTGAAAGATATACGCGGGTGTTAAGATGATTGATGCGTTCGCGGTAGAAATGACAAAACATTTTATGTATCAAGTTTAAAAATAAATATACACACAACATACACACACACCCATATAATAATTTTAAAAGTCCGTAAAATCGAAGAAAGATCTCTCGAATGCCGAGTATTGATACTGCGCATCCAAATGTTGTGATTAGACTATCCGCGAACGTCCTTAATTTCGTTGGAGAATCGAGAACTCTGTCTTGCACATTCCAGTCCATTTACAATCTACGTTATTAATAATAATATTTAATCGTATCGAAAGATATACGCGGGCGTTTAAATCATTGATTCGTCCGTTATAGAAATGACGGAATATTTAACGCGTAAAGTTTAAAAATAACAATATAATTGATAATTTTTAAGAATCCGTAAAATCGAACAGACATCTCTCGAGTGTAGAGTATTGATACTGCACTTCCGAATATTGTGATTGGACTATCTGTGCACGATCATAATTTTGTTGGCACATCGCGAAACCTGCCTAACACATGTGCCTTGGTAACTCACATTATTCATCATATCTGATCGTAGAGACAGTGCGTTTTCGTTCCTGTGCGATACTCACGTGACTGCTACGTCAAGTACAATTTCGCGCTGGAGAGTCAGTAGGACTATAAAAATCGAAAAAGACCTCGCATCGCACGTTCGAAAGGTAATATTTGTACGAGGACGTAGCAATAAACCGATCTTGATTCGACGAATTTCGCTTCAGCGAGAAGATTATTGTTTTCTGGAGGATTTCTATTGACGTTCCGCCGCGAGAGGAGAGCAACAATTTAACGCTGCGTTGTACAGTCGTCGTGGCTTCATTTCGAAAGCGGGCAAACCGGACCGTCCCCGTTATCTACGGTCATGCATAGATAGACGACGAAGTATGAACGATAAATTGACGAAGGTTATCGGTTTCCAGGGGCGGACTTCGCGTCTTATAATTATATATTTTTCGGAGTCTCCCCATCACACACGTATACAAATTATTTTCATATTTTTTTTTATCTCGGCGTCCCTGACAGTTCGTTGCACTTGTCCTTTGCAAGGACAGCGAGAAATTATTAAACATTCTTTGCCTATCCTCAAACCGGGACTCTATGCACGATATTCGGAAGTCTGATAGAATAAAGATAAAGACTTACCACCCGGTTTCTGGTGAAAAGATAGCGCAATTCTTGTTATAGCTCGTGAAAACGACCGAGCTACGAAAATAAACTCGAACTCGTACCGCCGTATAATTGTCAAAGTCACGATACACGACACATCAGAACAGGTAGAAAAAAACACCTGTAGACCTACGGAGCTTTAATATGAATATAATTAATAAGAGATAGATGGAAGGGGAATAAATAAAACTATTATCCGTCGATTAGTTTCTCCAGTTCACAATTAAATGAGGAAGAAACTGCGATGATCTCGAAGCGATAAAAATCGTTGGAATCGTCAAAGAATTTCGATGTTGATAGCTTCTAAATATCTTAGGTAATCGAGTCAAACTATAGCAAGAAAAATTATCTATAAAAGAGCCCCCGAACAAAAGAAGAAGTTACTTCGTGAAGGGGAAAATTAATATCGATATTAAACAAGTATCAAAATGTTAAAACCCACTTCTATATATATTAATCGATAAACTGAAAAAAAATCTTTTTCCCGAAAGTTTTTCAGTTCAACACGAATCGGATATTAGTTTTGATACAACGTCAAACGGACATTGTTAAACCAACATAAAATGATTTATCGCAAAAAACCTGATGAGTATTGAGCCAACATTGACAGATCTATCGTCTCATAAAAACCTGCATGTTTCGCGGAAAAGGTCGACGGTTGCAGCTTCGAAGAAAACTCGGATTACAATTAGATGGCTGGAGGTGGATGTCATAGAACCCGGAAATGTCCGGAATTCCCCTCAATGTAGCCACTGATATATATGTATATATATATATACATATATATATATATATATATAACACTCTCGCATTTCTCCTCGTCGTTCAATGTTATACCATACTGTTATCGTACGTAATGTGAATTTTTCAAGTGTAACAACGCCACGACCGGCTACAACGACGAAAGAAACTCGCGCACGTTATTGCGTAGTCTACAAGTGAAACGGGCCGTCCCAGCAAAATACATTGCAAAATTAAGTTAGTACCAGTGAACAGGCTGAGTTCACGTGAGCTCAGAGAGAATTCAGGGAGAATTTCGTATACTGAAGGAAAAAAAATTTGAAAAAAATCAAATACGGAAGGTGTTGAAAAGATTTATTTTGCATAAAAACAGTTCCCATATGTTATATGTTAACATAAAATTATTAAGTCACTCTTTTTAAATCCATGTAAATGTTTTTTAGAGCCTGTGTAATTTCTTTAAATGACATTTTTTTATCAACTGAAAACAAAATTGTCGAAAATGACACAAAAATAACAAAAAAAATTCCTACGTATTCAGAAAAATTGACAAATCATTGTCATAGACGAAAAATTAAGGTGCTACGTGATGTGTTGGAATTTTTGTTTCTAATTTGTTAATTTTGTACTTTTTATCGTGTAAAATTAATATTCTCAGTACCTTCCACATAGTTGATTTCTTTAAGTTTTTTATCTCATCCAGAAGAGTTTCGAATCTGTTTCTAATTTCTCTCTGAACTTGCATGGTCTCAGGCAGTTCGCCGGTACTACATCGACTCTGATAGAGAAGAGTGTTTAATGTAAAATAGCCCATAACTGAACGGTATGAGTGTCCTAAGCGATTCTAAACGGTCTGCTGTTCAATAATGACCTTCCTCCCTTACAGGAAATCGACACCGTAACCTACTCTCTTCGTATGATAATGCGCAACCTGGAGAGACTCTCGGGCAGCGATCAGGATTGCGCTGATCAGGAGATGTACATCGATCTGGACGACGCCTCGGTTGACTCGCTTACGGGAAAACGAGGAAGGGACGATGTCGTCGGCGGCGAGGTACATACTGCACATTAATATCGATATTTTCCCGGTTCTTACATTACGAAGACGATAAAGCTCGATTATTGATATACGTTCGGTTTATAAAAAAGGTGGGGGAGGAGAGTGACAGTAGCGGAAGCGAGAGGAGTCCCAAGCAGGCGAAGAGAAGAAATCGGGGCGGACCACCTACGACGCGAAGACGGAAGAGTGGAATTTCCGCACGGGAGAGAAACCTCAGGAGACTCGAGAGCAACGAACGGGAACGAATGAGAATGCACTCGCTGAACGACGCGTTCGAGGTATTTGCCAGCTCGAGTTGTGCCGCGAGCGCGTCCTTGAGAAAAACTTCTTCTCGTGGGAGTCCCCGCGCGGTCGTCACGCCGTAACATACAGTACAGTACACACGTACACATGGCAATTACGTCTGAGTACGAGTTTTATAGCGTCTGCACCGGTCGATCGTGATGACCGGAGACTCTGCTGTACAGGTGTGGGCACACCTGACGAGTATTAATTATCGTCTATTGCCGAGGGGTGGCGGACGGGCTTAAACGGCGTGTCGGGCGTCAAGTATCCATCTAATACAAGAACCTACGGTGTGTAATAGCTGCGACCCATCGCAACGTTGACCGATCACGCCTTCAGCCGCGGAGTCGCGCACGACTCTCTCACAGGTTCCTACCTGGTTTTCCCCTCTATATATATATATATATTTTTTTCCCTGGGCGGATTGAGCGCTCCTTTCGCGAGACTCTTCATTACTTGATAATAAGAGAAAAGCACAAAAGCCTCGACATGTCCCCGACGAGCTCTCACGCTCTCTTTTTTGTCCATGTAATGCGTTGACACCACGAGAAGTAAGATATTTTTTATTTGAATGATAATAAAGTCGAACATGTGGCGTCTCAGACGATGAAGAGATTGTAAAATAAACGTGGAATTTGCGAATTATTTTTTCCAGCAACTACGGGAGGTCATACCGCATGTTAAAATGGAGAGGAAACTCAGCAAAATCGAAACTCTGACGTTGGCCAAGAATTACATAATGGCACTGACAAACGTCATTTGCGAAATGAGAGGGGAGGAGCAACCTTACACGTGAGTCAATTTCTCGATTACTCGCGCACTACGGTAGACAAGAGTCAAGGCGTGTTGCTTGATCGTATAAAGAATTATGTTGTGTTTGCGGGCAATTGGCAGTATTTGCTTGAGAGAGACAGCCGTTCAGCTGTCTCCAACTCTCCTCCAAATAATGATAATTGAAATCGAGCTGGCAACAACGCGGGTCACGCGCCACACACGGTTCGGTATTATTGTCACTTCGAGAGACGGTTAATTTGCGCATGCATCACTTTATTGTTTTCACTACTCGTAATCGGTCAGACACAAACACATTGATTTTTTTTTACCTTTATTTTCTCGCGGATACTCGTGTTTCAACATGGATTTTCCACTAAATACCTTTTTCACATGCGAAACCGAACTCTTCTGGTTGTGACCCTCGAATTATGCACATCACGCTCTCGAAGAAGCATCGGTCGATGTTCGTCAATCCTAATGACTGTTGCGGTAACAATTGCGATACCAAAATGAAGAATCGATAGACTTTTAAAATTATCTTTTTCAGCAAATTCTTTTCGGATTGAACGGATAGCAAAGATCGATTGAAATGTATTGGAAGTAAGTCGCGATGCCGAATACTCCATAACACGCACCCGTGCGATAAAAATTGCTCTAGAGTCATAAAAACGTATGCGCGTTGGAGTTGTACAAGTTAAAACGGTGCGGCGAGAGATTTTTTTTTATGCTCCGTCTCTCTTTATCAGTCGAGATACGGACTATTAATCGTCAATTGTTGATTTATTTATTCTTTTGTCACAGATTCGTCGACGGTGAGTGCGGATCGAGCAGTGGCGATAGTACAGGACAGCTCGAGCTCAGCGGTGGCGAACAACCGGAAGAAGCTTCGCCCGATTCGATGCACGAGACCAATAACAACAGTCTTCTCCACGAGGATCTCGAACGCAGGATACCCTAGTTCATTATTCATTATTTTTTTTTACACTATTGTTGCAATCAAAAACTGAAGGGACAATGTATACCTGTCGGTAGAAGATTTGAGTCGGAAAAGAAGATAAAGCATTCGAGAGTGAAGAATATGACATTCTTGAACGCGAGTGATGCGAGGAAGCATGTGCCACAAAAAAAAATACTGCAGGCGCGAAAATGAGTTTAACGAATGCGCATAATGCGCTATAAAAAGTAAAGTGCCTGAAGATAAAGTGATCGATACGAAAATTATTAGAGGGAGAGGAGAGAGAGATAAGGCGAGTGAAAAAGTTTAAAAAGGAAAAAAAAATCAATCGCTATGGCCGTCCGGTTCAGGCGAATTTTATCGAGGACACGTGACGCAATTAAACTCGAGCTTCTTAACGACCGCGACTCGGCCACATTCGTCGCCGTGAGAAATTCGAGGTCAACCGAATGCAACTAACGAGAGTAGCTCCGGTTTCGTGACAGAACGAAGGAACCGAGATGAAAGTTTCGAAACATATACATATATTTAATAAAAATAAAAGGAGGGACCGGCAAAAAGCGACAACACACGCAACGACCTGCAAAGAAAATATGTGAGAAAAGATGAAAATGTATGAGAAGGCATGAAGTGTGCGAGACGAAAATTTATGAGACGTTCGGTATTCAGCCCTCAAATGCGAAACTGTGATAGAATCCGTTGTATTAGAATTGCCCCGTCGTGACATTTTTTTTCTCAGTGCGCCAAGAGCAACGGAGTTTTGCCAATCTGAACTCTGAACGCTCACACTTGTGCGGATCGTTTATGCACTTGCGATATATATATATTTTTTTTATTCATACTTAAACGATGAACAGTACCGACGTCTCATATTCTCCGGAGGAAAATGTGTTTTAATGTCTCGAGGCCACTGTTGTTTTCTCAAGAGATACAATATTGGCGAAACCGAAGAAAAATAGCGTACTTGTTGTTTCCTGGCAGCTGCAATAGCGAGAATACAAGACGAGTTGTCGGTCACGAAACACCCGGGCGAAATGATTTAATCAAGTCCACGGGGCAACACTCGACTACGTGGAGTACCGTGAGACACAAATCATCGGGTGCTATCGATGACATTGAAATTAATTAAGGATAAAGAAATATTCCAATCTTAGTGAAATAGCGAGAGGGCTGCGAGCAAACGCGAACAAGGTCCGCGACATTCCAAAAAACGCTCTTCATCAGGGGACTAATTAGTTTGTAGAGAGAAAACTCTCATCGACTCATAGAGATCTCGGCGCCGAAACTATTCTCGCGAGGTTCACTTAAGATGGTTGTGATTATATAGTTAGATTTTCTTGAGTAGTATATGTAACTCATCCTTCCTATCGGCGATGACACCGTTTCCGAGAGGTCAAAGAGACACTAACATTTTGAGATGAAAAGATCTCGACGGAATGGTTGTCTAATCCGATACCGTGCTTCATATATTTTTTTTCGGGCCGCAACGCGAATCTACCGTCCATCGAAAATGCAAACTCGATCACCAACCGTGGCTTTTTTTACCGCGTAAATTTACATTTTTCATCCACAATATCGTCCAGATTATAGAAAAAAGGAATACACGTCATGTATATGATGTTCAAAAAGCGCCTGAATTGTGTTGATAAAATTTTTCAAAGTGACGTAAATCTAGCGCGGACAAGGTCGATTCTATACAAATACATAATATATTTACATATACGCAGAATCATCTATTGTACATCTATTTTAACAGTAAATAAGTTTTGTAAGTGTCAACAAATATGCATACTCTATTTTTTTTTTACCAGATGTTTAAAAATCTACGTGCTTGATTTATCGGATAATATGAGAAGTCGATTGCCACTGATTTTTAGAACTTCCGGTATACGTGAGAAGCGAAAACGAGAGGAAAGGAGAAATAGAGAGACACAGAGAGCAAGCAAGAAATAGAGAGATAACAGGAGGGAGCGAGGGAGGGGGGAGAGAGAGAAAGGGAGAGATAGAGGCAAAGAGAGAGAGAGAGAGAGAGAGAGAGAGAGAGAGAGAGAGAGAGAGAGAGAGAGAGATAAATTGTCAATGCAATTAAATTGCAAAGCAAATAATATGTGCGTGGGAATATTTGTATATAATTTCTTATAAGTCACAATAAGTAATGAGAAATCATAATATATATATATATATATATATTTGCTCGCCGAGTGCCTGTAAAATTGTTGTAATCGTCGTCCTATTTAAAGTTCATTGTGCAATACAGACTTACTCCAATAATGAGGGTTGCACATTTACAACGATCATTCATCAACCGTCATCCGATTTTAATCGACAATAGCTACGTGTAATTTGCATTAAATTTTTGTGTTTTTCTTCGTGTATTCGACAATTTAGGTTTTAAACTCGGATTAATCCTAGTGCATCACACATGCCTTTGCAACTCTTCGACGCCACGAATGGATTTGGCGGTCCAGGCGTTTCATCGTTGCGCTCCTTTGCCAAGAGTCAAGATTACTTTTATTTACTTAATTCTATTTTTTTTTAATTGTTGTGAAATCGATACGACAGGATGTTAGCAATATATGTGTTCAGGTGCCATACCGGAGTAATAATTACGCGCTTTTTAAACGGACCTAAATCGACAAATTGTTGAAAACGTAAGATTTTCTTGACACCGAGCGGGCCCGCCGGACTCATAAGTGGTGTTTTGGGGTTAAAGTAATGGCTTGCATAAAAAATAAACAACTTGCCTTATTGCAGAAGTTTCATTGTTCCAGATATTTTCCCTTTTTTCGAGATTTTTCAACACCGCAGCGTGTATATCAAACACGCTTTGATGATAATAACGGTGCATTCAATTCGTTTACGAGTAACGAACGTATGACTTTGAATTTCAAAGGAACTAGCGCGATTGCAGAAGCTGTCGGCGTGTGTTACGATGCGAAACATGGCGACCTCCGTGAACACTGATGGAATGTGGCGGTCTCGGTTTGGCGTTATTTATTCGTTGCTATAACAACGGGTGTGCATGGGTACTGTTCATTTTTTAAATAGGAATTCTTAACATCAAAAGACTTTACGCGTGCGCATTTGGTTACAATCACGAAGAACGTCGACTCGAAAGCGCAATTTGTTGTGACACGTAGGCCCTCTACTGGAAAGACCCACGAGGATTAGATAAATATTCCGATTCGCGAGCGGGAACGTTCTGGGATCGTGAAGAGAGTCTCGTATAAAAGTGACATTAGCCGTGAATCAATTGTTTTGAATTCGTTAGAGTTGAACAGGTATGCTCGTTAATATTTTTTTGTTAATATCGATGATGATGCGTTAACACGATCAACCAATATATTCAACGACGAAACACAACATAAAAAATCTTCAGTTGATCATGGTGTATGAAAAAAAGAATAATATTTTTCTCCTTTTAGAATCTCGGACAATGGCGCAGCCATATGGAACAGAATTACCGAATAATCGCAGTCGCTTAGCGAAAAATCCAGAAAAAGACAAACTTATGAATGCCATAAACAAGAAAAATGAATGGATAGCCAAAGACTTCGGTGATATGGATCAGAGCATGCACATGCAATTGTCTGTTTGTTCCAAGCAACTGACGAATCTGCCGACAAAGTTTAGCGTTCACATGAAAAATCTGACACGACTAGATCTCTCTAAGAATAAGTTAACAAATTTGCCTTATACGCTCAGGTTGATAACCAAATTGGAGAGTCTGTTGCTCAATCACAACTGCATGAGGGACGTGCCACTTGTCGTTATGGAATTATCATATCTCAGAGTATTGCAACTTTCCGCCAATTGTATAGAAACACTGCCCCCAACATTGGGCAATATTCTTTGTCTAGAAACATTGATACTCAGCTCAAACAAACTTCAAGAACTGCCGGTATCTTTAAAAAACTTGAAGCAACTGAAGACGTTCAATGTGTCGAACAACTGCTTAAAAAAAATGCCATCCTGCTTGGGAGACCTCGTATCTCTAGAAACAGTAATTCTTAGTTCAAACAAACTCGAGGATCTTCCCGAGTCATTCAATCGACTGAATCAACTGAAGACCCTCGATTTGTCGTTCAACTACTTTAAGGAATTTCCTGTCTGTATACTGAAAGGTATGCGAAGTCTGGAATCATTAAATGTATCATACAACAAATTTATAAATGTTACTACGGCGCCTGCCAGCGAGAAATTAAAACAATTGTACATCAGAGACATTGGTCAGCACTCGAAGTTTCCGCTTTGGCTATTTAGCGGATGTGCACCTAGACTCGAAGTACTAGATCTCGAAGGGACAAAATTTCGCAATTTCAACATACCTGACAACTGTCCTGACCTCAGTATCAAAATTTTGTCTCTGAAACGCTGTAGTTTCTATGATTCGTTTGTTAACGAGTTGATGGCACATACCAATCAGCTCGAATGTTTGCGGATTGGCAACGGCTGGATGGGTGGAAGCGGTAATGCTTTCTGGGCGATGCCAATAAAGAATCTCAAGAATCCCGAGTTCGTAACGGAAATCGACTTAAGAGCGACCGGGTTGCCGGTAGTCTGTACAGCAATCGCGCAGTTTGTCAACTTAGTTCGATTGGATATTGGCCAGAATAATATCAATTGGTTGTGTAAGGAAATATGTTCCCTGAAGAAACTTGAAGTACTGCTGGTGGATAACAACGGTCTGACCAAATTTCCGGACGATATCGGGCTCTTAACAGCTCTCAAGGAGTTGAAAGCCAATGATAATAATCTCGCTCATCTACCCGAGTCCTCAAGGCATTTGAAGGATCTCGCGTATTTGGACTTGTACAACAATGAGTTCATCGTGAGACCGATCGATGTGGAATACATGGATAGTCTTGTCGGTCTCGATCTCGATCAGAACAACTTGACGATTTTCGACAGTGATTTTGTAAGACTAACTCTAATTAACTAACAGAGCTTATATGGTCTCGAAAATATTACTTTAATCAACAGATCAGGGGTACGCCATACGAGACTCTGA
Organism: Listrodromus nycthemerus; assembly: GCA_963978505.1. Classification (NCBI taxonomy): domain Eukaryota; kingdom Metazoa; phylum Arthropoda; class Insecta; order Hymenoptera; family Ichneumonidae; genus Listrodromus; species Listrodromus nycthemerus. Next base: position 11,561,399 of record OZ021679.1, on the reverse strand, counting down.
GAAAGGCTTTTCGCAATCGCTACTGGAATGGCCAGCACCATCGGTGCACAGGGCCAAGGTACGAAAAGGATACAGAGGAGCCGACTGATATGAGTTCTAACACTTCTTCAATATCATGTCCCGAGGGAGAGACTAAGTCAGTTTTACGAGGCTGTGACTACTCTCTGCATTTGAATCAAGAAATATGTTTTTTTTACGACAAACTAAAATTTATTTTTACATTTTCCCTAGTGTTGACGTAAATTCTAATAGTAGCGAGCATATTGAGGAGGACTGGGACAATTCCGCCGATGAATTCGAGCCTGGCCGTAAGAATCATTGTCAATTATTTTCACGAATGGATGATCGGGACATTAAGTAATACCCTACATTAATATGTTTTTCAAGGCGAGGTCAATCAATCGTCATTCGGGCACTGGTCGGACATCGAGAGGGCAATGGCAATGGGTATCTATTCCAATCGCTTTTGTCCGGCTGATTTACATATAGAACCGTTCAGGAATCGTGTAGCGCACACATATGCGCAGGGTAAAAACGAATCTGCCGCAGAGGAAGGCCAATTCGAAGATGCCTGATACAGTATCATCACCAGTATATTGAATTTTACGATGCCAAAGCACCTGTGGTCGAATTCTTTAAACGGAAGGTTGTATAGAATATATAGTAGAGCTGATTGACAGCAAAGGTTTTTGATAAATATTTTTGTAATTCGTTGTTGGCGAAAAGGAACAACGTGTATGCATGTGCAATGAATCATCAATCACAGGACTTTTTATAATAATAGAAAGAATTGTGTTGTTCCAACGCAATCTCATAATGTACTCACTATGTACTTTTCGTGGTTAAGCTCCTTCAACGCTATTCCCACTGTGCTTTTATCCCTGGAGATTCGTGAAACACAAATTCTTAAGATCGCGGCACACGTCCGGTCAGAAAAAAAACTCACGATCATTCACGGTCGCGAAACTCTGCAGAAGTGGACCATATCACAATCGATCATTCCCTTAATGGATCGTTAAAGAAACGATTTGCGTACACGCGCATACCGTTGTTTATCGATTGATTCGGAGCTACTCGCTTTGGCGAAAACATGCGGATTATAATTACCCAATTGTGTGCCGTGATACGATATACTGTTCCCGAGGAAAAAAGCCCTGCCGTACGAAATCGTTTCCGGAATCACGATTCCTAGACATTTGTGTAATGCTCTTTGAGTGAAGCCTTTCTCGTGTGGTACATTTTGATACTTCGGTTGTTTGAGTAGTTTGAGGCACTTACTCTCGCACCTCTCGATGATTTATTTATCTCCTTCTTGTTCTCATCATCCGTTGCTGTTCCATATCGCTTTCATTGCATGCTCCCTCCCCCGTAACGTTGAAGAGCTTACACATTTCACAAGTACAACTGACTGGTCTCGATGCACCAATATCCTTGCAATTAGATTTAATCGTCTTTGCTTTTCTTTGCCGACCGACAAGTTTACCCCGAACATTGGGGTATTTCACGGTCTTCTTTCGATAGTTCTTATACTTCCTCGAAGCAATATCGTCCCGTCCAGACAATTTTTTCGTAACTCTTCTTTCGATACTGCTCTTTCGTATTTTTACTCGCCCCGAAATGTCTCTACCATACTTTTGCATTTTCAAAGTATCTTCTTCTCCACATACATGACGTTTTTGCGAGTTGAAGAAACGTTTAATCTTCGCGCAAGGTGACATAGTCCTTTTTGATTGTGCACCAATCGAATTGTGATTAAAAGCATCGTCATCAAAACCGGTCTCATCTGCACTATCGAACGATACGTTCTTCGTCCTGGCAATATTCGACGGGCCACCGTCGTCATTTGACAACAACACATCATCCTTCTTTTTGTTATCCGATTCTGAAACAATCTTTGTGTACTGGCCGTTCAGTTCGTCGATCTCCTGCGTTCCGGAAGTAGTCAGTCTCCGAGATGTATTGAATTCCTCTAAGTTGCTGTTTTCAAACGAGTGTAACTTTTCATCTCTCCCCCTAGCGAAGACAATTGTTAAAATATTTTTTTTTTTCAGAAAATTACTTATCACGGCGAGGAATTTCGTTGTTAACACGCCTTACTCGTAGTTGAGACGGAGATAATCCTTGTAACATCGACAGGCCCGCCTGTATGACACGACCATAATGCACCCCAGTGAAACGATTAGCAGAATGCTAGCAGCTACGACGAAAATCGTAAAATGACGTTCGAACAGGTCCTTTTTTACCGTGTCTCGAACATGTGATCTGTCGTACGATACTAATGGTTATGCAAGTCTGCTATTTCGTTGTCTTACTCAACTAACTTAACAGCTGTATTTTTTGTATAGTGTTTGTAATTTCTTCGAGGCCCCGCGTCACTGCGGCCAGTTCTTGGTGTTTTGGATTTGTGTTTCCTATTTTTTCTTTTCGCCTTCTTCGTGTTTTTCCGTTTTTCCAACCGTGAGGCCAGATCGGCTCGGCCCAATTTGTGCAAACCAGCCTCCAACCACTGTCTGGTGCATCCTATCGTTTTTCCTCTCTGATTGCACTCGTACAATGACTCTAGACACTGTATTCGAGAATTCTCGGTTACCCACTCGTCGCTATACCCACGATGCGTCGTTACGCGTCTCCTCGAAGTTCCTCTACTACCAGGCAAATAACTTAGAAGCCGAGAACATTCCTCAGGGTACAGTCTGTCCGCGATGAATTGCAAATCGTTGTCGGTTAAATCTTCACCTCCTTTGACACAATTATCCTGTTTTTATATATGTATACTTTAATAAACTATGATCCATTATTTATTCGACAACATTTATTCGTCTTCTTCTTCGACGCAAGGGTGTGGGTGCGGGAGGAAGAGCAAAAGATGTTTACGAAGGGGTTATACCGTTCAATCGAATCATATCGATTAAATTCAACCATGTTCACTTACCCACACAATAACAAATGTCAAAAGATAAAGTCGTATAAATTTCATAGCAAATAAACGCCCATGGGTGAGCGTGTGTATATATAGTACCGCTATAAAATTATTTTAAACACGACATAGGAGCTTGGACATTAAACATCTGTCAAAATCAGTTGAGTTGAAATACTCGATTAAACGCGTATCTTTAAACAAATGCCGGTTGAAGCTTCCACTGCAGCATTGTGCTACGCAGCGACTCACTATCGCAATCGCGTTACTCGTTACCGCGGATCTATACATCTAGACATCAGACGTTGTTATCGATGACCAAATCGTTTTCGATGTGCGATTCTCTGAAGGTACAAGTCTTTCTTGTACATGAAGCATTTGCGTCACACTTTCTTCTCTTCGTAGGTTTGTTCGTTACTTTCGAATCTTTCTTGTCTTTCGAACGAGCCGAATTCTCCGGAGACGTTACAACAATTTCCTTTTCGTTATTTGCATCCTTGTCGCGTTCCTTCACCGTCTTCTTCCTTTTCTTTTTCTTCTTCTTCTTTTCCTCTTTTTTCCTATTCGAATCGCCTTCGCTCTCTTTTCTTGTTGATACGTCTTCGGAGGAAAAGCACAATTCAGCTATACTCTTCAGCCTTCGTTTCTGGCATTTACCGTCCGAACAAATAGTCTTCTTTCCCGAGGCTCTCGTCTCTTCGACTTTAGTATCGGTGGTAAGGACGCTGCACTTACAGCATTTGCAAGAAGGATTCTCTTTTCTCAATATATTAGCGAGTTTCTCGTGCAATTTTTTTAACTCCAGACGCTTTTTTGGTGGATTTGTGAATTGATTACCCTTCTCAGACATTTCTCGTGGTTTCGTTTTCGTTGATTTGTCGATTTTCGGAACCGGAGCGGTCTCCTCTTTTACGATACCCGTACAATTTTTATCGCATCGCCGATTTCGACGATTCCCCAATTTCTGAGTTTGCTGTTCACCGATGTCCTTAAGAATTTTTTTTTTTTTAGGCTTTCGTGCCCGTACGACCTTTTCACGCACGCAGATCGACGAGGGTAAACGAGATTGCTCTTGGATAGAGGAACCGCGCTTCTTTCTTCCGTATTGTGAGTCTCCAGTGGTCGATCCACCCTTTTCTACGTCCACATCCAAACTGGAAGGTCTTCGAGTCCAACGATTAGCCGGTGGACAACAGTCGTCAAACTTTTTATCTCCAATGGGAAATAACCTTCCCCGATTGTTCTTGTAAAGAGCGAAGAATACAGTGGCGAGAACAGTAAGAGCTATGATACCAAGCAGGATTAGAAAAGCCGTCCAACGAGTCGTCGAATCATCGTCGTCGGATATACGAACTCCATCGTGACCACCCTCAAAATCACCTCTTCTTACACTACTGGCCGGAATAATTACTTAATACATATCATCGCTACACGAATTGCCAGTGTTCATTATTATCGTACAGTACAGACCTTCCCCTATAGGCTTTTGCTTTCTGAGGAGTACGATAGACTTCGAGCACGGCTTCTTTCGGACGTTCTTTTGACTTTCCTTCAGTCGAAGTGACTTGAACCGACTTAGTAATAAAGGTTACTGATGGTATCGTAGCTCGTCTGGCAGCGTTTCTGGACAATCTTGGGCCCTCAAAAAATTGCTCTTCTCTTTGATTTCTCATTACGTACTTAGCCAAGTCAGGCCTCCCCAAAGTGCGTAATACAGTTTCCATCGCAACGCGAGCCCACTTGTTGCTATTATCTAAACAAGAATTTGTCCTTCAATTTATTCGTTTCCGTCATTGGCTACATTCTGGATAAATTCCAAGGAAATTTGAGACACGTTGTAAATGTATTGGGAATTAATTTCGCGTGCAGCCTTATACAGTAGCTTCAAAAACCGCTACCTGGCAAATTGCGCTTCCATTCCTCGAGTTTGAGACGACAATTTTCGTGACTAAGAAAAGATATTCCAAGTTGGCGTCTCAATACTGACTCGTCATCGAGCGTTATCTTTTTCTCCGATTGTTGGTACTCGTTGTCCGTCATCGATGTCTTCAGATACATAGCCTCTAGTAATTTTAGGCATTCTATGGGATCTAGTTTACGAGACAGATGCTTTAATTCCATGTCGTCGAATTCTTCCGAGCTCGAAATTGTCCACACTACCTAAGATTATATCGGTTATAAATTTTTCGAATAGTAAGAGCTAACGAAATCGTCGAGTACAACACAAAAGACATACAGACTGAAAACGATTTGTGGTCCAACAAACCCTGTCGTAAACTTACCTGCGTTAAAACAATCATTAGGATAATATCAAAATTGCAGATACATTTCATCGCAAAAATAGTAGTATAGGACGTATAAAATCCAGTGACGATACAACGACATTTCTGTCACAATCATGACGGACCGGAACAGTTGAGAATCTTTACGTCATAAGGGTCATCAATTTTATTTCCTCTTATTCGGAGAGTATGCTCGAAGCTCTGAATCTTAAACGACGAAAGTAGCGTGTATTTGCTGCTTTTCGGGTCCTAGCCCGGAGCCTACTTACTACGAGAATGTGTCTAACATATCACAGGGTCAGCAAGAGACGACCCGAATAAGTCCAGATGAGCTTCGCTGCTGATATGAGAAAAGACCTAAACCGCTCGATAATCGTTCTCGTATCCTTTATGGCTTTCGAAAGAGTAATCGAAAGAGCCTGCTTCATTCAGACACCACTCGCATTTCACACTTTCGATCTTGAGCTTCTTTATCCTTTATTTTTAAGGTAATTAACGCTGAAGATGACGATGACGCAGCATTGTCGAAGATCAACAATTTATTCGTTCGTTTTCCCCGAATGGCTTCGAACGGTAATAAATTACCGACGTTCAAAGATTCCAATACCAAGAGGGAACTCGAGTCCAAGCTTAACGATCTTCTAGAATTCGGTAGCGGCGCCACTAAGTGGCCGGTAGTACGAGAATATGTCGACGAAGATGAAACTACGAGAGTCTCAACATCCGAAGTGTCGCCCTTTATGCGGTAGAGAGCATTTTTCCTTGATGGCTACAAACCACTAAAATGTTAAATATATCTACGGATATATTCACAGATTCAATCCGGCTGACAAGGACGAGGAGGAAGTTCAAGAGGAGTCTGTGGAAGACACTAGTGAAGAAATTGAGAAGCAGAAAATTGCGAAACATCCAACAAAGCATGAAAACAAACACACTGAGCTAATCAAGAAGATACGAAAAAAACTAACCGACAGTAATGAAATCGTAAATTCAATAAAACGTTTAAACGGTTTAATTTTCTGTATATTTTTCAGAAGAAACCAAGTTAACGGTATCACTGCCAGTGGCTATTGTGATAGTTGGAAGCATAATTCTGGTAACGTGTTGTTGCTCTCTGTATCTTCGGAATCGATTAGTAGCATGCATAAATACAGTAACTGGGAGAAAGAAGAGAAAGAGGTGGCATTGTTTTCGTATTAAATCGATCAATTAATCGACCCCATATTGATAACTTTGTCGTTCTTTCCGAGCAGTAAAATGTTAGCGGTAGATTCGGAACGCGGCAGGCCAACACCGAGAATTCGAAAGAAATCAGTGGCTTCGAATAAGAAGAGGGCGAGATCGTTGTCGCAGGACATTGTTAATGTAGCAACACAGAAGAGTAGTACGGTGGCGACGGGTAAAGATATCGAGGAAGAGTCCACAACCGGTTGTTATCGGTGCTGTAAGAAAAAGAAGAAACGTGAAAAAAAGTCGAAACTATAACGTTACGTGGAAGATTATGGAAACAAACGAAATAGCCACTATATATATTATATCGAATCGTTTACACACGCAGCTATTTTCACTATTTTATTCGATGTGTTAATTTTACTATACGATATGGACCATCGACTGATTATCTTGATGGCTGTACTATACATGCAATTGGATTCTCGAAGAGTTCAATGCACCATCGATGTGAACCTTTCCGAGTTGGAGTACTTGGCTGGACATCTTGATCCATTCGAATGTATACGTCTCGTTGCAGCCCTCCACTACGCCACTTATGAACTTCCCCAGAGTATTGCCGGAGCCGGTAAAATATTCCGTCTATCAAAATTCTAAAACGTTGAACGACAGTTTAACGGTGAAAAATTTAAGAGCGAAAAGTTGACGAGGAAATCCCGTGTCTACGTCAACTCATCCATTGGAACAGTTCACCTTCGGAAGGTAGAGGAAAGACTCACGAGGCCCTCGAGCATCGTCTTCGTCAATTGAATCGAAACGATCTGGCGGATTGGTTGGGAACAACGGCTTTCAAGCAGCTGGGAAGGGATCTGGAGAAGGCTCTGGATAAACCTTTCGGAGATCTTGGCGAACTGGAGACCGAAACACAGTCAGTTTATATTTGTATGCAAATGTATTGATAACAATATATGTAGATGAGAGTCTGACAAAATGGGACAGCGGCGGTACGACTTTATTTTCCAATAATTTTTGGATGTCCCATTATGTTTCAACGATACATCCGCACCTACAACACCGTTTTGTCCCATCTACCATCACCGCCACTATTCAAAAGTTATTGGAAAATTGCTTTTTGTCATATTATCCCATTTTGCCCCGCTCTCCTCGAATTACATATCCACTTTGATCAGGTACCCGATAACCATCGATCCCATGGATGAGCCGACTGAAGAAGATGCCTGGTTGCCAATAGATACTCTGCTAATGACTCTCCTCGTTGGATTACTCGCGACACTTGTCACGTTGATATTAGCGGTTGTAATCCATAAAATTAGGGTACACCGACACTGAAATAGGTCTAACAGAACTTTGCAAGCGCACACAGTAACAAAAGTTTGTACTCTTTATAACTTATCGTCCATAAATATTCACGATGTTTAATTTGCTACTTTCCCGATCGCCCCTTGCGACTCCAGTTTTACGAACAAAAGTACTAATTAAAATCGTTATTAAAGTGGGAAATAAAATAACAGTTTTGTGTATTCAAAGCAAAAGAAACGAGTTTGTTACTTATTTGAAAACATTATTTTTATATTTGCAGGAGATACATTTCGACCGTGCAGAGGAGACAAATATTGAGGTTTATGAACTCGAATGAATTAATTCGATTTAATCGGGCTCCAAAAATCGGGTACTTATTATGTATTCATTAGTTGATTCCTTATTTTCATTGTACTCATCGATGCCTTGTTTGATTCCTTTGAAGACCAGACCAATCGCTGTGTCAAGAATTTCCGGAACTGCAACGGTGCATTTATTGGCCAGCCAAGTCTTGATAATTTTTTTCGCGATAGGCTCAAGTAACTGCACATTCATATACGATTGAATTCAATCGAGATGTTAAAAAGTTGTGTCAATGAATAAAAATTTGGAGAATATGAACTCACATTGAACGGTATCGTATCTTGTCCACGTCGAGCGTGTCTTTCCCCAGCCATGTGAAGAGCAGCAACGCATAATTCAGCGTCGTGAATGAATTCAATCGCTTGACTGAATGTGCTCATTATGGTGAGACAATGAGCATGAAACTTGCGATCTTGCTTCAGCTCGCTCAGTTGTTTTCCTCTAAAAGTGGGAAATGCTTCCTGATATTTTGGATGTTCGTGAAAGAAACTGCAAATTAATTGTGTATGTTGAAAATACAAGCAAGAATCGAGGAAATGTTTTTTTTTTAATTCCAAACTTGCCTTGTCATTATTTCCACACCTATGTCGAGGCCATTACGATCGACGATGTTCCAGCATTCGCGTAGAAGCTTTTGTTCCTTCACGGTCAAACCTGTACTCGGATTAATTTCTCCCTCGTCGCGCACTGCAAATAAGTAACTGAAAACTGAGCCCATGACCAAGATCGGTTTTTGTCGCAGATTTTCTGCCAACTTTTTCCTGCAAACGAAATAATTCAACCGAATGAATTACACACTGTCTTGGGTATTCAATTTTGTTAAGTCTCGGACAGCACCGAAGTTACTTCAATCGTCCGTTATGTAAAATGGACTGTACTGTAAATCTCGCGCGAGTTTTTAAAAGGATTATTTCCACGGAAGTTGTATACTTCCGTGCGCAGTGTTGCCGCCCAATTAGAGGGTACGTTTTTCGGAATTGATCGTGTTACGTCTCGATCAGAAATTTCACTCCACTTCGATCAAGGAGAATTCGTAGCCTCATTTTACACGTTACTCAGGGGTGACGCTTTATCGGGCACTTGGCCTGTGTTTTGAACTTAACCTTTCAGTAAATACTTCGGAACAAGGCCTAGAGTGTATATATTTAATATCGAAAAAATATTATTTACAGTAAAAACTGGAAATCAATAGATTTCAAATAATTATGTTAAACTAGACAAGTTCTAGATGCTACTTTTCTAATGTATAGAACACGATATCCGACTATCTCTCACGCGCGACACTGTGGACGTGTGACCCGAGACGATTCACTATACAGTTACTCGCCGTTTTACTCCTGACCTATCGTAATACTTGAGCACGCACGTATATAGCTGACATAAAATTTACCATCGCGAATATGTATATATTGACGTATATATGTATATATTCACGATATATATATATATTGAATAGCAATTAGATGTTGACAAATAATTGTTAATAAATAAACATTCAGAAGAAATGAATCTTATGTTACGTTATGTTATGTTATGAAGGTTATTTAAATGAGTTTACCTTCAGAATAAATGATGAAATCAATCAATTGATAAATTATATAAATCGATTGAAATGAAACGTGTATCCCAAATTTTGAAAAAATATTCAAGTCAGAATCGAACGATGATAATTGACTTCCGAATTAACCGTCCTCACCAGATACCGAATACCGGAATCAGAATCGAATGATGATGACGGATTTTCCAAACGAGGTAGATCGATGATTTCGATGATTGAATTATTTTTCGGAGGAGTATAGTCGATTTCGATAGGATGATTCAGAAAGATGTAAATGATTTTTTTAAACTAAATTAAATCGAATACTGTTCTTCGACAATTTTAAAACTTTAATGTGCGTGAATACAAAGATTGAGGTTCATGCCTCGATCGCAATGAGATTACAAAACTTTTCAAGTTCGCGGAAAAGTAAAAAAACTCGCAGAGAAATAAAAAAAAGTTGTAGAAGTGTCGAGTGCTAATCTTCATGGTTAATTCCTGTAACACCATCGTTCACGCATTCTTCCATTTATCGTTCTAACTATGTAAACCCCGCGTCTAGACGACAATATAACGATTATCGATTATCGATATTCACGGTTGAGGAGGTGCTGCACTCATTATGTCCGACGGCAGTTCTTAACATCATGGCCATCGCGACACGCGCCATGCAAGCAGAACCTATGTACGACAACTCCCAGACGTGTTTCCCTGATACTCTTATCTACATTTTTCCACCGCAGGTTATCGAGCCTCGCACGACTCATCTTCGCTGTACAGTTACGTCTGTACACCTACAGACTAATTATTATTACCAATGAATAATTCATTCGTTTATTGTTTATATATCAAACCTTTGAGTTTGATGATTAATGCTTTCGCAATGATTATTTTTAGCGTTTCAATCAATCTCCAAAATTTAAATGTCAATTAACCGGTCATGTGACCAATGATTTTTTGAATATTTAGGGAAAATTCAGAGGACGTAACAATTGCATGAGAGGATCCAACATTGAGGGAAGCGATAAACGTAACATTATTTTCAACCTTTATAGCTAAATTGATTACAAGTGTTCATGGGTGTCAACAATTTCTCAGCTGAGCGCTGTATGTTGACTTGGCAACGAGTCACTGGAGACTGATGAAGATTACACAATACTCGAAAACTATTGCTTCCGTTTCCGGAGGAAGAAGAAGCCTTCGGCGATTGTATCGCGTATTCTTATTAGTTCATTTGTTATATAAAGAACAAATATTTAGTTATACTCCGCAGGTAAAATAGTCTTGACACGCGGAAGCGACGAAAGAATCCATAACAATTAACCCTAACGGTAATAAAACATTTAATCGCCAGAGACTTACTCATCGAATTTTCTCAACAGTAATCTGCGTGCGGGACGACGGTACTTTCTTTTCTAATCTTAAAAGACCCTTTCAAAATACGCTATCGTCTATCCTTTGAATATTTATAATATAATACAAAACGTCTTTTATGTACAGTTTGATATGTTTGTTGTCAACGGTCCATAGTCGTTATCTTTGTCTTCTGACGTCATTGGTGAAGATGCACAGTACGAGTGTACTTTATCAGTCGCTTCCTGCACCGCCAAACTTAACCTCGTAGCTGGTCGTAAATGAGAATAACTTCCAGCTGCAAACTAAGTCGATCAACAAACTACCGTCATTGTGTAAGGTGCCTCTTCTCTCGGGAGTTGAGACCAACAAAACAAGAATTTGTGTTGGATGGGACGAGTAGGCGATCTTTCAAAGCCGTATCGGTTTACGACCGATCAAATGCATGTGTGCATCAAATAAGCGCAGATTATCTCCAAACAGCATGCGCGAAAAAAGAGGCAGGTCTGTATATAAACGCACTTTTAAAAGCGACCTTTGGACTTTAACAGCTCAGTGTTCATCGCCTAGCTAAGAAAAACGACAGAGTCATCAATCTAGGCTTTGACGTGATCTAATGACGTCCGAAGGGGGATTTCAATTGCGCCGGATGCAAAACAACATAAAAAAGAATGTTTCTTTACAACCCAATTTGAAAATTAAATTGACGGCACGCGGGGATAATCGTACAATTTCCAGTCAAGCAATTCGCACAACCGTGAAAAGATCCGCTCTTAAGTACGTGGCAGTTGCTTCGGGCATAAGCGATTCCACTCTCGAAAACAGGACACTCTACATTGCAATGTACGATCTTACGCTTTCAACGACAGATTATTTATCTATCCACGCCTATAGAGGCCCCTCAGCCGTAGATCGTCCAATCGTACACTCGTTGATTCTCACCAAAATTAATCGTATACCGCAAAAAATGCTACAAAAGTTCTCAACGTTGTTCAAGTATACATTGAAAATATCTGACACTTGCTGAACCCTTGGATCGGAATCTGTACATATTTCTTACACCACAAAAAGCTTACGGATTTAATAGCCCAATAAAAAATGTGATAGCATGGCTACTCCACAATGACCATCCGCGGCTATACGACTTGAAAGTACAATGCAGATATATAACCTATGTTCGAATTTAACGGCTTTGGGTCGGCACGAAAGAACGGTACTCTGAACGTTCGCGATGATGGTATAAACAACACTCGTGAATTGCCAGATGGCGAGACACGCACGCGGCCGCTCGTCACGACATCTAAGAATTGGTCGGATAACCCTGTGGCGACACGGAGCCAGCTCGCGGAGACGACTCATACTTTGTTAAGACGAACCGTTAGTGGGACATATTCAGTTCGTTGTGAGACCTCGAATTCAACAATGAGGGCATGATGACAGCTTACTACTGTGAATGAGCCAATTTCGCCGGGAACGAACAATAGCGACACGCAACTGCCTCGACGTGGATATTTGAATCTCGCTACGACGATACGGTGTCCGAACATAGCCAGTTTGGAGTGACTATTCAGATTTTGCTGTGATAGCTCGAATTTTTTTCGGGCAAGATGGTAGCAGTACACTACCAGATGTCCGTGACGATTGCCGTTTTTCCAGAAACGAACGGTAAATACACGGTAATAACATATCGTGTGACTTTCATTTTATCCATTACAATTCGATATACCAATTCGATACAACTATATATAGGAGAGCCTATACGGAATGCCTATAAATTCTGACCTTCAAAATTCGTTTCAGACCCAGATAGCCAAGCGTGCCGGCCGTGAAAAGAGCGACGGCACGGTGACGGCACGACGCCAGTCCGGAACGGCACGGCGTGTCGGCACGGTGCAGGCATGTACGTTCGCATGTGACGGCACGTCGTAACGTCTCCGTATCGGCACAGTGCCGGATCTGTATTTCAGCGGTGGGTATCGCTGACTGTACGATGCCCGCACGGTGCCGGCACGCCGTACGCATGTATTCTCCCTGGGACGGCACAGTGTCGGCACGATATCGGCCTGCTGTGGATATTTAGATCTCGCTGTGCCGACACCGAACACTGGTAGTACGTGCTGGACAAGGAGGTGAACGTCGGAAGACCCGCCCAGCTTTTGTTAAGCACAGTTTAGTTTATTGGTACCTCAATTACGGATGTACTTTGAGTATGTAAGGTACATATTTATGTACTCGGAAAAATGGAAGTACTCAAAGACTTGGAATTATATCTTTCCGTGCTGGCAACGTACCGGTACCACGGGGTGTTGACACCGTGCCGTCCCGATAAAATTTAAGTCGGTACGGTGTGACGGCACGGTGGCGGCAGCGTGGAAGCACGGAGAAATTTAAGTCAGCACGCCGGGCCGACACCGTTCGGAAACCGTGCATAGTCAGCAATACCCACCGCTGAAATAAAGATCCGCCACTGTGCCGACACGGAGACGTTACAGTGTGCCGTCCCACCGTCCCGACACAGAACCGTCACATGCGGACGTACATGCTGCACTGTGCCGACACGCCGTGCCGTCACTGTGCCGTCAGGTGTCTATCTTGGACAGCAACCGGACCTGTATACAGAAGAAACTGTCGAAGTTCAGCGGTTTCGTAACGAGTGTAATACGATAGACCGCTCTCGGACGGCGTTGGAATTCTCTCGGGCAGTTATCGATCAAATGTTCGAGCCTTAAGGATATTGCGTTGATTCCATCAGCAAAGAGCTTCATTGGAAAACGTTCCGTTCCCCATGTCATCAATTATCGTTTCATAACGCTTTAACAAACAAGATCCATATACTCGAAACGGTGTCGTTGTAGCAAGTTTCAAATATACACGACGAAGCAGTTGCGTACCGCTATTATTCGTTCCCAGTAATATTGACATCGTCACAGGGAACCAGTAGTGTGCTGTCATAATGCCGTCCTTACTGAATTCAAGGTCTCACAACGAACCGAATATGTGCCACTTATGGTTCGTCTTAACAAAGTATGATTCATCACCTCGAGCTGGCTCCGTGTCGCCACAGGATTACCGACCAATTTTAAAACGTCGCAACGATCGTCGGCGTGCGCCACTCATCAGGTCGGCAATTCACGAATGTTGCCTGTAGCATCATCGTGCTGATATAGTCATCTAGTATCAGCCCAATGTAGTCACATCTGGACATACACATCTCCATGGATAATGTTTAACAGTTGTAAAGTTTGGCAAGTCTTACAATCAAATAGTGTTAGCTTACCCAAACAGCACAAGAATATTGAGACATTGTTGCTGTAATATTTTAATGGCAATATAGAAATATTGCGGGAAACTTTTTGAAATATTCCATAATGTTGCAGCAATCTTGCATGAATATTTTTTTTTATATAAGTAAACGTTTTACATTCAAGAAATGAAGATCATGCAAGTTTGTATGCAATTTTGTATAAAGATCTATGTAGTTTCCACTTTTTTTTAACGTTGTGACAATAGTGTTTAGAAATATTATTACGCAGGAATTAAGCATTACTTTATCAATATTCATTATTAATATATTTTTTGCAAGTTTCTAACATTATTGCACCAATATAGCACCGCAATATGCAAGACTGCAAGATTCGAATAATATTGCAGCAATATTCTGTGCTGTGTGGGTACCGTTGCAGCAAGAAAAGTTTACGAATTCAGCTGAATTCGTAAACTTTTTTTGGTGCATCGGAATGGTCGGTATGCATTTTTTCAAAGATTAGACGAGTGTGAGATATTTGCGGTGTTAACTGAAATAAAATTGTGAACTTATGCAACATTTTTTCACGGTAGACGATTTATTCCCTTAAGACTGAACGAGTGTACCATTCGATGGTGTACAATGGCAGGCGCCTCCAATTAATTTTACTCAAATCTTACGAAATATATATATCTGAAACATATCGTGATAAATATCGGCTCCACCGAAAAAATGAATACAAACGTTTCCGTGTTTACACAGGTATATATATGCACATTGGATTGATATGCAACCTTGCATATTTTGATGTAAGATTTGCGGCCAAACAAACTATTGTAAAATATTTTCAACATAGCAAAAAAAAAACATTTTTTTTTAATATCAAAAATGTTTCCGTGCTATGTGGACTAATCTCTTGAAATACGGGTGTGTCATCCGATATGGATTAATCACGAATCCCACATGTTTATTTTGCATACGTTTAAGTTTATTATTTCGTTTGTTGGTTACAATTTCATAGTGTACATTTTCACAAGTTTCGAACAATCGATGACGCCCAAAAAGACGTGGAGAAATGATAAATGAAAAGAAGAGAGAGAGAAGACAGACTTAAAGATATTGAATCAAATAAAAGTATGATGATTAAGATTCTCGGTCGAAACCTTTGAAGATATAAGACCAGGCACCGGCGATGGTTTTGCGCCACGTCCGCTCGACTTCAGGGGTGAATGCTTCTCCCACGTTTCTACGAAGTACTTCGATCATGACTACACTCAAGTTCTAAAAAAAATAGATAAAATATTTTGAAAAGTATCGACAACATAGCCGAATAGCGCCTTACTGTGGTATTTCCGAAACGATTGAACATACGGACGAATTGCATGATTGCCTTCGAATAGGATATCAAATTGATAAATCGAGGGTTACTCTCGGTCCATAGGACATTATATGTCTAGCGATCTTTCACCAGTCGCGCCTTCCGTTCGTCGCTATATACACACGTATACTGTTCAGCCATAGTGTGGCTGAATCGAGGCGCAAGAATTTAATGATCTCTACGCGTCGCGCAAGTTGAATTGATGTTCCGCACGTGTGCATGCTGTACAACCGTGCGGAGAATAGCAATATAAAAGATTATATTCTGATACGAGTCTGGATTTTTGAGACGTAGTTTTAATTCAATTTCACGTTCATGATCGACAAGATTCATCGTTACTGCGACGCTTGTACGAGACATTTACCAATTAAAGGTAATAATTGGAAGTACCATAGTATAGAGTGCAGATGCGACTTACGTTAAAATGTTCCTCCTTCAGACCTCTTTTGCTGTGTCTTGAGCCGAGGCCTTCAAGATTTGGTATCAGCCGATCCGTGTCACTAAGTCCATCAATTATCCCGCACAGAGCTTTCATCACATTAATTCCATGAGCGTGGAGTTTCTTGTTGTTCGACAACTGGGAACGGGGTACGTCTTTGAAAGCAGCAAAGTACGACTGGTAATCGGGATGAGCGTCGAAAAGACTGCAAGGCGTTAAAAATAAATATACTTGCGTTGGTCGTTCGGTAAATGGTGGAAGCTAACGTGCACTCTCTCTTATAATTAATTCCGCACAGTCCGGTAGCTTGATGAATCGTATGCACTATCGTTTTCTCCATGGGATTTGGGAAGCTTGACTTAAGGCACGAGCACGTGCGTTGCACTAAGTGCTTGTCTCATGAATATACCAGAACCGGAAGAATACACTCTGCATAATTCATCCAACTCCGGACATAACTTCGGCGTTACGCATAGTAAACACCAATTGTTCCAGTGGCAACATTTAATCTCATGGCCTGGTAGTGGTTAATGTGAATATTATAATACAACAGTCCAAATCGTTCAGACGTGTTTTTCTATATATTAATATTTAAATATTCGCTCGACTTCAATATAACGTTAAAAATAAAACGAGAGCAAACGTAAAGTACGAGAGCTCGGTCGGCGCTGCGGTATTGTTTCCGGAGTAATAATTGCACCGGCTACAGTAACGATTAATCGAGAATCGATAGTAAGGGTCAGAGAGAAGGAATGAAACAGTGGATAATGCGACAGCCAGTAGTTACCTCAACATAATTTCGACACCAGAAGCCACGAGATCCTTCGTCATTAACGCCCATGTAGATTGCACTGTAGTCGTTTCCCATTCACTTAATCCGGTAACCGGATCTACTTCTTCGTTAGACTTTGCTCCTGATGCCGCCATTATCTGACAAAAACCATATCGAAATTTAATCACTCTGTTATTACGGAATTTAAATCGTCGCTTTTACATATAAAAATTACTGTACTTACTGATAAATATAATAAAAATTACTGGCAAGTAAAATCACAATAGTTGGCAGTCTAGAAAGATTCACCAATGCTTTTCAATATTGTGTGACGTTGCACATGAACAACAACAAAAATACAATGGTTGATATTGATCTATCACGATAGATATATATACTTTTATTTATATATATGATTATATAGAGCTTATTGAAGGTATAACGTAAAGTGCACTCGATGTATTGAAAAACTTCGGAATCACTGTTACGAGAAGAAACGCGAGCTCGGTCTTCACTGACTCGCTTCCCGACTCCGACTAGATTTATCTTTCAATATTGCCTGACCCCCGATATCTTTCCATACGCTCCAAGCCGGCGTACAATCCCCGCAGAGTAACTCTCTCTCTCTCTCTCTCTCTCTCTCTCTCTCTCTCTCTCTCTCTCTCTCTCTCTCTCTCTCTCTCTCTCTCTCTCTCTCTCTCTCTCTCTCTCTCTCTCTCTCTCTCTCTCCTTACCAGTAATACCGATAAAATGTTATCTTCTACAAAAATGTTTTGCAACATTATCATCATTATCGATACGGAGTTCACAAATCAGGATGCATTCCCGGTTGAACTTGCTTAGTTATACGCAGACTGGTTTACCGCTAGTTGAGTCAATAGTGTACATACGAAGTGTCTTTAAAAGATGAACGTACCTTGATAAAAGATACTGTTCGCACTCATCGGAATATTCCATATATTATACATACTGGAATTCCCAACTGTGTGCATTAGCGATAACCAGAAGCAATTCAACAATCGTCAAGTTTATGAATAACGAATCTCTCGAGATTTATAAAACATCGTTGTGAGATACACTTACTACAAATAAACAGTTACTTGCGACTGAGTAATCAAGTATCTTCAATATTATTTTCGTCGAATAGTACAGAATTTGGATGAATGGCATTTCCTTTTTTATATGGGTATATACTTCCTTTCCGGTTGATGCGCCGTTTTCTCTCTCGCGGCGTATCTATCGTTGCATTCCGTTTAATTTGAGGATTGCTCGGACCTTGAAGTTCATGAAAGCACAAAAGTAGCACCTAGTGGGATAACATTTCCTGGGGAAGCGGAGAGGAGAGGCCAGAAAGCGTTACGC
Source organism: Listrodromus nycthemerus (assembly GCA_963978505.1). NCBI lineage: Eukaryota > Metazoa > Arthropoda > Insecta > Hymenoptera > Ichneumonidae > Listrodromus > Listrodromus nycthemerus. The sequence continues at coordinate 11,543,262 of OZ021679.1, read as the reverse complement.
ACTTGTGTCTGATATGTTATTAACTTTCGTCTTTTTTAAAGGTTTGGCCACATCCGGAAAATTCCAAGCATTCTTTATCGAACTCATGAGAAGCGTAGGGATAATCTGTTGTGAAGGAACTTCCGAAATCGGTTCCATCAATCGTGATGAAGTCAAAGAGCTTAAATTCTTACTTTGACGTCGTTTATCCCTTTTGCATCTCTCGTACCATACAGTCGTACGATTATGAAGACTATTCTCTATAAATAAATTTGCAATTAGAATGGAATAGCAGTGGATGGAATAACGACTCCACGAGTATCATTGTAGATACTTTCGGAACTGGTATTGGCGCTTGATCGTATATGCCTGGTCAGTTTTAACCACGGATTCTGTCTATGTTTAGCGATTATGGAACTTGGCCTTTTGCCAGAGCCATGTTTAATGGCTTCGGAATGGTCAGGTTTGGTGTCGATCCCTTTCGTAGTCAAAAACGAGGACATGGCCGATAGTTCCATGTCCAAAGATGACCATACGGCCATTCTGACCTGCCAGTAATGTTTCTTCGTTATCCAGTAGTCGAGTGATCTTCCGTAGATTAACGGAGGATCGCACAGAGTCAACCAGCTACATGCCTAGTAAAATAAATCCGATTAATATTTTCCTTACACACACATTTCGCAGTTCGTACACTTTTCGAGGACTCTTCTTCGAAACGAAACAAATCGTTCTCTCTCTGGATCTCCATGAAGTAACCGATTCTGTTTAATAATCCACTGAAGTACCGCATATGCACGACTGTGCACTCTGCAGTCATTTCATTCGGCTGTTCTTGAATCAACATCTCTAGAAGATCCATCATAAAATTCTGTGAACGATAAATATCACATTTTCTTCAGGCACTTCTAAATCTAATATTACATATTAATTCATAAGCCGATAACGAGAAGACTTCTAGATCTTTAGGTGTAAGGTTCATATCCTTGTGGATCATCGCGATATATCCCAGAAGATGATCTCTCTGATGTCGCTTCTTCGAGTAATCGACAAACAGCGCACTCACTATGGTGCAGACGGCTGAGAATTTTTGTTTTATTCTCGCGTCCTGAACGAACTCGGGGATGTTATCTTCGTGAAAGTATTTTACATACTGGGGATGATTGCGAAACAGTCTGCATAGATGTATAGCGGAGAGACATGAGGAACTGGCAGCGTTTAGCTTGTATCATAACTCGTAGCCTTACATGGTGGAAAATATAGAACCGTAGTACGAAAGATCGTTTTCGACTGTCAGCCAGACTTTTTTCATCGCTGCAGTCTCTTTTCCTTTGACACGGTAGACACCCTTATATTCGTCCTCATATGTATTTAATTTCGTTGAAAGTAAAGAGCCCATTGATACTCAAGATTGAATGGTGTGCAATCCGCAATATTTTCAATCTCCAAATTCTCTCGCGTTTCAAAGTTTTGTGCGGTTACAAGATATATCCATGGACTTTCGAGATATTTTGTATCGAAGTAACATCGCAACTAATTGTTGTTCTTTTATTTGCTCTGTCATTTGTTGAGAATTTCATTTTTCAATCGGACGTGACATGTTTCTGATAATACGATATTTCCTCTCGAAAAATTGATTTACAAAAACGGCAATGACGTTTTCTCGTACGATATCGAGAAACGATAATTAATATATCGGATATATGAGCATGTTCGGGAGAATAAAAAAAGAAAGGTAGTACGATGAAGGCGATCGGAGTCATTGAGACAAAGACGAATCGTTGCCAGCGAGGAGACAAATAATACCGAAGAGAGTCGACGCCCGACCGTAGTCGCGAAAAGTTGTACGTTGAGAGGAGGCAGAGTTAATAAAGTTTATTTTGCTTAAAAAAGCGGAGACGATGGATTAATCATAATTATTAAGTGGTAACTCTACAAATAGAACCATTTTACAGCGATTGGTCATTTGTAGTTGCCTTTCAGATAAAAAAATTTCGGAGCGATTAATATTGTGAGCTATATACTTATTTACATCAATAAGTAAAATTGTACACTTCCTGTAAAAATATATATTATGTTCCATATAGCATTACACAAAAGTCAATAATACTAGGAAAACCGATGTGCGCAACCCATGTAATAAATTATTTGTCTCTCACTGTACAGATATTTTTTTCAATGTATCAGCATATTGGAACTCTGGGCTGTTCTCGTATTCGCACATATCCAGAGCTATTACACAGCTCTCTCGAACTACACGTTTTCCATCGTTTATATAAGCATTAAGTATTTCGAGACAGTCCGGATGGGCAATAGCACCTAATGCTTCTGCGCACTCGTGTCGTACCATTTCGTTCTCTTGAGAATCTTCTAAAGATGCACGCAAATGAGGTACAGAAACTTGCTCCTGAAGCTGACCAAGTACAAACGCAATCTCATGTCTGAAGAGAGCACTCCCAGCTTTTAGACCTGCAAATAGCAATAAATTAAGATAAGGACTGGACTACCACAATTTTCAAATGATGTAGGAATGTGGCCTGACCTGCCGCCAACGCAAGAACGCTCTCCTCAGTTCGCAAATTGCGCAGAGTAAACATAGCACGGTATCGATCGAATAAGGGGGCATCTTCGTCCAATAAGCTTTTCTTTAAACTGGCTACATCAGTGGCTGACATGGGTGGAGCTGGATCTACAGAAGCGTATGGATTCTCAGGCAATTGTTCCTTCGAATGTTTTGATTTTTCTAGCCATTTCAATAGCTCAAGAGCCAACTGGCACGTCTCTGCAACTTCGGTGACTGGATCGTTGCTGTATTCTTCTAATACAGGAATTGCACTGGCATCTCCTATAGCACCCAATGCTTCTCCTATAGAGAAAGAGGATATTTCATTTTTTCAAACTATCGTAGACAAGACAGGTACAATCGATTTTACCAGCTTCATGGCGAACCATTGGTTCTTGTTTGGTGTCTTTCAAGACTTGTATGAGTACAGGGTTAGCCCGTACATCTTGCATCTGTCCAAGACAATAGGCAAGTTCATGCTTAAGCAATGCCGATGGATCATCAAATCCATTCTTGATCTGTTCTATTGCAAGTTCACCACCGATATTTTTCAAAGTGAACAAAGCACGGAAACGCTCTTTGAGAGGTCTGTTCCTGTCGTTTAATACACGGCCAATCGCCAAAATTTGTTCATTCTCTATCGCTGACATTGTACAACAAGCACATGTAAAAAAAATGTTTGATTAATCTACTATAGCGCACTCCGAGTTCGCCGTAGACTTTTCAACTATTGTTGGTTAAGGTAACGACCAGTGGTGCCATAACCATAAACTCGTACTGGATCATATAGTGTACAAATAAATAACAGTCATGGCTCAGAGCAGATTGGAAAAAATTGGGACCATCTACACGAGGTAAATCAATAATATGCGTCACGATTCCGTCCATAAACTAGTAAATCATTAAATAGTACGTCATATAAACCGTTGTTAATCATACTGCAGATAGCTAGAGGTTAGGATTTACAACAGGAAAATCTCGTCACAATTTTTATTTAATGACGATTTATGTTAATTCTTTAGAACAAAATCCCTATTGCGCGGTGGAGCTATGAAGGAGGAGGACAAACCAATTTGGTATACTATTTACGAAGCGTTCCCTCCAAAGGTCGAACCTCAATACGCCAGACCAGCTACAAAAATCCCAATAACGAAAATATTTTATCCAGAAGATATTGTTAGAGCGTAAGCTGCTTTTACACATTTGTACGTTTCTATATGAATTTATTGCTATTGATAAATCAACATTTTGCAGTCAATTTCAAAAGGATTACAAAAACCTGACATCCATGACTGTCATGAATTCAAGCGCAACATCCCGTACTCAGCGCTTTATCTCCATATATCAAGACTTGGAAAAGGTTTGCGCAAACATCAATGTTTTATTATTGTTATTTGCATTAACTATTTGTCAATCATTATTTCTATGCATTGCAGAGTGGCTTGCCGAAGGAGGAATTATATCCAAAAGCTGTAGAAGCTTACTTATCCCAAATAGAATCAATGAAAAATCAAACGGTTGCAAATTCGAAAGGCAAGAAAAATGATAATCAGACGACGGAAAAAATTAATATTGATATGCAAAAAGTATTTGAATAACGATTGTAATAGCTTATGAAATAAGTAGAAGTCATAATCACTAAATAAAAGACCGATTGAACTCAGTGGGACTACCCGCGTTGGTTCAAAGCTCCATCTTCCGCTAAAAACGGAACCGAATAAAAGTTTCCCTAACCACCACCAGGTGACAAAATTGAGATCTGCTTCACCGTCTGCAAAATTCATGAACAATGCTATGTGCCAAATAAGGCAAAGGGCGGAACGAGTATTCCGAAGTGTCGAGACCGTCGAGACTGTCGAGCCACAGTCGAGCAAGTGGGGGAGGTATACAGATAGTGAGCACGTAAGCTAAAGTGACAAACCGTAGTTCCGCAAGGATATCATTTTTACCGGAACGATAGTACTTCCCTCGAAGCCAAGTGAATCAGAGTACCAGAAATGTCATATGAAACCAGTAAGTCTTATTCACTCATACTAAGCTACCGAAGGAACAAACGCTACATGCATTTTCGTTGTCGAACAGCGGTGGACGGCCGGCGATTGTTGAACCCGAGTCTTCTCTTACAAAGATCTGTCGTATTTTTTTTTTTCCTTCTTCGACTGACATCGAATATGTTATTTTGTTCACTGCGACTCAGCTCGACTACTCCTAAAAGAGCTTTTTCTTAGGTCTGCAGTTATTTTTACGCGTGATCCGGCTTTATAAAATTCTGTACCGTTCCTAACGAGCTGTTCCTTCTTATCTAGGAGGATCATCCGTTTCGGTTTTTTTTTACCCATGACTCGGACAACGATGACTAATCTTTCGCATCTACGGCTACACGCAACCGCAAGAATATCTCCCAATAAACACTGCAATTACTTTGCTGGGGCCAATAATGAGTCCCATTATTGTTCATTTATTGATTTCTGTCCTTGCCTCCAAGCAGATCCTTTTGTTTATAAATACGGAAACGAATAGTTTTCTTCAGCGGTCACACGCGTTCCTATTTCCAAACAGTGTTAACTAACCCGGAGAGCTCAAAATAATGCAGATAACTACAATTTGGAACGATGCCAGAGAATTATACTGGACGCGGATGCTTTTGCTTAATTCGTCGAAGAACATCATATGTATCGTTGGAATGAACTACGATGGAGACGATAAATATGCGTCTGTTACAGAATATATATTTGCAACACTCCCGCGTACACAACGCGGGACGCCGCTTGTACTCGGCGGGGATCCCAAGGGAAAAAACTTTTTGTACACCAACGGAAACAGCGTTATAATCAGAAATATCGACGTAAGAGATCGTATAATAATTCCGAGTGTTATAACGACAAAACCATAAAATTCACGAACCTTCTCAGAATCCAGCGATCTCGGACATTTACACCGAACATTCTTGCCCGGTCAACGTTGCGAAATATTCTCCAAGTGGCTTTTACATAGCTTCGGGAGGTGAGCAAATATATGGGTAAAAAAATAAATTATCCGGCGTTACCACCAAAAAATCGGCTATTTTAGATCAATCTGGAAAGGTTCGAATTTGGGATACGGTAAACAAGGAGCACATTCTCAAGAATGAGTTTCATCCGATCGGTGGTCCTATAAAAGATATTGCGTGGTCTCCCGATAGCCAAAGAATGGTTGTCGTTGGTGAGGGACGGGAGAGGTAAGCTATTTGAGCAATTTAACGATAACATTACATGTTTGAAAGAAATTTCTTTGCCGCAGATTCGGACATGTCTTCATGGCAGATACCGGTACCTCGGTTGGAGAAATATCGGGTCAAAGCAAATCAATAAATTCATGCGACTTTAGACCGAGCAGACCATTCAGGCTCATAACTGGAAGCGAGGACAATACTATTGCTATATTTGAAGGACCTCCATTCAAGTTCAAGTAAATTTACAATATGCCATGTTTCTCCTGATAGCAATGGTCAATCCTGTTCAGTGTCTTTTATGCTCGATGTCTTTACTCAGAATGACAAAACAGGAGCACACGCGTTTCGTTCAGGCGGTACGTTACTCGCCGTCCGGAAATCTTTTTGCTTCGGCTGGCTTTGACGGCAAGGTTTTCATCTATGATGGCACGACGTCTGATCTTGTGGGCGAAGTTGGCTCACCGGCTCATCAAGGTGGAGTTTACGGGGTATGGGAGAATAATATTTACTGCCTTTCGTTGACGGTTCATTTTGCAAGAAGCCGCAGTGAAAGTAAAAATTACCTTGTTCGGCAGGTTGCCTGGAAGCCGGACGGTACCCAATTGCTCACTGCATCCGGTGACAAGACTTGCAAACTGTGGGACGTTGAAACTCGGGCTCTCATAATGGAATTTAAAATGGGAACTACAGTTGACGATCAACAAGTATGTTTAACTTGCTCGAAAATAGTTATTCATCACTGAATAATGGCACTACTGTCTGTAAATAAATTTAGGTGAGCTGCCTGTGGCAAGGTGATCATTTACTGTCCGTCTCACTAAGCGGCTTTATCAATTATCTAAACATAAACGACCCCTCAAAGCCGCACAGAATAGTCAAGGTAAGAAGTCTTATGAGTTCAAAAATTAAATTCCTCTACTCTGTGGACAAATGCTTTTGGCACAAGTTTCTGATACAAATTCTGTGTGCGCTGCAGGGACACAACAAGCCAATCACGGTATTGACGCTAAGTCCCGATCACGGCACGATCTACACGGGCTCTCACGACGGTCACATCACCAACTGGAACGCAATTACCGGCGAGAATGATAGAGTTCAGGGTCAGGGTCACGGAAATCAAATAAACGGAATGAAAGCGGCTAACGACTTGTTGTATACCGCGGGGATCGATGATACTCTCAGAGCCGCAGATATCGCTACGAATTCTTATACCGAAACTGCAACGATAAAACTTGATTCCCAACCGCGCGGTCTCGATATCCATGGTGACATTGTCGTTACCGCCTCAATAAGACAGGTGAGTTTAGCGCCGACGATTCAGCGGAACCAATGTCGGACTGTGGCACGGTCCATACTTTTGTTTTGTTATCCCAGATAAATCTTACGCAAGACGGCAGAAAAGTGGCTAAACTACCAATCGATTACGAGCCTTCGTGTGTGACGATCAATCAAGAGAGCGGAGACGTGGCGGTTGGTTCGACATCTGACAACAAGGTATGTCTTACAGCGACTACATTGTTCTAACGTGAATATTTTTACCATGAAGAGAATGAAAATAATCCATCCAAAATCTCCTGGGCTAGGTCTATATTTACGGACTGTCGGGAACAGCACTGTCGCTCAAGTCCGAGCTGGAGCATCTCGGTCCGGTGACCGATGCGGCTTACAGTCCCGACTACAAATACCTTGTTGCCTGTGACGCCAATCGAAAGGTCGTCCTCTACGTCGTTCCCGAGTACAAGGTAAGATTAAATTTAACTACTACATATGTATATATTTTTTTTAAATTAACTCTGTACCGTCTATTACCATTAATCGCCTAATAATTTTTATTGTCCTCCTTTTCAATTTTGGATCTGTAGGGGGTAAGTATGCGACATAACACTAATAAGGATGACTCAGCCGATAGCGAAAGGCGCGTGTTTTAATTATACACTAATCGTGGAACATTTATTTTGATTCTCAGCTCGCGCATAACAGAGAGTGGGGCTTCCATAACGCGCGTGTAAATACTGTTGCTTGGTCACCGGATTCCGCGATGGTTGCCAGTGGCAGTCTCGATACAACTATCATTATCTGGAGTGTCGCAAATCCTGCAAAGCACACAATCATCAAGAGTAATTGTCTATTTATCTCGCGGTGTTACACTAAAACGAGTTATGTCATTTAGGTCACTGTCGTTGGCCCATATGCAAAGAACTTAATATTTACATTAATGTTTTGCCCACAGACGCACATCCTCAAAGCCAAATAACACGAATCGTGTGGCTAGACGAGGAGACACTGATCTCGGTAGGACAGGACTGCAACACGAAAATTTGGCGCGTCGAAAAAATCTAAAGGTCCGAGACCGTGTGTGTAACGCACGATAATTCGCACTCTCGCTCACAATTTTGTGACAGGCTTCATTAACTTTTGATGCATTTTATTTATTTTATTTGTAGCATACAAATATTGTATATTATTTTTGAATACGATTCTTGATATACAATTTAGACGGTCTTCCGTGTTTAATTCATTGATTCGTAACCTCTAGTAAGGAGTGTAGTGCCGGTCTGTGTCAACAACCGAATTCTAGTAGTTCTATATTGAGGTATATCACCCAGCCATCAAACCGATAGTAACTTTATATCTAAGTTGTCTTTATTAAAACGATTTAACGATAACAAGAAGAAAAACGATAACAATTTGAACACTAAAAGGCTTTAAGGAACTTATTCGCTCCCCAATCTGTTACGCAGCGATAAACGGGTTCAACCGAGAACTCTCGATTCAAGCGCATCACTTGTGAGACTAGATATCGTAAATAGTCGATAGGCTTCTCCCGTCGCTCTGTCCAACTATGTACAGTTAATCATTTGTTTAGTAGATTTATATTATTCCGGGGAGACCGGGCACGACGCTAGGACTATTAGGTAAAATAGTAAACATCATGGGTCTTTTTCGAATGATTCTTTCATCGATAGCCTGCGTGGATGAACTCTGCCCAGTGTTATGTTAAAGCAGCCAGACCCAGCTATGTACAATTCTATACACATTGTATTGTTCCATGGGCGCGCACGCGCGCCTCGACCTCTCTGTGTCTGTGTGCGTGTGTATGTGAGGAAAAAAACCATGAACTCTGGGAAAAATAACAACGCGAGTCTTACCTACGGTTTCGTTAGACTGTACCGAGGACGTTTTTGAGGCGTCGCTACGGGATGCCTGTAAGAAACGTGTTTTCTTAGAGCATCACGCGATCGCGATACATGGGAGCACGCTGTACAACTGTACGAGCTGTTGCTGTGAGTCTCCATGTGTACCCTAAGATTGTACTGATTGCTCAATTGTTTGCCACAGATTAGACAAGTAACGCTTGTCTTGTTGCACGTTTGTTGTTGAGTATTTCGGGTAGACCCGGAGGTGCTTAAAAAACGGAAGTTCTCGTCAAGAATCGGAGCTGGTTTGACTTTCTCCAGCAAAGGACATCTATCTTCCGTAAGTGGGAGTTGTTCGTCATTTCGATTGTCTGTGAACACTTCTCCGTGCTTCGTGATGGGCAGCGGCCCATTCGGTGCTGCCGTCGGAAGTTTTCTTTCCTTTTGCGCGAGCTTAGCATTTATCGAATAATAAGGCTTCGTCTTGACACTGCAGGGTATTCCTTCCTGATCGTTGGACGAGTCCTCGTCCGCAGGTTCATTTTCCTCAATATTGGAAATACCTTCTCGCGACTCCGAGGTCGATATGTTGCCTTCGACACTTTCTCGTTTTATAGTCGTTTCAATATTTTCGACATCCTCGTTAGCGGGGGATGGATGAGTGAAGAGGCCGTTGTCATGACGAGGATTTTTCTGCAACGAAAAGGAGTCACGATCACGAAGGTCGAGAGTACTCGGCAAACGTATTCAACTACAAGGAAACAAGAGGGGAAAGTGGCTCTTGATGCAAGACCTTTCCTTTCAATTATTTTCATTCGTATTGTATTCCTTAACATACTCCACGATAGATGTAATTGATATTTCTTTGGACAATACCATCAGCTCGGAACTGAACCTCACGCGACTCGAACTCGATGAAACGAATTTGATAAATCGCGAATGAGAATATAGAAGTACAGAAAGGAAAAGGAAATAACGAGGACACAGAGAGCATTAAACCATGGGGGATGACTCGTCGATGGAGGAGCAGGTGTGTGGGATGTGTGTTTGTGAATGAGAAAAAGGCTATTTTAGATATACCTGTAAATTTCATTCTATGGGGTAAGGTTCCACGGGATGCATCCACTTGCATTTAGTTGCAACACACACAACGATCTTGATCTCGTGGATATCGTTTTTGTCAATTCATTATCGTTCCCTTAGCGCGTTCGACGCACTCGACTTGTACTACTGTACCCGGACAGAATCCTTCAGCGAAGTACTTCTCGAGGAACGACAGTGAATGTGTTTAAGTGACCTGAACAAAACAACACGATCATAGGATAATAATAGTGATTAGACACTTTCTTCTTTGTTTTCTTTTTTTCCATACTGAGGGAGCATAGCATCGGTTTTCATTGATCGTCATTTGACATACGATACACACTCTAACCTGGTTCACAATTTACCATCAAATATCCGGCAAATTGTTATACAAAGTTATCATCAATTTTTCCTGATCGAGGAAGACGTACTCATCAAGTATGAGTATCGTTCAGTTGAAGCTATAATGTGTATATTTTCTATATATGCGAAACTGTACTAATAATTCCATTGAACTACTGAGTACTATCGAACAATGACTTTTATATGCATAAGTAGATGATGTAAACAATGATCGACGATGTAAATTATCACAGGATACAAAGTAGTTTAGGGATCCAAATATGAAGCTGGGAAGTGTGACGGGTCTATCGTGGTTGCAGAAGTCATTTTTTCGCTTGTCGGGAAGTCGCACACGCAAGATGCATTCGTGATGTGAAAGTTAAAACAGTAAAATTCCTTACCCCGGCAATGTCTGCAAGACCTCTGATGTGCAAAGTGTCAGCCATCGCTAGCAGAGCCGGTAGTTGTTCCTGATATATATTCACCTCACCATTGTACATGAAAGTCACAAGGGCGCAGAGATTAGCATATTCCATGCCTGGGAGTACGATAACCGGATGTTGGAGCGAATTCAAATCCTGTAATTACATGTGTATATAGTACTATTATGGTTGGTATTGACAAAAAGTAACGTAACGTAGTTTGTGGAGACAACAAACCTTAAATAATTCTTTGAAGTAGTAGCTGCACGCCGACAGTATAATCTTGTGCGCTCTAATGTGCCTGCCACCAGCACTGAGTGTTACATCCGTCAAGTATCCACCGTCGAGCAATTTTGGTAGAGAACTGAGTAGCGTGTTTTGAAAATTGTGCCACCTCAAGCAAAACTGTTGACTCTCCATACTGCCTGATGGAACAAAAAAGATTGCCTTCGATCAAAGGAAACACCGGATCAAATCTATGACATATTTACACGTGATTATATATAATTTGCATGTATCTGCTGTCCCAGATAAACAGCCAAAGAATTTCCAGTCTCATGATCTCTGTGTTCTATGTACGAGCATTTGTCAAGAAGCTGTGTCGCAATCGTTTATTGCGTAGAAGAAAAACGCAAAGATCGACACGAAATAGCGAGAGTTCCAAAAATTGACGAATCCATTTGTAAAAAGTAAAAAAATTATCCGGTATTTTATACTATTTCATTTAAAGAACCTTTGACTTAAGGTTATGGGTTGCAAGTACGTCTGAAAATGGCAACGAAAAATCACTGGTATAGCAAGGGGTAATGTGAGCTATTGTACGTAGGACTGGCTATTTAGGAACTGGCCGTTCGTCACTTCGAGACCGAGACAATCCTATTTATTTAATCAGCCCGTAGGTTCCAGCCAAATCTATTATTGTCCCTCAGGTATGGCTGGAGGAAAGGACAGGCATTGGTAATGGGGCACTGATCTTGGATTATTTCTTCATTCTATTAATCACTGTCTCGTGGTGTACGTTACAATCTATAATGAGCCCTTTAATAAACCTATCGATATTCTATCGTCCACACCTTGCATACTCGACGATAGATTTACGAATTCACGGATGAAATTATCTTCGCACAACACTGCACTTCACCTGGTTGTTCGCTCTACAAGTTCGACCGTAAGCAGACGAGAGTTAGAAACACGAAAAAAAGTAAAAATAAAAGACGGCGACGATACTTCGTGGTCTTTGTATCAATACGCCATCTTATACGACATGCTGCCAACTCTCAAAACGTTTCGACCGTTAAAGCAGATACGCTCAACGAAATTCAATTAATTTTTACCATCTTGCGTACTTGCTGTTATATACAAGTTGGCATATAATGAAACCTTTCTTATGATCAACGTCCCCAACGCGAAATTTTGAGCACACTACGATTTTTTAATCGTTTCTCTATAAGACACATAATATATGCATGTAAGTGCAACTTCTCTCTGACAAACTTTAAGTGGAGTGCATACTAGAGTCAAAAAGTAGAATAGTATAATATTTATTGGCGATAATACTTAGAACGCAAAGGATAAACATTTTAGACACAACACCCAGTTACAAAGCATTTTGACTGAATGCTATAACAATTGAACCTCTTGCCGTGGAATCGCTTCAGTTAAAAGGGAATTCAAACGATACTTGCCCAACTGATGGGGTAATTTTCCTACGCTTGAAAATACGAGCAGTGTAAGTATCGTCTTGCCGTAAGGGTACAGTTTTTCTTTGAAGGTACGAAAATCTCTCTTCGTCGCTATAACCGCTGCTACGATATTCGCACAATTGGACCGTTGCGGCCCGGAGCCGCACACGGTATTGAAAGGTAAAATATCAAATGAAAATCTCAAATTAAAAAAAAAAAAAATTTATATAAAAATATGTTTTTTTTTTCCACCTACCAAACAGCTAAATTCAATATTTCACAGTTCAATGTTGTGTGCTGCCGGTTGCACGGTTCGATATCTACAATATCATTGCAGTTGTACGGATTCAAAGAGGCAGTGGAGTCCAACCGAGCGGTTGTTCGAGACAGGACGCAAACAAAGCATAAACTTTACTTCATTAAACAGTACATAAAATATTAGTTAACTCCAGATCTCTTTGTTCGTGCTATTTTGGTGCAAGTCAATTCTTGTGTGTCGTTACTCGAAAGTTCTTCAGAGTCAGCTTCGTTTTTCCACAATGTATACTCCATAATGTCTCGGCGCGGTTAGGACACTTAGCGGTATTTTTCGGAAAAATTCTATTCGGTTACGACAAACTGATATTCACACTGGCGATCGGTCGTACTGTCTAGCGCCGGTAAGTTACCTCATCATTTAAGTTGGTTCCGTTTCAAATTTCTTTAGATTCAACTCGGCTTCTTGGCGGGAGATACAAAATTTTTTATTCTATTCAGACGAAATTAGACAAAAGGTGGTGAGTGTAGAACTTTTATCTGTTGGATTTTACGTATTATAACGAATAAATATCGTACTATTTTACTGTTTGACTTTAATATGCATTCGACCCCAAGGATGCAGACGGAAATTGCATTTACGCGCATACATGATGGTGTCTCCCGCACGGAAACGATTTGGGGATACAGTCTGCTAGAAACTTTGCGCTGGGTGAGGTTGGTCATAATAGAGAATACGCTTTCGGCCAGCTATATGTAATCCGGTTATTCGTTGTCGTATTCAGTCGAACATTAACGTGACAAATCAAACGGAGCGGTTTTCGCGTATGATCGCCAGTGCTACGAGATCTTTAAGACAGCTTGATGGACTTGCAGCTGAATCTGAAAATAATGTTTTTGACAGAAACGTTATTCCCAAGATAGCGTTTTGTGACCGTCTAGAAGGGAGCAAAGATGTTTCTATGGACACGTCCCGAGATACTCTTTTCACTATTCGTAACAATGATGACATTTACAAACGCGGAGAATGGACCACTCAGTATTTGCGGACCATCGTCGAAGGATTCGTCCCGCAGGTGAATCACCTGCAGAAACTCCAATCTTGAAGGCTCCAAAATTGAGATATCCTATGCGATTATTCCATAATGCAAATTACGACGTCGTTGTACGTTCGATTCGTTCTCCATGCAGACGTTGTCACAGCGATTTCTTGGCACTCTTTATTATGTTGTTATCGAGACTCTTACGTTATCTAATTCTACGACTAGTATTTAACTGTCACATTGGGGCTATTAATCTACTATTATACACGATTACAAGGCCAGTTTATGTGTGCACAGTAATAGTAAAATTCTTGAACAATTGTTTTTATCTTGTTTTTATGAATGTTTTGCTCATTTGATTTACACTCACATTAATCAATGATGGAAATGTTTTTATGATTTTAATGATCAAAGATCATTAAAAGAGTACAAATTTTGTGATTCCCCAGTTTGGCCTTTGTCAGTACCTTAGATGGGAAACTCTTAGCTCTCGATATAGCTAATAACGGAGAGATTAAATGGACATTAGACTTTGGGGAGGGACCTATGCTCTCGTCGAACATACACCAACGTCAGGTAACAATTAAAACAGCCATTGCATTTTTAATATTTTTATTATATTCTATTGTGTCTCTGTTTCAGCTTGACGATGATGCACATTGGGTCAAACTGATACCATCTCTGAGTGGTGGGTTATACAAATTTGATGGTGATACTTTGGAGGCAGTGCCCATATCCATAGATCAGTTACTACGGTCTCCATTTCAATACTCGCATGACTTAGTCATGTCAGGAGGCAAAGAAACTCGTTCATATGGTAAATTTCTTTTGAACAAGCAATATAAATTATAAGTTGAAATTAACTGTTTAAAAACTGCAGGCGTTTCAACTCTGACTGGGCAAATACTCTATCGATGCAATATCAGTGGTTGCACCAATAACACGGACGGAGAACAGGAAGTGCTTGTGGTTCAACGTTTTCAACAGACTGTACGTGCAGTCGAGCCTCGAACTGGTGTTGAAAAGTAAATTCCATACAGCTTGAAGCGAGAATGTTAATTGGACATTTTTTTTTACTATGTTTGACGAATATATTGCTTGCCAGATGGAACTTTAGTGTGGGTCAGCACGATTTGATGCTGATCCCAAAGGAAAACGTTGGTTGCAACGATAAAGCGAGAGAGATTGCTCGGGACATAGATCTCCGTGTCATACTTCCCGAGGGTCTTGTTTGGGCTGTTAACAAGAGTAATCCGAGGATAAAGTTATGGCAACATAAGGTCAGTGATAGAACAATTATATATGGGCACGGTTCTCTATAGTGTGCCATCACTAGTAGGAACTTGTTATTTTTACATTACAGTTCGATTCTCCAATAGTCTCAGTATGGAGAGAGGAAATGGCAGATGGCAGCGAAAGTAGTGGCAGTCTTAAAGAAATGGATCTATTTGACGGAAGTCAGTGGACTTGGGGCTCCGATTTCTCCATAAGTCCTGGAATCTATGTTGGCATGCACGATCGACAACTCTATGTTCAGGAGAACACAGACTTGACGAAATTGATCGAACACGCGCCTCACAAAGCTAATAGCTATAAGAAATTCCCTTGGCGACCCTATCCCGCTACAAAAGCCGCAATGACAGTTGCAAGGGATAAGAATCACCGAGGCAATGGAAACGAGGTATCTCATGATGTAATCGAAACTCCAAGTACAACGGCCCTGTCTGTCCTGTACAATACGGAGTATATCAATGGTAGTTGTAGATTCTTTTATACCCTTATCGACATTACCGCCTATGAGGGATATACGGGTTACAATTATTTCTTACAACAGGAAACGGATTCTATCTTTACACGGGAGAAGATTTTGAAGATTTGAAACCATGCAACACTATTGATCCTAACATTACTATTATTAATAACTCGATTACCCCGCCAAACGTGATAGATTTTGATGACAGAGACGATGATACTCCTGTTCAGGTGATAATAGTCTCACTATGGTACTGGTGGTAAGTTGGCATCCTTTCGTTAATCTGTAAGCCTGGATTAATATGAAGAGAGTGGATCAATTTCAATCAAATGATTTTCTTGCAGGAAAGAAGTCTCGATAATCTCCGTTGTCACTGCGTTGATTCTGAACTTTATGCTAACAAACAATATCCAGTACCTCATAAATGCTCTGACGGTAGTAAAGGATGCTGTTCATCTGGTAAAAATGTGTTATACTTTCTGTTTTTTCAACAGAATATGAAGAGCACGGCTCGGTATATACTGACAGAGTATAAACCATTGTGTAACTAATTTCAGCCGGTGATTGTTGAAACACACATAGAGACGAAGCAAGAAGATCGTAAGACTCTTGTTGACTCGGATGCCGAAATGAATTTCAAGTCGCGTTATCTCGCCGATTTCAATCCCATCGATTGTCTGGGAAAAGGCGGCTATGGAGTCGTATTTGAGGCAAAAAATAAAATAGATGACTGCAATTACGCCATCAAAAGAATCGCACTACCGAATAGGTGAGTCATTGTCCAGTTGTAAACAGTTTGCACAAAGACGTTCCATGACAATTTTGCATTCACGTTTTTCAGTCAAGACTCTCGAGATCGTGTCATGCGCGAGGTGAAAGCTCTGGCGAAACTCGATCACCAGAATATCGTCCGATATTTCAACGCTTGGCTCGAATGCCCGCCGGCCGGTTGGCAGGAGGATCACGATGAAAAATATATAAACGGTCAAAAACTTTCGCGGTCCGAATTCCCTTCGGAATACTCGCAAAGTGTAACAAAACCTAATGGCTCGGTATGCATAGACGTGCCGCAGAGCGATCAATCATCGTTGGATAGCGCCTTTGAGGCTTTCCAGCTTAATAATCCTTGCAGCACAGGAGATGATTCGTTTATCGTTTTTGAGTCTTCGGATACGGGAGATCATTCCGCAGTTATCGAAGAAACCTACGGAACTTTTGATAGCAAAGATTGCAGTAGCGATGAAGAAACCACAAATGATTCAGGTGCCAAAACGGATCCTGGTAGCGAGGACTCTCGCAGTTCGGAATCGATTGTATTCAGAAACGGCTCATGCAATAGCTTGGAGACGAATGAGTTGATGCGACGAAAAGCTTCCTTCTCCCTGAAGCTAAACAGAAAATACACAGTCAGAAAAACTCCAAAGATGTTTTTGTACATACAGATGCAGCTATGTAAAAAATTGAGTCTCAGAGAGTGGTTGAAATGTCAACCACAATCCAGAGATCTTCCACGAGTAGTGAATATATTTCAACAAATTGTCGAAGCAGTCGAGTATGTACATCTTCAGGGTCTGATTCATCGTGATCTCAAGCCGTCCAATATATTTTTTGCATACGATGATAAAATAAAGATCGGTGATTTCGGCCTGGTTACTGCTATGACCGAGGGCTACGACGACGGCTTACGAACACCGAACGCGGAAAACAATACGGGTCCATTCAAACATCGACTGCACACCGCACGCGTCGGTACTCATCTGTACATGGCACCCGAGCAGATGAACGGCCAGATATACAATTATAAAGTAGACATCTATTCACTTGGTATAATATTGTTCGAATTGCTCATCCCTTTTCTCACCGAAATGGAGAGAGTCGTTGCCTTGGTGAACTTGAGAAAGTTGGTCTTTCCCATTGGATTCTCCGAGAAACACCCGGAAGAGGTGAGTTGTCCGATGTCTTCGGTAGCGATACGGTTATTAACAAATTGTGTTATTTCACAGCACGAACTACTGAAGATCATGCTGGACGATAATCCTAGCAAGAGGCCGACTACACTGGGAATAAAAGCTCGACCTCCTTTGTTAAACAACGAGACAAGCACTGATTTCAGCGAGAGCGGGGATGTCAAGTGGCATTTTGATTTGCCACAGATAAGCAGATATTCCTCAGTAACGAAAATCAGTACAAGCAGCGAGTCTTGGGGGAAATTAGAGACTGTTAGTTAAAAAGTTTCAAACTCGAAGATGTTTTAACATTGAGAATGTGATAAAATAAAAATTTCTCTGTTACGGCTCCATTTTTAAAAGCAACTGCTAATGTAGATTGAACAGAGAGTATTTGATATTCCGCATGTAGTGTGGACAGCTCTCAATAATGCAGCACTAGCGGTCTTAACATTGTGCATAATAACATTATAAGTATAATATGATTTAATTGAAAAGGTTGTTATCAATAAGATTAAGAAAAGTTAGGGAAATACAGTATGCATTGAGTAAGGACCAATGAACTTCTTTTTCTTTTTTTTTCGTCTCATGCCATATGTTAGATATTTTTTACGAGTGGTATTTGGAGCTCTTGACTACCCTGATAGACAAGTAACACGAACAATAGTTTTTGAAGTAATAATTGCAGTATGTGCTGCGCATGTTGCAAGTTTTGCCATTTTTCATGGCGTTTGTCTATCGAAGTATATCGAAACAATTGTGAGGAGCGATATTATGTTTTATCAATAGTTCTATTAAGTTTTATCTATCGTTTTATTAATTTTTATCAATCGTTCACCTTCCACGCAAGTATTTTTAATTCGGGTACGTTACCTCATAAGTGATTACACTGTTCATAATGATAAATAAACATGTCGAACAGATCTCGTTTGCTTCGTCTGACTTGTTAATTTCGTAGTTAGTCGACATTTGCGAAATATTTTCTCCACGTTCTAACGGTTTTCGTTTACTGTCAATCAATTGCTTTAATATATACAATGAGTACAATGAGTACAATTGGTGTACGAAAAAGAGATCAATATTATTCATGCTCCTCTCTTTGTTCTTGTACGATTGGTGCGCTATTGGAAATGTTTCCTGTTCTAAAAGCAAGTCGATAAAATTGCTCGAGCACTTCGCATTGAACTAAAGATTCATTGAAACACAGTATAAGATTTTGGCAATTTGATGTTTGTTTTTAATAACGTACAATGATGCTGTGAGTGATAAGATGTCGAATGTGCTTTTTTGCAATATTTAGTTGAAAATGCCGTCAAATATTTTAAACGTAGAAAGCTCCAATACCATTTTGTTCAACTGGCAAGTCTATAAATAGTGGGAAAAGCAACATTTCTTGAATGACCGCAATATCCCTGAGGTGCTTTCTTTTTGTTGTTATGATGATGATAGGGTCATAATAATGAGCTTCAATAGGAGCAGCCCTCTAGTTAAATGGCTGCGCACGCGTATTATGCAGGTTTATTACGTATGACCACAATACGCATAAGCAATTATTTTAACCGGAGGACTGTCCGTTTTCAGCTTCCTCGGGATTATGATTACCGAGTCTCCACCGAGAGTAACTTCGGACCAAGATTTTCTCCGAACTATTGGAGAAAGTGTAGTAGACTTAAGATTAATTTATGAGATTGTCTGCTGACCAGAAAGTTTTAAATTAAGTGGCATTTAAGTACTACTTCAGATAGGTTCAGTTCGATCTCACTCACGCTGGAATGTCGGTAAATTTCGGCCATTGTTATAACGGCAAATCGAAGATGTTCTTGGAACTCTAACAAAACCAAAGGTATCTAGAAAATTACCTACGAGCGGCTAAAAACGTTAGGTCTTTGCCGTTGGCAGCGATACACCGAGGTCATTGTTCGTACGGGCGCGCCCGTAATACCGAGGATCGTCGAAGATCCACGTAAGGATCCGAGTTGAGCCGAGAACGGCCGAAAGTTTGGACTGGTCGTGTAGCGTGAACGGCGTCGCGACGAGCGGGCGACACACGCAGGCACGCGATGGACGTGTGATGGCTTTCTGTTCGTCCGTTATTCTCCAGTTTTTCCATCGTTTCGAGGTTTCTAGAAAATACGAAACTGACGCCAAGAGACGCCGTGGTTATCTAATACAGTTACAAAAGAATTTTCTTTATCAGTGAACACGTGTTACATTCGGAAAAGCCGTAGGAGAAAAAGCGGCTGACACATTGTGACAACAGGGACGACATGCTGCGTGGGCAAGCAAGGGTTTGCGACGTGTGTAGTACAACGACCGTCAAACGCATAATCAGTTCGACCGGTGCACGCTATACCACCACGAGACTCGAGTCTCATTGACGAATGTTTTAAATACGTTAGCGATAACTCGTACATGTTTTACAATCTGAGAAAGCGAGTGAACGAGTGAATGGACGATCGAGGTGCGCAAAAGCGGAACCCACAACGACGCCGCAACGGGTTACAGTGTACAGCGGGCTATGTGTGCCGGCTCTGAACGTGAATAACGCCAAAACTGTGATCGCATATTTTCTTTTTATTTTTAAACATTATTTATCTCTCTCCGTCCCTTATTCCGTACTCGCAGTTCAGCTAGTGCTCAAAAAACCCCGTGACTCGTTCGGCATCGTGACAAAGCAATAACCCTAAAATCGACAAGATGCTGAAATTTATCAGGGGTAAGGGCCAACAACCGACGGCCGAGAGACAGAAGCTGCAGAAGGATCTTTTTGCATTCAGAAAGGTAATATTTCTATGCCACGTTACATTCCTTGGTTGAGACCTCGTTTAAAATAATTCTACCAATGGATTATCCATCAAAATGAACGCCTGTGATACGTTAACTCGATAGAACCGCATCGATTGTGAAGTAAACTCCCATCGTTTGAATACGCTTTTTTTTTTATCGAAACGACTATCTGCCATGAATAATAAAAACTACCGGCAATTTATCAACAGGCCGCTTTCCTACCGTATTCAACAGTAAAAATTGTCTCTCAAAGTTCCCCTGGAAATACATCACGTTTTCTTTCACAGAATGTATATATGTATACCACCTATACAATCGTAGGCGCAATATATGAAGTGTACGGACGTCGCGTTTCATACGACTCTACGAATCAACAGGTCGATAGATTCGCCATGCACAGTATTCTCGAATGAACGTTTGCTCGGGCATTCTCAACTTGTACGCCGGAGTTGGATAGATTATTCGAATTAGTCGCTCGGAGCCTCGTTATAGGCGAGGCGTTCTGTTCGTTTCTCGATGGCGAACCGGAGAGGGCACATCGAGCTCGTTGGCGCGAAACAGCTCGAGACGAACACGCGATTTTTTTTGCTGTCTCCCATTGCCGGTCACGGATATGGCTGTGTAGCAATGGCAAAAGTTAAACCGGCAGGGGAAACCGGGAGATTCGCACTTTCACGCGCGAGCGTACCAGCGCTGTCGCGCAGCGTGTAACGCAGAGCGCTTGCTGCGCGCGAATGACCGCCTACCCGATGCTAAATCGTTCGAAGCGAGAATGTACCCAGCCTGCCCGAATCTTCCCACGCCTTTTCACACACCGATCCTCCTCGCACTGAATCATCGTACGAGATGTAACAATAATCGTGAACTATTTTTATCATAACCATACCAGTGCGGCACGAATTGGCTTGAAAAGCCTTACATCGAATTTCCATAAAGGGACGGACTCTGCTGTGACGTAGATCGCTCTTGCGTTGCCAAGATTATCGGCATCTGCCTATCGATCGCGCAATCATAACGGCTGAGTATATACCGCGCATTTTCCTTATTCGATATTCTATCGATTTATAGGTTTGCAAATACGTAATAATATTGAAGATTTATAAATTACGCGGTCGCTCAAACGTTTTTTCTTCTTTTTCACTTATCTTCCATGTTACATTCTTCGAGCGAAAACAAGATTTTCAAACCGGAATTAACGTATTTCCGGTGAATTTTCTAAAGTCTAATCTATCGGTTTCGAAATTCCAAAATCTATTCCAATGGCCCGAGTTACACCAACCTGCTAGTATATTTCCATAGAACCAAATAATAATTGAACGATCTGCGACAACGTAGCAATGGCCGGGCTATTTGGCGTCTACAGCACAAGAATAGCTGCTTCGTTCGTGTTATCCGAGTATACATCTCGATTAATACAAAGTTCTCGGATAACTTGGGTGCCTCGAGTAATCGAAAGCCGAATAAATAAGCTTCAACTGTATGCTCGAAGTCTACTGTACGTTGCTGTAGAAAATTGTCTTCCCCCTCCACGCTCTACCGCTTAAAATTCAACGGTAAACCACGTGAACATTGGCGTGCTAGTTTGTACCAATGGTAGTAGACCAAAATTCACTTGATCTGAGAATGCAATTGTGGGAATGTAAAACTGGCACGCGACGGGAAAATTCCAGACTTATATCGATTAAATTTCCCTCGATGCGACTTGGAAAGAAAATAAAAAAGATGGAACATCAAACAGATCTAGAGCCACCGTTTAAGTTGAGTTGGAATTACAAGAAGGAAACACATAGATTGCTTGGCGACAGAGTAGTTACAGATCTGTTCGATTGTTCGTTCAAACTACGGCCATTATCGTTCTTCGCATGATTGCACGGTTTTATTTTATGAAAAAAAATATTTCCCTCCCCTTGACAATTTAATCCCGACGATGACGCGTCATAGGCGTTTTCAACTGCGATGGAATACGCGTTTGTTCCCGTATTCCTGTATACCACTTTGCACGTTGAAAGATTAATATCTTATCGTATAACGCGGTGCAAACAAGCAGCAGATAATAAATGCCCTCTACCCTGTTCCCGAACGTTTGACGACCAACAGAGCACTCGAATATATATATATATATATATACAGGGTGTCTCAGAAGTCGTAGAAGAAACTGTTAGGGTTGATAGAGAAAAAAATTCTGAATCGAAAGTTCCTGAGTCAAAAATTTTTTTGGGCCATAGAAAATTAGTTATTAATTAAAAACGGTAGCCAATCAGGAGCGCGCTACAAGAGAAAAAGGAATGAGCGGGGGAAGTAGCGGAGACGCGAGAGTGAGAGCGGTCTTGTAGCGCGCTCCTGATTGGCTACCGTTTTTAATTAATAACTAATTTTCTATGGCCCAAAAAAATTTTTGACTCAGGAACTTTCGATTCAGAATTTTTTTCTCTATCAACCCTAACAGTTTCTTCTACGACTTCTGAGACACCCTGTATATATATTCGAGTGCCGAGTATGAATATATATATATATATACACTTAAAGCAAACGAGGGCTCGCGGGTTTCTTCATGCGAAACTTCGATAGATCGGGTATTTTTTATTTTATGAGAATTTTACCGTGAACGTAAAAAATGTTGGTACTTTTCGCGTTTCCTAACGAGTCACTCCATCGAATCGGAAGAGTAAATTTCTCTACGAATGACTCGTCAGGTACTTGGACGATCGATTTTTGTAGAGGGTGCACGCTCGGGTAAGTTTCCGGCGCTGTGACGCCCTTAATTGTACCTTAATCCACGCAATCGGACCTCGGGCTTTCCACGAGTCAAAGCGTGGGACTGTGACACACTTCCTCGAGATAATGCATACCCGTAATCGATATTGTATCGCGTACAAACACGACGACCCACTCTATCGTAATAAACGAGTATCCACGGGAATAATTCCTATCGGCGGATGCATACAGATTTTTAAATAGCGCAGTGCGTTTGACAAAATTTATGGCAAAGATCGTTGGAATTTTCGTGTGGCTTCGGTTGATGCCGGAGCCGCTCGACGATCCCCAACGTTGCCGAGGAGAAGAATCTCGCTTTCGCAGGTATAAAAGGTGCGTTCGGTTCCTTTCTCAAGCTCTCCGGTGCACCACCCTGGTGTCTCCCTCGCTGCCCGATAGTCTTTATTTTTATTTATACTCTTTCTCCTCCGCTGCTCCGTCTCGTCAACCATCGTTCGATTCTTTCGACAAAAAAAATGTTCTCTCAGAGATGCACGTGCGATCGAGAAGGAAGAGTCAAAATTGTCGAGAAAAAGAAGTCCAACATTGTCTCGTTCTGGGGATTTTTTGGAGTCGGATTTTTATGCTGGTTTTTTGCGTGTGGAAAAAGCGGAAAAAAAGGGAGTTTTAGGCGTATCGAGTCGCGACGATAAACGCGGTCACGCCGATTAAAGATACCGTCGAAATATGACTCACTCGACGATGAGTAATTATACGTTCGATATTGCCGTATAATGTAATATTTGCTGACCAGCTTGGCCCATTAAGAAGTAGCTTTCGAAATATTTGTCGTCGGATATACCGGAATGAGTCCCCGGTCTACATAAACCACTGTCGTTTGGCTTTCCATCGAGGTAATTGTGCGCGAGGCTCTTTTACGAAATAATACAACGATATTAGTAACTCGTTGTTCGATAACGGTTTTTTACGCTCCGCACTAAACGAGTCTAGGAGCTCGGACGAGTGAAGGCGCGCCTCCAGCGGAGTTTCACCTCTGCGCACTGCCCTGCTTGTTCCCATCAATGCTTCATAGCCCTACATTGATAACGATAAGAACAAATTAATCATCTTGTCTAAATAAATGTTTTTTCTCGTTTTATGTTTCAGACTGTTCAGCATGGCTTTCCGAATAAACCAACGGCTCTCGCCTGGGATCCCAGTTTGCGGCTAATGATAATAGGCACCGCCTCCGGAGCCATCAAAGTGTATCCTTTTAGTCATAAATAATCATTTTATTATTAGATTTAATCAGGTTGAGAAAGAAGGGCGCGATTTTACACGAGACATTTTCTCAACCCATACACGACATGGGAAACATTTAAACCTACCGTCTCACATTGTCTAATCACTCGAGGGAACCCGCTTTTGGATCAAATAATTCTTCATTAATGCTACAAACGGTGTTTCATCTTCATGCAATGAATTGTAACGTGCATTTTGACATGATGCGTGTGGTTTGAACCAAACATCTATCGCTTGACTGTGAAAGAGCCCGTAGACTTTTATGCTTAATTAGGAAGCGAGTCGTGGACTGTATACGAGTCAATGTATTTTTATGCCAGCCAAATTGCTGTTTGAGAAACGACTCTTGGGGCCACGCAGTATAGTTATATAGTGTGATGACGACAACGTTAAAGTACGTGTCCAATGAGCGTTGAATAAGCTCGCATAATCGTGCTCGGCGGCTCTTTTCGCGGTTCAAAACTTGCTCCTTCTTTGTCTCTTTCGAATACAGGGCCGGTTACCTAATCCTTCGAAGAAGGCGAGAGGTGCATCGGCCTTGTCGGGCCAAGTTTCCTCGCCGGATCGAATTTCGTTGATCAACGCGATCACCTGTCGTACAGAGTTGTAAATCGACCTTAACCCGAATTGCATTGACGCGAAAACAGTTTCGGGAGACCCGGTGTCGAATTCTATGGACAACATGCAACCGACAGCGGTGAGAATGCGGTCACAAAAATCATCGCTCTTCCTAACGAGGTAAGTAGAATAACCTACGTTATTATATTCTCAATTGTTATTGGATACATTAATTGTTATGTTATGGATTTAATTTCAGTTCTTCCCGCGAATTAAATGTCAAATGACGAAGTATAGGAAGTCCTTGCCGGCGTTAATGTTACGCGAGCGCGATTCTTTTGTCCGGCGTGGAGTAACGGGAAAACTCCGCTCTCTACGGGATAGGCGGTGTTGTGTGTTGCGGGAGATTTTTATGCGACGAGTCACTCGTGGCAATGCACGACGTTAAGGTAGCTAGATATCGAGTGCGAGAGCAACGACGTCGAGGGTTGCCACGCCGGTGAATCGCACGGACCGTTACGTATGAGTGACTGTTTTTAATTCTCGTCACGATAATAATCGGTACGAGCTTCGGAAGGAAGAATAAAAGTAACTTCCGGTCTGCGTAGGGGTGCTATTTCGATCGTAGCCGTTCCACCCATGTCGGCAAACCGCCCGATTCATTGCTTTCCCTATCAGCTTTCGCTCTTCGTTTAAATTACTTTCGCGCGTGTGAATTGCTCTAATTTTTTTCAACGTAAGGATTGTTTCTTTCCAAAAGAATCTGAATAGGGCGGTAAAGCAAAATCCGTAGAGTAACGGCCTCGAGAGCCAACGCTGCAAAGTCGTGTTACATAATATCTCGTTTGTACGCCGTATACAGTTGACGCACTCTGTGTACATACAAAACCGGAGGAGTAAACTCGTACGCCGTCTGCAGTCCACCACCGGCGTTTAGATACGCACCGAGGTGCGTGACGGCCACGCGTGCGATTAACGCCCGACGAATTTTCGCGTGATTCCAACACAAGCCTTACTCCCTGCAAAGGCAGAACCTCCCGTACTTATATGCATTATTAATAATGTTATAGCTCTCATAAAAGTGGAAACATGCCACACTCAACGTGTAGTGTGCATCTTCGCGCACTCACGCATTGATGCACCTAGTGTTCTCTATTCTTTGGTCGCTTTTTTATTCATGACAGCGTAATGCCAACACTTACGTTTAACCGAGACTTCCGGCGAAAGGCATCAACCTCCTTGCAAATTTTAGTTTGTAAAGCTTATTGTAAATATTTTGGTCAATTGCATGTTCTAGATTCCATTCGATTCCATTCCTTCGACCATCCATTCGGCCATTAATTTTCATAATTGCATATTGTAGATTCCATTCGAGAATGAACTGTTTCTGGCGTTACTGCGGTTACAGAAGTCGCAGACATGTTTATTCGTTAGCGAGTAATTGAAAGACCCTACAATAATTAAATGATGCATTTTTACAGGGTCGTGTCGTTTCACTCTGCGACGACAATTCTCTCCACTTGTGGGAGATCAATGAGAACTCGGTGGTCGAGACGAAATCCCTTTCGTTGGAAGGAAAACTGAAGAAAATCTCGGCGATGTGTCTAGAATCAAACGGAGATCATCTTCTTCTTGGGACGGAGGGTGGAAATATTTATTTACTCAATCTGAAGACTTTCACGATGTCCGACAATATAATATATCAGGATGTAGTGATGCAGAAGTGAGTAGCATTTGCAAATACGATTTGATAATCGTAATTCGGTAATCGGGTTCCCCAACAATTTTTTTTCTCTCGATAAATCGTCTTGTATGAATTTTACGTCCGTCTATTTTATATTCTACACTCTTTTTATGATCTTTGCATACCTATGAAAGCATTGATAAAATGATTTTCCTTTCCCATTTAATCTAGCGTCCCCGAGGATTATAAGAAAAATCCTGGCGCGGTAGAGGCGATAGCCGAACAGCCTGGTCATCCGGACAGTATCCTAATTGGATATAATCGTGGTTTGATGGTTTTGTGGAACAAAGCGACGCCGGGCGCTCAACAGGTGAGTCAAATCTCCGTATCCGGATACACAATACACAATACCGAGAACACTACAACGACCATTACACATCATTAAACCCGTTTGTGAAAAATTATTGTTTGTACGCGTAGCTTGCAGATTGCTTGTTCAACTATCTTAAAAATCTGGAAACACCCGATTGCGCTACACATCTTAGCGACGCAAAAATTCTCACAAAGAATCACCTTTTAAAAAATTGAAAGAGCTACTCGCGTGTACACATAAACAGAAAACAAATGTATGTACGACGGATGATTTGCGGTGTTGGTGTACAATTATGCTGACTGTCTCGTTTGTGTCTTTGGTGGTTTTGGCGAACGTGTGTGTGCAGCTGATGGGTTTGTTTTCGCGTGCGCAGACATTCGTCTCCACGCAACAGCTGGAGTCGGTACACTGGATATCCGAGAACAGATTCGTCTCGTCGCACAATGATGGTTCTTACGTATTCTGGAGTCCGGGTTATGAGGTAATACCCGACCCAACGACTCAGTATGGTCCATTTCCCTGCAAAGCTGTCTCTAAAATTCTCGTTCACCCGATCGATGAGTAAGTCGCCTAAATATTAATTAGACAAATAAAAAGTTTTTGGCTCAGGTAACTAACATATATGTTTATCGCAATTATTGCAGGGAAGATGAGCTGATACTGTTTTCTGGTGGAATGCCTCGATCGAGTTATGGAGATCGTCACACAATTACCGCGATGACGGCTACTAAGCACGTAGTTTTCGATCTCACTTCTAAAGTTATTGACTTCTTTATGGTAATGCCGAAACAAGAGGAAGAGGGCGACAATGAAAAGAATAAAGAATCGATCGGTCCGGAGGCTCTGGTTATCTTGGCCGAAGAGGAAATCATTGCTATCGATCTGACTGATCCCGATTGGAAGATGATGGCCCTTCCCTACCTTGTGTCTCTTCATGCTAGCGCTGTAAGTATTGGTGACCTCGTAGCATCTTGATTCATAAACAGATTAAAATCCCACAGATGTATAGATATGTGAGTCTGTGTACACACACACACACACACACATATATATATATATATATATATATATATATATGTATAAATTCGTTATCAGGTGACGTGTTCTCAACACGTGCCAACAGTACCTGACGACCTCTGGAACGCAATTGTAACTGCAGGAAAGTCGCAAACGGAACATTTGTATTCGGAAAAAACATGGCCCATAGACGGTGGTTTGTTGCTTTGTAAGAAGCCGGCAAATCCCGATAAATGGAGTAACCGAGAACTCTTGCTTACCGGACATGAGGACGGAACTGTGAGATTTTGGAACGCTTCGGATGTAGCACTGACTCCACTTTATAAATACAATTCTTCGATCTTGTTCACGGGTGAACATTTGGATGTTTTGGAACAACCACCCGAGGACGAGGAGGACGAGTGGCCTCCGTTCCGTAAAGTCGGCACTTTCGATCCGTATTCGGACGATCCTCGTCTAGCGGTGAAGAAAGTACTTCTCTGTCCGTTATCGTCGACTCTCGTGATAGCCGGAACCGCTGGGCACGTGATAACGACGAGCATATCAGAGGAAGCGGTGAACAAAGAGATCAAAGCCGTTACTATGAATATCGTGAACGATCGCGATGGTTTTGTGTGGAAAGGGCACGATCACTTGCCAGCTAGAACAACGAATATCTCCTTCGCCGTTGGTTTTCAACCAAAAAGCCTCCTTCAGCTTTATCCACCAGCTGCTGTAACTGCTCTGGCTATCCACAGCGAATGGGGTCTTCTTGCAGCGGGAACTGCCCACGGTCTTGCGGTCTTCGACTACTGTCGTGTGAAACCCGTCAGTGTGAAGTGCACGCTAAACCCGAACGATCTGTCGGGTGCTGGCGACACACCGATATCCCGTAGAAAATCGTTCAAGAAATCTCTTCGGGAATCCTTCAGAAGGCTGAGAAAGGGACGATCTCAACGTCGAGCAAACACGAGTCCTACGAGGGTAACGGCTCTGCCCGAAAAAAAGAAGGAAGTCGCTCCGAGCGTGGCATCCTCACCGAGCGGTGAAGTATCACCGGTCGACGTTAAGCCTGTTGAAAGACAAGTCGAGGCTAGGCCAGTCGACGACGCTCTTGGTTCCATGGTACGCAGTTTGTACTTCGCAAGAAGTTACATAATCAGTATGCAGAATACGACGCCGACTCTGTGGGCGGGTACGAACAACGGAACCGTTTACGTTTTCACGTTAGCGATACCTGCTGGAGTTCGAAGAACTGAGGAAGATGTTAATTGTACTCTCGGCAAAGAAATTCAGTTGAAACATCGCGCACCTGTAATCGCTATAACGATTCTCGATGGCTCGAGCGTCCCTCTTCCTGAACCATTCGAGGCGGAAAAAGGCGTCGTGCCCGGGCCGGACATGACCGCACCCCATCGTGTCGTTATAGCCAGCGAGGAACAGTTCAAAATATTCAATTTACCGTCGTTGAAACCATTCTGCAAGTACAAACTTACGGCCCACGAGGGATCAAGAGTTAGAAAGACCGGTTTTGCTAAATTCACGTGTTCGGCCGATCCGGCCGGTACACACGAGGAAACTTGCTTGCTATGTTTGACAAATCTTGGTGATTGCCTCGTGCTCAGTATACCGGAGCTCAGGAGACAACTCAATGCCGCAGCTATCAAACGTGAGGATATAAAGTGAGTATTATCGATCATTTTAGCCTCGTTTATCAATTTCAGTACTAATGTGAACTTCCACCTCGTTTCACAGTGGTATATCTTCACTAACATTCACAAAAGCTGGCGAAGCACTCTATCTCCACTCGAGCTCCGAACTTCAGCGTATCTCTCTTTCGGCCACGAAAGTGACGCGGGCTCATTGCGCACTCAATCTTCCGCCGAATGCGAGATCAGCACTCGTGAGAGCATCCGAGGAAGTCCAGGAACAGGGCACGGTCGAGGGTCAGCCGGAGAACGAGAGTGAATCGCAGGGAAGCCAACCGGCAGCGGTTGCAAGATCTATAACCGAAAATGGAACTGTCGGCGGTTCGAGTGAGTAATATTTTACGAACGAGGGCACCTCGTGATATTCGACATGATACCTCTGAAAAACATTAAGTGGAAAAAACACAAAACAAAATACTCCTAACAGTTATTACACTAGTATATCTCCTGCGAACCATTGATTCACCTTATATGTAACTAAAAATTGGGATTCAAGCTTCGGTTTGACTGCGTAACTTATGGTACAAACAAATATTTGTGCGCTTCCTGCAATGCTTTAATTGTTTTATACGTAAGATAAATTACGGGCTAGAATTATATACCGCAATCGTTATTGCGTGGACTTAAAAAAACGCGCTCGTCGGTGTGATGGGAAAGGAAGACAACTACAAGGTATTCATGTTTGTCTTTGGTTTCGATATTTCAACGAATATATTTTAGCCGGGGGCGGGGACACTTCAAAGGAGCCATCGTTAAGACCAGCGCTAAGTACCAATGACGTTAACGGAGATGAAGATCGCCAGGATTTAAATTCTATTGGAGACATTACGATCGACAGTGTTAAAGATCATTTACTGTAAGTTATGCAATTCGAAGAAACAATTCTACTTTATGCCTCGTCCATTATATTAAACTAACGATCTACTTTTACATACGCTTGGTAGCAACAGTTCACTCTTCAGAACTGCAACGTCTTCCGAGGATCTTCACAGCAGACTCGCCGGTCTCAAGATGGAAGTGACCTCCCGAACTTCCGAAATATCGACGCAGAATCAGTCACTCGTCGTTAAAACAACCACGGTGATTTCACAAACTGCGTCTGCGAATACGAACGGGACCACAGCGAATGGGGAAGTTGAGACTTCGCAGACGATCGAGGGACAGCAAGTCAGCAGTGAGTTCGGTCACAGATAAGCAGAGCTCACTCTTCAAGAAAGCAACGTTTGAACTTGGCGAAGCAAATATTTGCTCCCTTTTTTTCAATGACCAATTCACTTTTAGCCGTTAATCGAGTTTCTTTGCAGGTGGAATTTGTAGTTTTTTTTATACCCTATAACGGTAAAAGCTATAATTATCTCATAAAACTGCAGTTGATAATTGTGTACTGTATGTTTATCTGGAGCTTATAATTTTTTTCTCCCTGCATTTTCATGATAGTCCGTTGCTTTTTTTGTTCTTCTCATATGGCATCCATTGGTTCATTGTTTTGTTTGTCAGTACGATTTTTGTTGTTGCGTAGGCACCACCGTAGAGCGAGAGATAAACAGCGGTACCGAAACAACGACGACACACGCAACCATCACCCTGCCGCCAAACGTCGAGGTCAGCAATCCCGAATGGCAATGAAATATCACTGCGTTTTCTGTTACAAAATTTTGTGTTAATAATGATTTTTGTTTATTGACAAAACGCTGTCGCATTATAACTCAAGGACTAACACTTGTTACTCATACAGTACAATGATTTCACACATCCTTATTTAGATAAACAATAATCAAAATATTGTGATACTCAGATTTTGTGCTTCTAGCAATGCAACGTAAACAATTAGATAATAGGTTGTCCCCATTAGCTTACTACGTGTGCTTGATATTTGCAGATTAGCGCCGCGGATCTTGCGAACTTGGAAACTGTGCAAACGACAACGGTGACGACTGAAAAATCTAAGAGCCCGATGCCGAGATCCGAGGAAGTCGGTTCTTAGGATTTGTTCCTAGAGCCCTCGTCTATATTGCTCGTCGTTTTGGCATCGATTCAACACAATCACGACGCTCATGGGACTAAAGATTATGGATGACGAGAGTGTTTGGAAAATTAACAGACCACACATAACCCGAACGGAGGAACTTGTACACAGAGACGATGCTAGCTAGAACTTATATACCAATAGATTTTTTTAAAGAAAAATCTATATTTATATGCATTAGTATTATGATGTGTAAGCAATACCGCGACGGGCTACGCGATCGATTCGTTTGAAATCGTTTAGGACAATTTCCGCGACTCAAACGAACAGGTCACTGGCAAACCAGTCAATTTCGAATATCCAAACGAACAAGGTATAAACGGGCATCGGAATATTCCGCGGTCATCCGATATCTGGCCTAAGGAGCCTCGGAACTCATGCATTTTTATTCTACAATTTTTACTTCGTAAAGTTAAAGCGGTTAAAAAAGTTTAATCAGAGAGAAAGAAAGACACGAATATATTTCTCAGTATTTTACATGAAAGCGCAGCTCGCCAGAAATTTTCGTTCTTCTTTTTACTTTCGTACTCGGGAGAGGGGTGGGATATATAATTATAATTTTTTATATATATATATATTTTTTCTAGATAATCGTTACTATAAATTAAACTTTGAAAGATTTCGCAGGATTTCACGGCTGTTGTGTTGCCTCGTTGTTTTAAAACTAGCCATATCAAACGACGTAGCAAATTACGCGCCACGCTTTTAATTTTTGAGGTCGCAGACATGGTACGCGATTAATTCACATTGACAAGAGCCGAATAATACAATTACTTAATACCTTAAAAATTGTAAACGAAAATTGTTGGAAACGAGAGCGTCCGAGAAAATACGAGACCGGAGTTTCCGCCCCGCGGAGAACAGATAGCATTAAAAATATATTTTTACCGATGTTGCTTAATCGTTAAGACTCGGTTCTCCCGGAAATGTGTGACTCGTTACTCGATAGTATAGGCTTCAACAATTTCATTCTGGAAACTAAAAAAAATGCGATCAGTATCAATTGCTGCTCTAATATTTCCACTGCCCGACTAAATTGCATATAACTGTGCTTTACTGGATACACACGCGTTATCGTTTGTTTTATCTGTATTGTTTGTCTATTGGTACGCTCGTACGTGCGTAACTATTGACCCTTCGACCCTTCGATTGCGTAGGAATGCCGACAGCACTTCGAAAAACCGTAAGATGTCCAAACTTTCAGCTTGACTGTGACGAATAAATCGCGATATAGAATTCCCTATACATACGATATTCGATTTCAAGAGACAGTTAACCGGTGGACTGTTACACACTCTGTTGATATTACGATTAATGCGGGGCCTTTGTAGATAGAATTTTATTACTACAACTTTCATAGTATTATGAATTTTCATTGTACCGTTACATTCGTTGTGTTTTTTCTTTCGCATTACTTTTCTATAACGATTAAGTTTTTATTTTTTAACAATCGTACTGTGTCGTGAGATGTACCGAAATCGACATGTAAAACTTATGAATTGATTGCAGCCACGTACAAAATTTTCATCTTAGTCGCCTAATACATCGATACGAATCAAATCTACATTTTGAAAATTGGTAACAAATATTCGTTGTTATGTCGAAACTTGAAAAATTATAACGTGACTTTGCCCCCGAGGTTCAAATTTCTTAACGATCGATTAATTAGATACCCATTGTAACATCACTTTACCTACATTAAATGCTTATTTCCGAATTGTTAACGTATTTCTCCTTTGCTCCTGTACTGTTTTTCCTCCACATTCCGTTGGAAATGGCGCCTTGCTGGACAGGTAGAGGGGTTAAACAAAACAGTTCAGTGCTCGCCGCAAATAACTGCCTAGATAGACAGGCACCATGAAATGGACCCATTTTAGCACTTCCAGTTGGATGTTTATTTGACATAGCAGACTCTTTGTTTATTTCGTCCAATACTGTTTTCGTCAAGTTGTCGCCAAGGAAAATTCTACTGGTAAATTGTATTTCGGTGATCCAGCCGTCTGTGATCTTTTAGTTTCAAGAGGTTGGTATTTTGAAATGTAACTGTTACCTCAACCCTTTGAGAACCGTAGTTTGCACGTGCGGGCATATACTGTACAATCATCTTTATTTTATATCTCCAATCGACGCGGAATCCATAACGTCAAGGGTGAATACTTCATCAAGTATTACACAGTACAGAATCGTTCGAAATCGTGAAAGGGACATCAACCCTTCGTTCGATCATCATTTAAGTACCAAAGAGCCGCTCCATCTTGCTCCATTTCTCACGTAATACAGCTGTGTCGTATCGTTTAGAGCCACGAGACGGAGACACCGTACAAGTTCATAAACGCATGCAGCGCCTCGTACTCGGGAGGGAATACAGGAGAAACACGAAGAAACGAAGCCGATGCCCGTGAGTTCGCGAGCGGAAGCGCGATCAAACATGGAGATCCAAGTACCCCCGACCCTCTAACGCGGTGCCGTAGAAACTCACGCGTTTCACCAAGCCACGAGGATCGGAGTGCTGATTAGGTACATCCAGGGTGATCGGCCAGTTCGCGGCCAGCCCAAGCCACGAGGATGGAGCTCCGAGTCGGCAACAGGTATCGGCTAGGACGCAAAATCGGGAGCGGCTCCTTCGGCGACATTTATCTAGGTAACTATGACTTCTTTGCCAACCCCTCCCCGCCCCCCTACCTTTGCCCACTCACTCGCTCTCTGTCTCTCACTCTCGCTCTCTCTCCGTCTCACGCAAGCTTCCATGTTCTCGGTGCTCTTTTCGTATTCGTCCGCCTTGCTTGCTCTTCTCCGTCTTGTAACTCATCATCGACGTCGGAAATCCTCGTTGCACTCTGGTGCACATCCATTGACACACGGGAACTTGGAGTAACGCGCGACACACTTACGCCCCTTGTACACACAGCTTGCAACTTGTTATCCTCTGTTTTTGTCCCGATAGTCACACATTTCTCTGCCATCATAAAATTTCATTTCTTTCCCTTTCTCTTTCTTGAATACCACCCCCTCCTCCATCCTGGAGAATGAAGAACATCTATTCTGAAATTTTTATGACTCTTTTGTTAACCCAGGAACCAATATATCTACCGGTGAAGAAGTCGCCATAAAACTAGAATGCATAAAGACCAGACATCCGCAACTCCACATCGAATCCAAGTTTTACAAGATGATGCAGGGAGGAGGTAAGTTGTATCATTACATTTGTTAACACAATTTGAATATTAGTATCTTCAATACCATGATTATCATTCAGCTAATGGATAAGGCTTTAACATTTATAAACTGATGTTACATTGCAGTTGGCATCCCTACAATAAAGTGGTGCGGTTCGGAAGGTGATTATAATGTAATGGTGATGGAGTTACTCGGGCCATCTCTGGAAGACCTCTTCAATTTTTGTTCACGGAGATTCACATTGAAGACAGTTTTGTTACTCGCTGACCAGATGGTAAGTGCTGTTCAACAGAGGCCTCCCTTCTTATTTTTTATAAGATTATGACATAAAAGTTATTATAACAGGATATCTGCAACATTTTACTGAACAGCTGGCCAAATGGCCTAACCGTGACTCAAAATACTTTCACTGACAAGAGCTACCCGCTGATACGCGGGCCGAGTGTTACGCTCCACTTAATCTTTGTCCAAAGTGGGTCAGCTAGTTCTACTTGGCTACTGGTCATTAAGGACGAGAAGAACTCGTCCGTAATGTTCAGGCGTTGCGCTAAACGCGTATCTACTATATCGCGGCATTATATACAAGTTTGACATGTCTTTGAACCATAATATTTGTTTTATTGTCAGATAACGAATGTTTAAAGATTATACATGCATTGGTAGCCCGTTGTTGTATCAGGTCTCTTTCCTTTCGTCGCGGAATCAAGTGGTCGTGCCTGTTACCCATAATTATATATACTGCTGTTATTCACATGTACTTGGGGTGCGAACGTACCGCGATAAAAGGCATCCAAACTCTCGCCCTGCTTTTCTTGGTAGCTTCTCGCGGTGTGGATGGACAAGATTAATAGTTTCTTGATCGAGCGGAGTATCCGCTTAGTCAAGCTATGCGGTTTCTTGAAAAAATGCGATGCTCTTCGACCACTTTCGCGGGAATCACAAACGAGATCAAAGTTCGCCACGCGTTGGTCCACGGCGAATAATCCTCGTCACGCTTTGTTTTGTTCGAGGCCAGCCGCTCCGTTGATCGTCGCGCAAGGTCGTTGACATTGCCGTTTGATTCGATACGCGGACTCCGTACGTAACGCGATGTTCATATTGCGGCATTATGTTTCATCTTCAAATTAAAGGATGAAAGAAATTTTTTCGATTTGGCAGAAACGATCTTCATCGAGCGTGACTCTTTGAGGCTATAATGCTATACCACTGAGATTTCGACCCCCGTGTGCACCGAAACGTACCGAAGGATCTATGGTGTAGTTTAATTAGTCACACATAGCGGCAACGAGTTTTTTGCAGCTGGGCGTACGGTGACCTAAATTCGCGGCCAATTTTACGTCACATTTCGATCATGAAGGTCAACCTATGGGTATTATATAAATATCGATAAATTCTGTTTATTGATGTATTTTCAGATAAGTAGAACTGATTTCATACACAGTCGTCACTTCATACATCGTGACATAAAACCGGACAATTTCCTGATGGGATTAGGAAAGAAGGGTAATCTAGTGTACATTATAGACTTTGGACTGGCAAAGAAGTATCGCGACGGTCGTACTCACAGGCACATACCTTACCGAGAAAACAAGAATCTCACAGGCACAGCCAGGTCAGAATCTGAATGTTATTAGAATTGTGGCTTTATCGTGTCTCTCAGTTTTGCTATTTATCGGATTGCTCGTCATTTGTGTTACCTGACTTTCTCTCTTGAATTCACAGATACGCGAGTATAAACACACACATGGGAATCGAGCAGTCACGGAGAGACGATCTCGAGTCACTAGGTTATGTTTTCATGTACTTCAACATAGGTAGCTTACCGTGGCAAGGTTTAAAGGCTGCGACAAAGAGGCAAAAATACGAGCGTATATCCGAAATGAAAATGTCAACCTCTATTGATGTCCTCTGCTCTGGATATCCAAGTAATTATGGACATTATAATTTTACCGATTGCTCGGTTAGGTTGCATGTGTTTATGTCATGAATATGTATAAGCGCGCGCGCACACACACATTTATATATATTTGTATATATGCCTGTGATTGGACAGTCGAGTTCGACACGTATCTGAGGTACTGCCGGGGGATACGTTTTGAAGAGAGACCTGATTACTCCTATTTGAGGCATCTATTTCGCACTCTCTTCCACCACGAAACCTTCACCTACGACTATGTGTTCGATTGGAACATGTTGAAGTTTGGGAACGCGAGGCAAACAGCATTGCCTGCTGCACAGCAGGTGCCTACACATTTACAGCCAGCCAATGTGCCTCTTTCTTCGGGGACCAATAATGAGCAAGAACACCCATCGAGGTCAGTATCCTGTCTTGATGATTACCCACTAGAAATTGTATCCCTGTCGAATTTTCAATTATGTAATTGAATTTCTTTTATTCTCAACCTTTGTGTAGGAAAACCTCATGTTACAATCTCATAGACATATAGCAAAGTCACTCAACACACTCGCAGTCACTTGCAATATGTTGCTGTTGAGTGTGTGTGAGCGCATACGAGAGGTGTCTGTGAGCGTGTCGCTGGCCTTGTACTTTATTATTGAGTAGATTATTTGAGTCCTACGAGGTGAGGATATCCGACAATTCACGGAGTAGTCAAATCGCGCGACTCTTTCCCGTCTATAAATAGTCAAGAATTATTTTATTCTCTCCTAGCGCGATATACATGCGCTCTATTCTCGTCGGGTGGGTCAATGAATCGAGAACGGGTGTAGAGAAGGCGTTGAGAGCCCGCGAGTGCGTCGTGTGTCAGCGGATCCTTAAATCTTACACAGTGTACATGCTGGTCGTCAACCCTTGAATTCTAATTACGTACACGAGTCGTTCCTCCGTGAAGTGCGGACTCCGCTGTTGAATGTCAATTGTGTTGAACTCTCAAGAAGGTACGATGCGTTATAATACATGATAACTTTCGATTCTGAGTTTCAGGCAGTATACGCGCCAATGTTTGGCGAACGCATCAACTGCTGGTGTGCCAACGGTTGGAACGTCGAGTCGCCGTCACAGACACGAGGCAATAGATGCCCGGGGGGGCGACCAGGAAGAACAGGAAAAAAGCGACCTCCAAGGTAAAATACAATTCTACCAAAAGTTCTGCGCTAGCCAGCAGCAGGCGGTAGCTGAGCAGCGTCGCGCCGTCGCGGTAGCTGGTGCAACCCCCTCGACAGCGTCGTCGGCTGCGATAGCCAATAATTCAAAGTCGGTTGTACGCGATGGAAGTGCCCCGGGCGCCTGCAGATTCAGCACGTTCAAGTCCGCGACTGGACGTGCAACTGCCCAGACCCCAGATCCAGACTCCCTAGAACTGGCGAGTCTTGGCCTTGGACATCGCGATGTATCGCGCGAAAAAAATGAATTGAGTGCCGGACGTAATCGTGAATACAATCAAGCCATAGCTAGATTACGTGAGCCATCTTCTAACGCGGAGGCTCGTCGGCTGGACAAGCAGAGTTATTTTTTTCATGGGCATAAGACTGAGAAAAACGTAGATCGCGAGGTGACAATACTCGAGGATAATGTCGGATTGGATATGCGAACAGGAGCCATTAGTGGGCTCGGAGTCTCGACTGCTCCTGTAACCGAAGATGTTAACGATGCTACTGTGAACAACACAAGTAATTTTAACGCCACCGCAGTGTCAGCGACTACGATGAATTGTTTTGCCATTGGGGATAGGAATAGAGGTAGTTTTACGGAGTACGAAGATAGGAGACTCGGCGGGCAAAAGTCTTCGACAATCGGCACTAGAAGATTCGCACACGAACCCCGTAGGGATTCCGGTAACGTCGAGTTTACAGAGAGAGAGGGCGAGATTTTTCGAAAAAGCAGCAACGAATTTCTTCAAGCTACGTCAGCTGGTAGACGACGGAATTTCTCATTCCGAAATAAGGAGAAGACTCACAGGAGTCTCGAGTCGCTCGAGAGGAGTGTTGATTATCCCGGTGCGGATGCGAAAAGTCTCGACGATTTACCTGACGAAACGCCAAAAGCTATTTTCCACGTCAAACAGAGGAGTCTCGATTCGTCCCAAAAGTCTAAGAAATCGGGTGATTCTTCTCTAACGAAACCGCGAAAGAGACCGGGTTTCTTTCAACGAGTAGGGCGGAGCTTGCATTTTTTACCTCGCGAACGGGAACGCTGCCACGATCTGCTGAAGCGCGAAGAAGAGACCGTAACAAATTATCCTCAAACCGATCAGGAGAAGTGCGAATATTTTTTAAGGCGACATAGAAAGGACATGGATTTTTTTAAGCCCGCGACATCCCCAGCACACGAAATACCACAATCGGAGAGTCATTTTTTTGACAAGCGCCTGTCAAAGCGGGATACTTCGACAGCGGGCTGGCGCAATTTCACTGCTAAACAATTTGACACGGAGAAGAATGGAAAAGAGGAGAAGGATAAGGAAGAACAGCGATGCATTACATTTCTCGATGAGGACAATCTTCGACCACTGATCGAACATCGGATTATCGATGACCAGAAAAATTACGCTGAAACACTTAGTCTCAATGATGAAAAATCTTCTAACAATCGGCGTAATGAGGAACAGAGAAAAGAGAGACCGGAAGCTGTTTCGCCAGATCAGAGCGCTAGCTTCGAGACTCACGAGACCACGGGCGGCAACAAGGACAGTCTCGAGATCGGCTATTCGATAAGCCAACTCGGTAGACTGTATTTACAGAATTTGCAGAACGCGAGTCACAACGAGGCATTCAGAAACGTGGATATGGGAGATGGAGAAAAACGAGATCATTATTTGGATTGGATAGCTCGTGAGGATTTGGATGCACTCAGTCATCGTACAAACTCCACAGATTCTCTCAGACGCGCCAAACCTCAAGGGAACCTCGACATTCTAAAGGGAATTCTCCTAGATCTCTTCGTATGCATCTGCATCTAATTTAGCTAATCAATATTGATATCGAGATGATCCTCGTGGATTCGTCACCTCGCAATACGTACAGGTCCCCGTATGACCCGACACTCAGTTCGATTGACGTATATATAAATATTTTCATATAACCCGTTTAGATATATATACAAGCAAGTAATCGCGAGCGGTACACCGTTAACTATCGTAGACCTCACACTTAGTTAGTTCGGAGGCCGTTTTGTCATGTCCCCATAATACGTACACCACTGAACGATCGCTTTACTTCATCACTATTATTAATACTATCGCTACTTTTGTCATTATTATAACCATAATATAACCATATATAAACATTTAGAAATATCAGGCCATAGCGGTTTTTATCAATGCGGTAAAATCTTTTGTTATCCGCCTAGTGCGCGGCGATCGAGGATCTCCTCAATTCTCTCTCTCTCTCTCTCTCTCTCTCTCTCTCTCTCTCTCTCTCTCTCTCTCTCTCTCTCTCTCTCTCTCTCTCTCTCTCTCTCTCTCACACACACACACACACACACACACACACACGCGCGCGCGCGCGCGCGCGCGCGCACACGCACACACTTTTTTCTCTCTCTCTCTCTCTCCCTTTATCTCTCTCGCTCTCGTTTTCTGTTTCCCTCATTGTATCTATCATTACCTTCCGAGAAAATTCGTTCGATTACAAATGCAATCGATAAAGTTTGATGCCTTACGTCCTTTTCTATGTCTCGTCGTTGTTTTGTTTAAGTCTTAGATTAAATACGAAACTACACCACGTAGTTGACAGATTAATTCAACATCAAAAATGTTACTTATGTACATAAAATTGGACTGAATCGACGAATGATGAGGAAATTTATAAGATCAATCGATTAGAGAGCCCGTGACTTCTTTGTGTTTCTAAGTGATAAACGAATGTGTAACTAGCCAGACAAGAGATC
The DNA here is from genome assembly GCA_963978505.1 of Listrodromus nycthemerus. Taxonomy (NCBI): domain Eukaryota; kingdom Metazoa; phylum Arthropoda; class Insecta; order Hymenoptera; family Ichneumonidae; genus Listrodromus; species Listrodromus nycthemerus. The sequence continues at coordinate 11,502,695 of OZ021679.1, read as the reverse complement.
GTTCAAATCCAATATTTTTTATCGATGAACAATCATACATACTCTTACGATAAAAATAGACTGAACATTTCATATATTTTATTAACGCTTTACATTGGTACAGACTGATGAACGGAAGAGTTTTGGTACTTTTTATACACTTCCTTTGCCGGCAAAGTTATTCAGAATCCGGGCACTAGGATAGATTTTGTTTTTTTTTTATAGGCCTATACAATATTTTATAGATTCGTTTTTTATAATGGTCAGACACACAGGCCCATCATAATGCTTTAATGCCAAGTCACTGTATACCGTAAACCTGGACGTATATTGTTATCTCGTCTCAAAGATATTTTTATGAACTGTTCAGTAAAGCCATAAATTGGCTCGAAAAATATTTTCATAGTTGAAATTCAATTAGGAATTAGCCGCCATTTATTTTTAATTGTGTTCGGTTGACAACTGGCATTCTACTAGCAGTTGTCGGAGGGTCGCATTAAATTCCTGTTCACTGCAGTTATTCTCGTTCAATCCGTATTCATTGCATTATTCATTGAATAACTGAAATCTTATGTCATTGCATTATTACTGTCAATCATGTTACGTTGTTGTGTACACAGGCACATTCTATTGCGCGCTCACTTTCTCATTTTCTCACACTTCCATTTACTCTCTCTTCCCGCCTCCGTCTCGTTGTCTGTTTATTCATTCTTTAATTTCTTCATCAGCCTGCGTGTCACCTATTGTATACAGCCTGTTTTTTAAATGATGAATCAGAAGAAAGTAGAAATAAATGTTTTTCCATTCAAGGACTGGTCTCTTTTTATTTATGTCACTGCACACCACACGATATTTTTCGTACTCATATATCCTTGTCAAAATTTTCTTTTCTCACTTGGCTTGAATGGAAAAACCCCTTACTCGTATTAATTGTACAAGGGTCTTCGAGTATTCTTGCAAAGCTACGACAAGAAGTTTCAGTCCAAGAGTACAAAGAGCACTCGATGATTACGGAGCTTTCCGTGACTCTTTTTGTTTTGTACATCTCTCGCAACATCTTCTTTACATGAGCGCCTCATATTTATTATACGTCACCATTGTTCTTCAGCTTTCGATCGCAAAGCTTATTCCATAGATGTACTTTTCCATTTAATTGGCCAAGCGTGAAAAAAACTCCAACGTCCTTAATCATTACTTATCGTAATAGAGATAATTATAATTGTGAGTGAAGAGACGGAGGGAACATCATATCTTCTTTCAACAACCGGAGGAATCTTCACCAACATGTGGAATATTCGTTATATAGCGTTCGTTTAATTGCCGTTCAAACAGTTATCAGTAGTCGATTAGTACTTGGAAGTGATGAATGGGGAGGATCGGTGGGTATACGAATACAACGTACTTAAGTACCAGATGAAAGGAGCGAGTACAATGGTGGATGAATAACGAGTGAAAGCAGTAAAATCACGTTTCGTTTTAAGAATATTAATCTTTTGAATATATTGCAACAATGAAACATTGGCATCTTGGCAAACAAAAATCTCACCGTATTTGCACTCGTCTCTGAACTGCTGGATTATCATATCCCTTCATGTGTGAAACTATCCAAAGGCGAATATTACTAAGCGGTTGTGGATACGAAAAATCCCAAAGCGTGATCTCCGGAGAAGGACGCATGACCTTGCCATTCCATCGCGCTGTCTCTCTCTCTCTCTCTCTCTCTCTCTCTCTCTCTCTCTCTCTCTCTCTCTCTCTCTCTCTCTCTCTCTCTCTCTCTCTCTCTCTCTCTCTCTCTCTCTCTCATTCTCACTCTCTCTCTCTCTTACTCTCTTCCTTAATTCTGTGCTTCATCGCCCAATTCTCAAAAATGCGAGACAAAGATTCCCCTTGGGGCATGGCTACACGAAAAGAAGTGATGATGCCTTCTTGTTCTGCTTCTTCCGTTTTCTTATTATTCATTATCTCTGTCTCTTTCTCACTGTTTCCATGCTTGTCTATGCCGCCCACATTTCATTTTTATTCTTGTCGGAACGAAAATTTTTGGCTGATTACTTCATGGTCCTGATCTCTTTCAGGTACTGGAACGGACGGTCACGAGAGGCGAAGGGTCAGCATTACTAGGTTGCCACGAAGCGCTGCTACAGCGGCTGTTGGTGAGATGCAGCCAAAATCCAAGTGAGTAGCATCATAACTTTTACACTACTCGGTAATTAAATGTATAACTAGCAAAATCTCGATTCGATTACTAATATTAATATGATATGATGATGTAAATAATAAAGGGTACGTTGAGGAGGCGCGAGAGAGGGGGGGGGGGAAGAGGGTTCTGATACATAGATTTGGGGTAGGCGTCTCTTTTGTCGTATTTAGTAATAATCACGCAGTAATGTTCTTATTGTCCGTACTATAATAATCGGTCGCATGAATTTCAGACGAGGTCGAATGTGTGGTGGTGGCATCCTCTCGATTGTATCTCGTCTTCTTAATTTACCTTTCGTTTAATAGTAATATAAATGAGCAGATTATCCTTCTGTACCGCGGCATGGTTTATGGCTGGGTTCTTCTTTAAAATTTGGTAACATTATCTCTGGGTTTCGTGCAATCTCATAATTTGCTTCGTGTTATGTCGACGAATGCGGTGTACGAGCATTTGTTGAAAGTCTGCATGCTGGGGTTAGAGTCTCATGGTTGAGAATTATATTCTATCAAAACTATGTCTAATCTCTAAATAAAAAATCAAAAATACATACTCCAAGAGAAATCACTTTGAAAATTTCACATTTGTGTTCTTCGTTGATTGTTTCCAGGTAATCCGAAAGCTAAGAAATCTAATCTAGTACGAATCGAGAGAGAAAAAAAAACGATTAGCTCGCGCGTAGTGCAAGTACTATGGTGACGTTTTTAGAAAGGAAAAGAAAAGAAAAAGAAACAGACGAACACTCATTGCCGAGTACTGTCGAACGAAAGGCTAAAAGTGCGCGGATTCCTGTGTCACGGTACAGAGGACCACCACCAATTCACCTACGCGACACATAGAACGGACGGTCTCGTTGGGATCGAGATAGGAAGATGCGGAAGGGGCCTCACGTGAAATTCCTCTTTCTCTCGATCTCGTGCAGAGTGTAGCAACGCGTGTACCAGAATTACAGCGTCCACAGTCCGCGTGAAGAAAAAACCGAATGCGCTTCTAGATACAGAAATGCCGAATATGACGTTACTGTCATACGAAGAGAGAAAAAGGAAACATGAGTGAGGCTTCCTTCCAAAGCCACCATCGCCGTGCAGAACGGGCGATCGTTCTTTTGTTTGGAGTAGTAGAAAAATAAACCGCGAATACGGGACGGGAGGGATAGAAAAGGGGTGAGGGTTGAGCTCTGTGATTTCATAAATCCGTGCATCAGTGAGCGCAAATGCATACGTGTGATGAGTGACGGTAGCGCGCCTAATGTCGCTCCTTGTGTGTCTCTTTTGTTTTGGAAGCGCCAATGCGACGGCAACAGTACCGGCCATCCTGGTGGCCAAGCGGGCAAACGTTCAACACAGCAAGTAAATCAGGAAGCTAATCAACTGACTACTTTGGCTAATCGGCACTCGTCTTCCCTACCTGGAGGCCGCCCGACTCGCAAA